>CANSZD010003308.1:112500-220000 GCA_947648045.1 Beta corolliflora
TGGTAAAAATGATGCATAGTTGGGACCACTCAGAAATAATCCTTAGTTGGGACTGATAATGGCGGAACGTCCATAGTTAAGATTGTTCCTATCAATTTTTCCTATAACTAATATATAAAAGAGAGTACAAAAGTCAGCCCACGAGGTCGTGATATTTGACATCCTCATTGAACGCCATTTGTCGCGCTCATTAAGTACCATGTCATAATTTTTTAAAATAAATAGAGTTCTAAATTGATTAAAGAGTTTTTTGTCAAAAACAACCTTTTAAAACCACTTTTTTGCGACAAATAACCTTTTAAAAGTTTGTTTGCAACTTACAACCTAAAACCAATTTTTTTTGCGAAATGAAACCTAAAACCAAAAATTTTTGCGAAATGCAACCATTTGTCGCACACTAACGATTTTTCAATTTAATCTCCGTTCCTCTTCTAGTTAAACTTTCTATCACTTCAAAGTTCAAACCCAAGAAACCCTATTACGAATGCACCAAGCAAACTACATGAACTCCACACACACACACACAATATTCACATTCATCACAACCATAAAAACACAAACTGAAAGCATCGAAAAAACATCATCAAAAGCAAAACGAAAATACAAACCAGCTGGGTTGATTACAGAGAGAGAGGAGGAGGGAGATGGGAAGACAAAAGGGTTTTAGGGGAAAAAAAAGGAGGGAACTGAAATGCTAAAGAAATAAAACACAAAAAACTAACGGTCAACGCCCAATATTTAACAGTCAATGACGGAATTCATTTCGCAAAAAAATTTGGTTTTAGGTTTCATTTCGTAAAAAAAATTGGTTTTAGGTTGTAAGTTGCAAAAAAACTTTTAAAAGGCTGTTTTTCGCAAAAAAGTGGTTTTAAAAGGTTGTTTCTGACAAAAAACTCTTGATTAAAATACAAATAGAGTTTAGGATAAGAATAAATAGAGTTGCGTGTACAATGAAAAACTTAAATATAGTAAATTGATTATAGCTTCTAATATATAGTTCGTAAAATTATAATTTTTGTACCATTGGAAAATATTTAAAAAGTACTTTAAAATAAGATCCATTTATACTATATTTAAAATTTTATATTAAATGAACATATAAAAGGAAATATTGACTATACTAACGTATTAAAGTAACCCACTGCAATTGGAATTAGCGATTCAATTAGATTTTCGCTACATTTGGCGTCCTCATTGGACGCCATTTGTCGCGCTCATTAAGTGTCATGTCATAGATTTTTTTGAATATAAATAGAGTTGTAAATTGATTAAAATACAAATAGAGTTTAGGATAAGAATAAATAGAGTTGGGCTCACAATGAAAAACTTAAATATAGTAAATTGATTATAACTTTTAATATATAGTTCGTAAAATTATAATTTTTGTACCATTGGAAAGTGTTTAAAAATTAATTTAAAATAAGATCCATTTATACTATATTTAAAATTTTATATTAAAGTAACATATAAAAGGAAATATTGACTATACTAACATATTTAAGTAACCTACTACAATTGGAATTAGCAATTCAATTAGAATTAGGGTTATAGTATTAATGTAACCTACTGCAATTGGAATTAGGGATTCAATTACAATTAGGGTTGTTGTAAGAGTTTCAATTAAAATTAGGGTTATTCTACAAAACCTATTCATGTTAGAATTAGAATATTCAAAGTTATATATACTAGATTGTCAGCGGTCAACTTTGCACATTGCTAATGAATTATGGATTAGGGTTTTCTTTATAATGTTTTAACATGCATGAAAATGTAGGTTGTATAGTATATCGTGACATGTGCTTCAACGTATAAAAATATGTGGTTTCTGCATGATAGAGTGAATGCCTGAATCATATAGTGAGTTTATGCATGATATAGTGAGTGTCGAAATGATATAGTGGATTATTCAGAAATGATGTAGTTTTTGCATGATATAGTATGTTTTTGAATGATAAAGTGAGTTTCTTCATGACATATAAATTAGAAAATAACGTCAAAGATAATGACAAAATCATATTATAACTTTTAGTTGTTCTATGTTAGACAAAAATAACGGCCAAAAATAGGGGTGTAAATGTTTAAAAACTCTACCTCTTCTTCACGAGAAAGACCGGGCATTTGTCCGGGTCCCAATACTAGTATATAAATAAAGGAGGAACTTTTCGGGAGCATAGAGAGCTCCTCAAGATTTCGAGGCCATAGAGCGCATGTAGGATTGTCATGTCATCAAAATTCCATTTTTATCTTTTACAAAAAAAAAGAGTTCTACATAGATTTAAATACATATAAGGAGTTCTAGATAAGCTAAAATTAGAGTTTGGTTTTGCATGAACAACCTAAATTATTATATTATGTAAATTGTGTATAACTTTTGCTACATAATTAGGAATATTTTAATCTTTGTTCCATTGGATAGTGCTCGAAATATGCTCCGAAATAAGATCCATTTACAATATAGTTCTACAACTTATGAAATAGAGAACGCCACGTAGGATTTTCATGTCATTGATTTTTATTTTAAATATTTTGAAAAATAGAGTTCTGCATATATTTACATACATAGAAGGAGTTTTGGATAACGAGAAATTAGAGTTTCATTTTGAATAAACAACCTAAATTATTATATTATGTAAATTGAATTTAACTTTTGCTACCTAATTCAAAACATTATAATTTATTACCATTTGAGAGTGCTTGAAATATACTTCAAAATAAGATCCATTTACAATATAATTTTACAACTCATGAAAATATATTTAACTAGATGAATAATAAGGCATTATTTAGTCTTTCTTTTAGATAAATATAATAATAGTTATAAATATAGTGTACTATATGTGACTATAGCATTTTATCATAGGTCCAATTTACAGGATTAACCATCTTATCTTTCAAAACCTCAGTCTTACGAGTCCGGATCCTCTAGAATTTTAATAAAATTCTACAAGGTAGAATTGTATATAAACCATAAATTTTAAAATCAAGGGCGTGTATTGGTGAAAGGGGGGAAATAAGGGGGTTGATTTTGATGAGAAAAAATAGAGGGGGTTTTGGAAAAATAGAGTTTTAGATGATGAAAAAATTAGAGTATGATTTTAAAAAACAACCTTAGAATATTATAGAGAGCTGCACCTAAGCATGACATGTCATTGTTTTTTATTTTTATTTTTAAAAAATAGTGTTTAACATATATATAAATACATATAAGGTGTTTTTAATAAGTGCAGATTACACTCTGATTTTAAATAAACAACCTAAATTATTCAACTATGTAAATTGAATATAACTTTTGCTACATAATTCACAATATTATATTTTTTTACCATCGGATAATGGTCGAAATATGTTTTGAAATAAGTTCCATATACAATATAGTTTTACAACTTATAAAAATATATTTATTTATATGAATAATAACGTATTATTTATTATTTATTTTAAATACATATAAAAGTAACTATAAATTAGTATATCATATGTAACAATAGCAATTATGTCTTTCAAAATCATACTTTTAAAAATTGAGTTATATAAAGATAAAAAAATACATACATATAATTTTAAACCTATAGAATACCATGATGACATTACATGAAGAATCAAATGAAAGTCTGTCAACGACATTGCAGAGGTATTATGCAATTGACTAATTATTTTATTCCTGAAATATTTTTTGTATAAATAATTATTTATGTTTTCTTTTTCATATATCTATCTGTAAGATTTTATTCTTTTCTCAATGAACTTAATTCTACTAAAAATTATTGGAAAAACAAGGTTCGAGTTTCTAAACTATTTGAGGTCGCAGATCATAAAAAAAGGGGGAAATTTGATAAGTCTTGATATGGTCATGATTGATGAAGATATTTTTTTCTCTTAGATAGTATTTTCAATTATTAATAGACATTAGTTTTATATTTAATTTATTTTATTCATGATACCATCATTATGATTTTCTTTTTGGCTTTCCCATCTTTTATTTTATATGCGTTAATGTTTATGTGCTATATTAAAAGTTGAAGTTGTGGCTGACACTTATATTTTTTCTCTATTCTTTATGTCCAGCATCTATTAAATTATTACCATCTACTTTCTTAAAGTAACATTCGGGTATTTTCCATGTTAAAACTGTGTTAGCTATTGTTTGTCATACCAATTATTGGGATACTATTTAATAATAGACTTAGCTACAATATTCAATTGAACATTAAAAATATAAAATTTATATATCACAATAACAAATCTAGAAATTAAAGTATAATGACAAATATTTTTTCTCTGTCTTTTCTTTTGTAATAATGGGTTTGGGCATGGTTTTTATGAAAAAAAGGTAGTTTAGCATAGAGGGGTTAACTAGAGTTGGGGATAAGTAAATCCTTAATAAACACAACTTTATGAGGCAATTTGATTAATTAATGATGGTTTTATTAACATAAAGTAAAGGCGATGTTGTCAACTATAGTTACTTTTTTTTACCAAAAGTAGAATGGTTCCAATAGATGAAACTATCCAAAGTGGTAATTGTTGCAATAGAAAAAGAATGGAGAAATTATATAAATACAATGGTGTTGAAAAATCTCATTTCACAGCAACAAAAAATCAACAATATTGACAAAAAAATTGAAAAAAATTAAATAAACAATAACCCGTGCAACGCACGGGCTTCAAAACTAGTACTTCCTCTGTTTCTTTTTACTTGCAACTGTTTGACTTTCACGCTTGCCTATGCATAGCTTCAACCATTAATATCTTTAATTACTGATAATTAAAAATTATAAAAAGTAGATTTTTGAAAAATACGTATTGAGAGGAATCTAACAAGATCCCACATGAATATGTTTTTCCTTAACTATAAATCACCACAGACAGTGGCGGAGCCAGGATTTCAAAATCGCGGGGTCACAAAAAAGACAAAAAATATTCAATATTGAAAATTTTACTACGCAAAGAAACATTGTCTAATATTCATTGTCATACATTCCAAACTAAGAAAAAATTACATAAATAAAAATAAAAAATTACAAGTGCATTCGACGAGTCTTCATTTTTTGGAAACGATCAATAATATCATCATCGGAAACTTGAAGAAACACTTCTTTCTCAAGAAAAGTGACCAAACAATCATTCAAAAATTTTTTTGATCTAGGTATATCACTCATCGTTTCCTATATTCATTATTTAATACAAATTAACACATATGAACTAACTATTAAAGTATATGAAAATCAGTCAATAAATTACCATCATAAAGAAACTAAATCATCATAGAAAATTATAAATTAATTAACACTACCTAACAAATTCACATTTCACACATTCACAAAAAATACTTAATAACAAACTGACAAAGTACATCAATCGCTTATCACACTTCACAAATTCGAAATTTCACACATGTATGCAAATATTACAATTAATAATTAATATCAACCAAATAAGATTTTAAATATACAATTTAGGAATTAGGAAATAAATAATGTAAAAGAATTAAAATTTAAAACTGTTTAAAATTACAATACCTGATGGACGAACTCCGGTTGGACCGTCGGACTACTGTCGGAGCGACGGAGCCTCGGAGGTGCGGTGCGCAGGTGCGGTGCGCCGGTGCGGTGGTCGCAGATCGCAGGTCGCCTGGTCGCAGATCGCAGTGAAGCCGCTGAACTGGGCGAGTGAAATTTCTTGAGACTTGAGCGGTGAGATGAGACGATGAGTAAATGAGTTGTATTGTTTGATTTAATTATCACATTCACACATAACACAACAAGTGGGCCCAAGTGGCAAGTGGTAAGTGGCAGACCACAAGTCCACAACAGCAAAAGTGCAAAACAGCAGACAAAGCCTGTTGATGGGGACAGGGCACTGGGCACTGGCGCACAGTCCGCTGAACTTGCTGCTTTAAACTTTTTTTTTTTTTTTTTTTTTTTTACGAAAAGTCCTTAATTTTTTTTTTAAAATTCGAGGGGTCACGTGACCCCACGTGACCCATGTTGGCTCCGCCTCTGACCACAGATAAACTAAGTGGAGTTCATGAATAGTGTAAAAGTCAAACCGTTGCAAGTAAAAAGAAACGGAGGAAGTATTATATATTGTAAAACTAAAGGCACTGTAAATTCCTCTCTCTAAACAATTTAATATATATAGAAGTATATAACAACGAGACCTAATTTTTGTTAAGAATTTATAAATTTTGATACTGTAAAATACTAAAATATCCTATTATTAGGGCTTATAAGTACAACTATCCATAATCTTACCAAAATCGAGCCTCTAATATCTAGCGAGACATCCCACCAATCCACCACTACTCCATCTCGGGATTCTTAATTTCCATGTATATACTTTCAGCTTTCTTTTTCAAAGTTGCAATGTTTTGACTTTTGTATTATTCATTTCCTTACTTTGACCGCAAATTTGTAACTAATATGAAGTATTAAACAAACTTTATCACGTAATATATTGTTGGGTTTATCTCAAGATATATTTACAAGATTTCAACGTTTTATTTATTTTCAAAAATAAATTATTAGACATATTAATGGTCAAAGTTGAGTATTGATAAGCGTGAAAGCAAAATGTCGCAAGTATTAAAAAATGCAGCAAGTATAATGCAATAGATAACTTCATCTACCGAGTACTTATTCTATAAATAATATCATTCTAGGGTGTGTTTGCTTTGGTATAAAACCCTTTCCAGAAAAGTTGTTTATTCATTTTCCAGTGTTTGGTTTGTAAGGGGTGGATAACATTTTTCTAATAGGTGAAAATAGTTTTCCTAATGTTTAAAATCACGTCTCAAAGGAACAGATAACACATTTCCTCCCTAGCTATTAGTCACCTTTGTCCAATCCATCTTTCCCAATTCCATTAACTTTTCATGTTAGGAACCGAATTGCGAAAAACTAAGCTATAATTATGTATGTTACCCATTGCAAAATATCTTTTCAAGGAAAATTATTTTTCAAAGTATATCCCATCCAACCAAACAAAGCCCTTATGTATGTGGAAAGAATTATTGACAATAAATACATTATTGCAAATACATAGTTCCTCTATTTTTTACACCATATGACATTTCGGCATTATTATTTATCAACTAACTTTGACTAATTTCTCTAACCATTGTATATGATTAATATATATTGTCAGTGGATCTTGTTAGATTCGTCTAGATGCGAGCATATAAAATATCAACTTTTTCATAATTTTTACTTATACCCTGTTAGAGATATTAATAATTAAATAAGCGCATAAAAAAGTGAGAAAAAGCATAGAATACAACTACAAGAAATAGAGAAAGTATAATGTCTATGGGTCGCTAACATGACTCATCATAAGATAATAGTTATAAGATTTAACTTGTAACTAATATTAATTCCAGTAGTCCTGAAACTATTGGATATATGAGCAAAACCTAAGTTATGAAAATGTTATACTAGCATAAATCAAAGAGTATTTACTTCTTCTTGTTCACTCTTTTTTAGCTTAAATTCAGTTTTTTAACCATCTAAGTTTTGTTTTTCTTTCTCTAAATGGTGCGGAGAGCCGGAATTGAATCTGTAATATTATCAAGGTTGCAAGGTGAAACCTCTACCAATTACCCTAAAAACTACTTGGTGTTTATTAAACTATGTTGAAATAGAAGTTTAAGCTTAAAAAATCTCAAAACTTATCTCATATATATTTCCTGTTGACCCAAGGAGATCACTTGTGTCCTCCAAAAATATTACATTTAAATTAATTACTAGGGTAAAGAGATTTTAAATTATTTTATTTCTTGGGTAAAAAGATTTTACTACTACAAACAAGGAGCCATTATCAACTACTAGTGCTGAAATTTCTAAAGATGAGAATGGGGGCCAACCTTTACTGACTGTAAGAAAAGAAATCTATCTTGATAAATGATAAGGATGGGGGACCAAATTTCCAAGTAACTGTTGCAGACACACACATTTGGCTTTGTTCTTAGATATTTTTGTTAAACTTATCCAAAATTGAATTATTATGCATTTAGGTGGAATTTAGCTGCAATTTGCTGTGCTAGTGCGGTGACTGTGACTATATATTTGGTGGAATCTCATCTCATTCCAATCACTTAAAGCACCTCACTCTCTTTTCTTGCTTCAATCTCATACTACTATTCCTTTAACATCTTTTATCTTTCCTCCTCTTATCATGGATCCATCTAAGGTTTGCTCTTTGTTAAATTCAACTGTTTATTTCTACATAAATTTTATTAAAATACATATTAATATTGTAACCTCAAATAGAAAATTTATTAGTGAAGTTTTGAACATTTGGCCAAATTTGATGTTGGGTTTGATCTTGTGCACTTGTGCAGTATCGCCCAGCAAGTGCTTACAATTCCCCGTACTTAACCAACAATAATGGTACACCTGTTTGGAACGATAACTCTTCGTTAACTGTTGGCCCCAGAGGTATACCTATTGTTGTTTTAATTCGTCGATCCTAGTCGAGAAATGTTTTTTTTTCTTTGTTATCTTAGTTTTAGTTCCCGGTTTATGGCTATGTAGGATGGACATGGCTAGGAGTTTAAGGGTTTCGAAAACGGAAACATTTTTGAAACGGGGAACTTTAAGTTTGAACTTGAGTTTTTTTACTGTTACACTAACATAGAACATATATGGTTTTGGGACATTGAATATTATGGAAATAAGGACATAAATGGTTTGCGTGATTTAATAATATTTCAAGTTCTTTCGAAGTCGGAAAAAGACGGTTTTGATGTATGTAACTAATCTAATGGCTAACAATAAGTACTATATTTCTAAAAATGGTAGTATTGTTTAGGAATTTAGGACACGATCATAGGTCAATCGTTGTTATTAATGCTTATTTACTACTTTATATTTTATGTTTAGCTTCTATCAGCATATGTCAATCATCTTCTTAAAAAAACATGCGGATTTCGATGAATTATGATTTATGCATGTTTAAGAATTAATTATGTGCATGAGCAGCAGGTGATAGCCTAGTGGTGTTGGCATCACCTCCGATTCCAGAGATCCTGGGATTGAGTCTCACCCCTTGCAAGGAGGGATCCCCAATTTCCCCCCTTCCTTGCAAGGGATTTCATCTTACTTTAAAAAAAAAAAATTTAATTATGAAAACAATAAACAGGTCCCATTCTGTTGGAAGATTATCATTTGATAGAAAAGATAGCAACTTGGACACACGAGCGTATACCTGAACGTGTTGTGCATGCTAGGGGAGCAAGTGCTAAGGGGTTTTTTGAAGTTACCCATGACATCGCACATCTTACGTGTGCTGATTTCCTGCGTGCCCCCGGCGTTCAGACGCCTGTTATTGTCCGGTTTTCAACTGTTATTCATGAACGTGGTAGTCCTGAAACACTCAGAGATCCTCGTGGTTTCGCTGTTAAGTTCTATACTAGAGAGGTAATTTTATATTATCACCCGTTATGTTTTTATTTTTTTGATATGTGATTTTTCCTTGTACGTAAAGACTAGCAAATTTTGATCTAACACAATAGTAGTAATAAGAAAAGAATAAATATCATCCAAGTAATTTTATGCAAAAATAAATGTAGCTAGGTGTACTCGGTTTACATTTTTCTCTTTTTTTAATTTGCATATTGTTTCAATAACGTCACGTGGTAGTTTGGTAGGTGATTAATTCTATCACCATCTTGAAAATTTGGTATAGATTTGTTTTCTTAAAGATTGTGGGAAATTTATTATTTCTATATGTTGAAACGATTATAGTAAAACTATGTTGATCACTCGCACCGAAAATAACCATTACATTAGTAAAAACTAAGTCAAAATTAGCTTTAGTTCAGTTAAGATAGTTTTAATTTGTACAAAAAATTCACTAAACTACTGAAGAGAAAAACACGCTAAGTAAATATGGGTTAAAATCAATTTTAATCAACGACATATAGTTCTAATTAGTAAAAATTAATTTTTTTTCCTCAAAAAAAAAATTGAAGTACAAATTCATTTGGTATGGTGAAGTGAACAAGTCTTGGTGAGTAACGCCAAATTATTTTATTATTAATACAACTCTATAACACAAAAGATTAATGATCTGCTAGCTGAAATCAAATTACTCATCTTTTGATATCAATATCACCACCTCGATTAACCCTCTAAACAAAACATATTGCAGGGTAACTTTGATATTGTTGGAAACAACTTCCCAGTGTTTTTCACCCGTGATGCAATGCAATTTTTTGATCTAGTCCGAGCATTCAAACCCAACCCAAAATCCCACATCCAAGAAAGTTGGAGGTACATGGATTTCTGTTCTTACCTCCCAGAGTCTCTCAACACCTTCTCATTCTTCTTCGACGACGTTGGCATCCCTCTAAACTACCGCCACATGAATGGTTCCGGCGTACACACCTTCACCCTTATCAACAAAGCTGGCAAAGTAACATACGTGAAATTCCATTGGCGCCCAACTTGCGGTGAAAAGAATTTGCTCGAAGAAGAAGCCATTCGAGTTGGTGGCGAAAACCACAGCCACGCGACTCAAGACCTTTACGAGTCGATTGCATCCGGTAACTTCCCAGAGTGGAAGCTTTACATTCAGACAATGGATCCAAATGATGAGGACAAGTTCGATTTCGATCCACTTGATATGACTAAAACGTGGCCTGAAGATATCTTGCCCTTACAACCTGTAGGACGTCTTGTGTTGAACAAGAATGTTGACAACTTTTTTACTGAAAATGAGCAACTTGCTTTTGATCCAGCCCATGTTGTTCCTGGGATTTATTTCTCTAATGATAAGATGCTTCAAGCGCGTACTTTTGCGTATGCTGATACACATAGATATCGTTTGGGTATCAACTACTTGCAACTTCCTGTTAATGCTCCTAAGTGCCCGCATACTAATATGCATCGTGATGGTGCTATGAACATGGTGCACAGGGATGAAGAGGTATGTATATCGTCGTTACCTGAATTTTACTTATTTGAACTTGTACTAACTAATTTTGATGATATTATTTGAATTTGTCAGAAATAATTGGACATTTTAAAGCCTTCACCTAATTCTCGTTTGTTACTAGCCCTTATCAACCATAATTATTTTTCAGCATTTATTTCAACTTATTGATTCTATATTTCATTTATCTTGTCTTAAATAAACTGAACTTATTTATCATGATATAAATGAAAATAAATCGTCCAGAACACGCACATCTTTAATTATTAGTAACTTACATGAATAATATGTCACAGTTATATATATATATATATATATATGTGAGCAAAGAGGATAATATAGTTGATTTAGGTACGTATGGTATACATATAACTAGATTTAAGAAAATTGTGAAACACATAGTATGAAACTTTTGTTGTTTCCATATATATATATGGGGTTAATATTGTTAACTGATGAACTGAATTATGATTGTCAGATTGACTATTTCCCATCAAGATTTGATCCTCTTCGTGAAGCTGAGAGATTCCCTATTCCAACAGCCATCATCCATGGAAGGCGTGAAAAGGTTAGCTTTAGTTCTCGTCTAATTTACTTGCTATTTTGGCTTGTGCACCGAATTTTCAAAGAATTAGATATTTTTTCTTTGGAAAAGTCTGTATAGCTTATTTTGTTTAGGTAATTGTTTTATATGATGAAATTGGAAGAAAAGAGAAATCTTATGTTCCACTAGTCTATTACCAATGTCATTCAATCTTATTACTAATGTCGATTTTTATTGCTGTATTTATTTTTTTGAAATAAAAAATTTGTTTAGATCTAATTTTGTGAATCAATAATATTGAATACATATAAAAGTGAAAATAATAGGACGCAAGATTTGAACTTGCTAGACTTTAGATAATTGTCCTTAGAGCAACTACAATGGCAAGCTACAACCACTTGTAGCTTTGTGTGCCACATCAGATTTTCAAACTACAACATTCCCAAGCTACAACCTCTCCCAATCGAAAACTACAACCACTTGTAGTTTTTGTAGGTCCCACAAGTCATCACATAATGCCATAACATACAAAGAAATTGAAAAGTGGAAGTGGAGCCCACAAAGAGTAGAACAAAGCAAGTAGCTTTGTGGAGCTACTTGGCTTCCCAAAGCAACAAGCTTCCTTTCACTCCAACAACAAAGCTACTAACTCCAACTCTTTGATATTTGCAAGCTGGGACTTATTATACTCCGCTGGAGCTGCTCTTAGTAACTCTTCAAGTAAGCGCACAAGGGCGACAACCGACAAGTAGTTGGTTAGGCAGGATAAATAGCCCCACAGATTTTATATACTACTATTTGTTGCTCCATAATTGATTTTTGGACTTGAGAAAGACAGCACACTGTATTCTGCAAAGTAACTTTTCTTTATCTTTATCTTTATCTTTTTCCTTGAATGCAGCAAATCATTCCAAAGGAAAACAACTTCAAGGAGCCAGGAGTGAGATACCGATCATGGGACCCAGCAAGGTGAGTGTAGTGATCTCTTTCTCTGCAAAATAAGTCCAAGTTATAATGGAACTAAAATCAACTAATACAGGCCCAATGACAGAATATGTAATTTTGTTTTCCTTTAGAATTGAAGCTCGTGTATATATATAGCGTAATAAAATCTAAAAGTCACATGTTTGGTTTTTCTGAAAATTTCAATTTCAAATACTATTATTTCCACCGTTTTAATCTAGTTGTGACACTTTTAAAATCACGGACTCTTAGTCAATTTTTGGAGATGAGAGAGATAGAGAAAGAAAACAAAAGGGTCTTATGTGATAGGAGAGAGATGGAGAGAAGTTATTACCCAAAATGAAAGTGTAACAACTAATTTGAAACTTCCTAAAATGAAAAGTGTCACAACTAAATTGGAAATGAGGAAGTACAAAATAAAAATTGTCACGTCAATTTTCAACATTTTCCTCAATTTCTTTTCCGGGGACACAGGTCACACAGCTATACTCTCCCATCTGTGACCATCACTGTTTAGCCTCTGTGATTATTTTTGTACCATTCACGGCCCATTTGGTAGTTGTTTACAAATCACAGAATTAAATGAATTTGTATATAAATTTAGAAAGTAAATCATTCTTCATTTCTATGGTAATGCTAATTTATTTAAAGTGTCTATTTTCTTCTAAAATTTTCATTCACATCCAATACCACCTTGTAAGTGGTAATGAAATGGTAATGAAATTGCTTCCCTTTGAAGAAAATTCACATGTTTAGGGGTGAGATTGCTTCCCCATAGAGAAAGAAACACAAACTTGAGGGTTGAAATTGTCTTCCCATGAAGATTTTAAGGGTGGCTTCCCTAGTAACATTACACTTAAAATTCACTCCCATTACTATCATTTATTCCTGGCTACAAATGGGCCGTCAAGGATTTGTATGCAACGAATGTAATGTATTGTTGCACATATGCATAACTATCATATACTCGTATTATTGCTAGAATGTAGTGGATCTAATTAAGTATATATTCTAACCAATATAAAAAAGTAATTGTTCAATAAAAAAAAATTGGAATTTAGTTCAGGGCGCTAAAATAACACTGATATCGAGAAATAATTTATTTAATCATTACCCCTTTATATAACCAACTAATTAATTATTTTTATATTTTTCATGCAACACAAAAGGTCATTCATTTGCTCATTTAGAATTGTCCTTTTTAGTACATTTTGTTCATTTGGACGATTTTAAATGAGCAACGAGAAAAAAATAGTCTTGGATGTACCATGCTCACAGTACACCCCGGGTGATGATAAAATTTGTATGCAACATAACCTTTCACTCTACTCTTGTAGGCAGGACAGATTTGTTGGGAGATTTGTGAAGGCTTTATCAGATCCTCGCCTTACCTATGAGATCCGCAGCATTTGGGTTTCATACTTGTCTCAGGTAATAATGTTTGCATTTTTTTTACATCAATGAAATTTGCATTAATTAAAAACCTAGAATACAAACTCTGTTTGTGATTCTTGACATAACACTTTGACTAGTTTCCGATCAATGGATTTTAGAAAAAAGTTGTAACAGTATACTTTTATAAAAGTATTCTTAGAGAAGAATCTTTTAAGATTACTTGTTCACCTTAGATTATTATGATAGAAATTAGATTACGGGTTAAACATTATTAACCATAAAAGATCAAACGTGTGTATTAATTCCAATTAGAGTGTTAATGGATGCAAGACAGATAAAGAAATCACCAAATAGAAAATGCATATATCTTTTACTTCCTCCGTTTCATTTTAAATGCAACAAAGGAGTATTTTTATATCTCACAAAAAATACCCCTTCGTTGCATTTAAAACGAAACGGAGAAAGTATATACTCCCTCCGTCCCTTAATAGATTCGCTCCATTTTGCCAACGCACGCTCGCTAACGCACGTTTGTATCGTTAATATCTTTAATTATATATTAGTAAAAATTATAAAAGTTTGATTTTCAAAATGTACACCATGAGATGTAATCCAACAAAGACCTCATACGACTATGTTTTATCTTATATATTGGAAATTGTTATTGAGGACTTTCTTTACCTATAAATAGTGTCCAAATGAAAAATGGGCAATCTATTAAAGGACGGAGGGAGTAGTTTACTAACAATTTGTTAGAAAGAGTTCGGTACCGCGGCACTCGAAATGTCAGATGACATCTCGACACACAATTTGTTAGCAAGAGTTCCGTACCGGGGCACTCCAAATGTCAGATGACATTCCGGCACTCAGGGGAAATTAAAACATTGCAAGCTTTTAATCGAATATCTGTTTAATGCTCCACGTAGATACATCCACTAACTGATCTTATTTGTACTTACAGGCTGACAAATCTCTCGGTATGAAAGTGGCAAGTAGACTCAATATAAGACCAACTATGTGAAGACGGTCTAGAAAATATCTGGTTTCTATATGTGAATTACTACTATTATTATGATCCACAACAGCTTCCCGAAGCATTTAATAAGCAGAAGTAAAGGTCCAGCTACTACTGCTTGTGTTACAAAGTTGCAATATAATGAACGTATGTCAAGAAGATTTGCCGTTACCTGTATTTGCTTGAATTTCTTTCACTTTGTAAGGTGCGCCGTTATATATGTTTGTGAACGATTGTAGTAACTTATGCTTATGCGACTTTCTTGTAAGTTTGTGAATGTAGTATTATTACTTGTATCAATCGGAAACACTCCTATAAGGCATATATATAATGCACAGGGCTGGTCCTGACAATTCGTGGGCCTAGGGCGAAACAAGACATTTGGGCCTTTAAGTTGTAATGGGGACATCCGTTACTACAGTCATTATTTGAACTTTAAGATCATGCATAATACATAATGAGCCATTTGAAAATTGTTTATGGATTAGTAAATGCGCATTTTAAAGTTTTGGAGAGTTAAAAGAGTTCTATTTATTTTTTGACGGGTGTTAGTACATAATGAAACGAACCTTTTTGTTAACAAAATGTACAAAGTGAACCTAAACAAACTATAAAGCTAAAGTTATAAAAAAATAACCCTAGAAAAAAGTAGAGAAATTTATTTTTTGAAAAATTAATTGCTAATTAAAACTTATGAGAAAGGTGAGGTGATTTTCAATGACAAATATAGATGAGAAGCAAATATATATTATGTTTGTCTAGGATGGTTTTCGTCATTATGCCTTTTGATTCTATGTAATTGTAATCCTCCTTTGATTATAATAAAGGGAAACAAATTATCAAAAAAGAAAAAAGGAGTTTTGAATCATAAATTCATATTAGTATAACCATTGAAAACTAAACATATTTTTCTGTAAATTAATCAATGCCCTTAACCGGAGTAAAGGGAATGCAATGAGGTTATTGAAAAGTTGGGCTTTGGAAAGTTGAACTTTAAAAACATGATGGTTAATGGAGCATTAAAGGCTTAAAGCTTTGTTTATTGTTCCTTGTATGAATTACGTATTGATAATTGAGGAGGATGCTAAACGTTTTTCTTCCCTTTATTTACTCCTGTTTAAATTTAACAGCTTCTAAATTTAATGGGCCCCTTTGAGGTCCGGACCCTGGGCGGTCCCCCCTCCGGCCTACCCTTAGGGCCGGCCCTGATAGTGCATCCTTTTCTACTAAATAATACTTCCTCTATGTATGCATCATATTCACTGAGCATAATTGTCGACGCACAATTTTGACCATCCATATCTTCTATTTTACTACCTTCATTTCACAATACATGCACCATTTGTTTTTTTTTTACGTATTTCAACACGTTTCTTTGAACATTAATATCTCTAATTGCATATAAGTTAAAATTATAAAAAGTTGATGTTTGGAATCCTCTCATTGAGATGAATTTAACAAGATCATCACTTGAGTATGTTTTTTCTTACAAAATGGTGAGAAAAATAATTTCAAATTTGGTTGATGAATAGTGTCCAAATGAGAAATGGTGCATGTATTGTGAAACGGAGGAAGTAAGTTAGAATACGTTCTTTTGAAAATATACTTTAAGATTAACCCAACAACAATGAAGATAATGACATTTATCTTTACACAATAATTATTAAATATGTTCAAAGCTGAATTTCCGATAGTGTAAAAAGTCAATATGACGCATCTATTAAGAAACAGTGGAAGTAAGTTAGAATACGTTCTTTTGAAAAAAATGTTCCAAGAACAAATGTCAGATAAGTTCAAGCTGTTTTTTATCTCTATTAAAAGGTAGTTTGGTGTCCACAATTGGATTACCCATTATACTCTCACAACATCATTCCATAGAAAGATTAGTATATATAGAATAAGTTGTTGGTGTATAAATGGGTTTGTTTTGTCAGTTACTAGCTGTAACAATCTGTTCTATAAATAGCAGTTCTCTGCTCCTGTAATAACTAATTGATTCATTTCTTTTCTTCTATGAGGAATAATTCGCATTCTCTCTCTCTCTCTCTCTCTCACAAGTTGAGGTGCTTATTTTTCATGGTATCGAGTAGATTTCGTTCCTTTCGAATGTTTCTTCATTTTGTATGAAGTTTTTAGATTGAATTTCTTTAATATTTCTCAAATTTCTTCTAAATCTCTCAATTTTATTCTTATTTCATCAATAATTTACCGCATTGTTGTCTGAAATTAAAGAAATTGATAATGACGATTGAAGAATCTTTGATCGATAACAACAATCAAGCATCTGGAAATCCCAATTGGAACTTCTACTTACAATGATCCTTACTTCATATCTAGCTCAGATCAGACTATTAGCAGACTTGTTCTTGTAAATTTAACTGGAAATCATTTCATGTGCTGAAATCGAAATGTTAAGCGAGTTTTAGTTGCGAAAAACAAATTAGGTTTTATTGACGGAACAATTAAGAAACTTGATGCAACAAATAAGGAGTTTATCGTTGGATGAGATGCGATTACTTAGTTACATGTTGGCTGATGAACTCAATGGATCCTAATATTGCCGAGATTCTTACATATGTTGATAATTCTAAACAATTGTCGTCTGAGGTTTGTGAAAGATTTGGACAATTAAATGGACCTCAAATCTATCAATTGAAGAAAGAACTTGATAGTTTGAGGCAAGAAAACATGTCTATTATCATGTACTGTGGAAAGATGAAGAAGTTTTGGGATGAATTTACAGAATTTATGCAAATTTCTTATTTGTTCTTGTGGTATGGTGTCGAAATGTACTTGTAATTTCCTGAAGAAATTTCGGATTTTCTAGCAGAAGAAAAATGGATGCAAGTTTTTACTAGGTTTAAATAGTGGATTTTATAATGTTATTAACAACATTTTGGCTATGGATGCTTTGCCTTCTCTTAATAGAGTGTATTATATTGCTCAACAAACTGAAAAACAGAAGGAGGTCAGTGGTGTTAATCACACAACTCATGAGATCAATGTGCTTGCTGTTCAGAGATCTTAAAATTTTGTCAAGAAATTAAAGACTGGAAAAAGGACACATCTCAGCGCAAATGTGATCATTGCAAAAGGAAGGGACACACTTAGGATCAACGTTTCAAGCTTATAGGTTATCCTGATTGGGATAACCCTAAGAAAAGCAATTTCAATCCTAAGCATGATAAAATGGTTGTTAATGTGATAACTAAAGGAAGTGATTATGATGTTGATACTCCTATAGATTTCATAACTGCTTGCCTTTCTTATTCTGGTGGTTTTTATACTTCTGGTCCTCTATTTGCTAGTGGAGTGGATCTGCTATGATGTATTCCATTATTCAAGAAGTCATGAAAAATCTGACGGGGAAGCAACTTTAATTACGCTAGACTTAAAAGAGGACATGGACGACTTCTCCAATAATCATAATTCATATGCACACTGTGTAGGTAAAATATATGTTTCTATATCTTATTCTAGTGTATGGATTGTGAATAATATTCAGGGGTAACAAATCATATGACACATGTTATTAATTTGTTTCACCAAAGAAGAAAACTCAGTAAGATGTTAGAAATTGGTGTACCTACCGGTAGTCGAAGTTGGTGATGCGATGCTTGCTTTTGGTGTTGTGCTTAAAAATGTGTTATTTGTACCAACAAATCAAAGTTTGTTGTCTATTTGCAAATTACTTGCTGATTAATGTTTATGTGAAATTCAGACCTATGAAATGCTTTTTTTCTCATGCTATATTTCGCATAAGTCATAACATCTTTGTTGTAGGAAAGAAAGTGGGAGGTAAATATCTTCTTACTTCTCCCTCAATTCATACCGCCGCCACTGCCATATCTCCTTCACATTCAGTCAAATCTTTTCTAAGTCACACAAATTCTGCCAATGATCTTCATACTCTTTATGCTCGTATAGGACATGCTTCACTTTCAAAAATGAAACATATACCTGCTAGTAAATGTTCCCATCTTACTGAATAATTCTGTGAAGTATGTATGTTTTCCAAACATCATAAATCATCATTTCCTATAGGAGTGTTAGAGCTTCACACTGTTTTGAGCTTATCTATACCTATGGGGACCTTATAAGGTTAAGAATCTTCTACGAGCTTCAATCTTCCTTACTATTCTTGATGATCATAGCAGATCTACGTGGACCTTTCTACTTCATAACAACATGAAAGTGTGTAAAACTATTGAGTCTTTCTTTATCCAAGTTCATACTTAATTTGTTGCCAAAATTAAGTCCATTAGATCTTATAATGGCACAAAAATCATTCAAGATCAATGTGCATCATTCTTTTTATCCCAAGGTGTTATACATCAAAGCAGTCTTGTTGGTATTCCCCAAAAAAATGGGCTTGTTGAACGCAAGCATAAACTCCTATTAGAGGTTGCTAGAGCCTTGAAGTTTCATGCTTTTATACCTGCGAAGTTTTGGGGAGAGTGCATATTAACTGCCACTTTTATAAGCAATCATCGTCCTTCTTCGATTTTAAGTTGGAAAATACCATTATAAATATTATACCATAAACCAGTTGATTACTCTTTACATAAGGTATTTGGTTCCTTGTGTTATATATGATGATACGAAAACCAAAGACCAATAATTCAAATCCTAGAGCTAGCAAATGTGTTTTCATTGGTTATTCTTTTGGGCGATTGGCTACAAAGTCTATTACTTATCTACACATAAGTGTTTTGTTACTAGAGATTTTATTTGAAGGGAAGATATTTTTTTCCTTTCAAGACTTTTATGCATGATCTCTTTTCACTTCCTTCTCATATTGACACTCCCATTATTTCTTTTTAATCTCATATTTCTCCTGTTCTATTTCATCTTTACCTGCTACCACATCTTCTAGTCCATCAAATGGTCCCTCTATTAATGAACATATTACTTCACCTTTTCCTCCTTGAATTCCTTCCATTTCTCTAGCCCGTGCTTCTCCTTCTTCCCTCTCCTCCTCTTCCTAACATTCCCGCTCCTAGACATTCTAGAAGATCTACCAAACCTCCTTCTAAATTAAAGGCTTCATATGTCCTACTATTCCCGCTCGCTTATTCTTTATCATTTTTCGTTCATAATCATTATGTTGTGGTTGAACCATTGACTTATCATCAAGCTAGTGTTTAACCTGAATAGCAATTAGCTATACAAAAAAGTGTTGGATGCGCTTGAGGCTAATGATACTTGGGATTTTCAATTATTGCTTGGTTGTAAGAGATTTATTGGCTATATGTAGGTGTTTAAAGTCTAATAAATCTTGATGGTACTGTAGGGAGATACAAGACTAGATTGGTTGCTACTAGGTACTAAGAGTTGGCCCTTATGTCAAGTAAACATAAAAAATGCTTTTTTACATGGTTATTTGGATGAGTAAGTATTCATGAAACCTCCTCATAGATACAAGAAAGCTAATCTTAGTGAGGTGTGTAGAGTTAAAAGATCATTATATGGATTGAAGCAAGCATCAAGATAATAAAATAAGGAGTAGAGTAAATTTTTGTTAAGTCTTTGTTTTGTTCAATCAAAGTAAGACTATTTCCTATTTATCAGAGATCCTAATGGAGAGTTTGTGGCGATCCTAGTGTATGTAGATGACATGGTCTTGACAGGTACAAGTAGGTCTCAAATTGATCAAATCAAACAAACCTTAGATACAACCTTTACAATCAAGGATTTTGGTGATTTGAAGTATTTTTTTGTGTATAGAAGTCCTAAAACGTGCTTCGGGATCTTTGTTAAGTCAAATAAAATATATTTCCGATATTATCAAACATTTAAACTTAGAGAGTACAAGGCGTATTTATTCTCCTCTTCTTAAGGGATCGGGTTTGTCTCCCGACATTGGTGAGGTGCTTGATGAACATGATGTTTACGAGGAAGCTCATAGGCAAGTTGTTGTATCCGGATATCACTTGGCATAATCTTTCTTATCCTACCCAACATCCAAGCCAATTTTTTAGTTGTCTTAGGAAATCTCATCTTCAAGCGGCCATGTATTTACTCAGATACTTGAAAAGTACTATCAACTTGGGCCTATTTTACTTGTGCTTCCAAGTGATCTAGCTTTGATCGCTTATAGTGATGTTGCTTGGAGTTCTTGTATGTTTAGAAGTATCTAGGTATTTTAGTGCCTAGTGTATTTTCTTAGTATCACATTTGGTTTCTTTGAAAAATAAAGCAACGAGCTATTGGAGAGAATGAGACAAATAGAATCTCCGAGTGTGTCTCCGCTAAAAAGATATGGGATACCCTCGTAATTGCTTGTGAGGGAACTAGCGAGGTAAAGAGGTCTAAAATTGATTTACTTATATCTAAATATGAAGCTTTTAACATCAAAAAAAGCTGAAAAAATAAATGATTGCTTTGGTAGATTTATGACTATAATAAATGATTTAAATCTCTTGGGAAAACTTTTCGACGAGGATTTGGTTAGAAAAATGTTGAGAAGTTTAACATATGTATGTATGGTTAAGGTAACAGCTATCTATGAAGCAAAAGATCTCACATCACTAAGTCTGGAACAACGGATTGGTTCCCTTATGACTCATGAAATGCTGGTTGAGTCTAAGAGTGACAAGGGACTAGTCCGAGGTGTTGTCTTCAAGGGAACAGTTGAAGAACAAGAGGATGAAATAGCTATGATGGCTAAGCGTTTTGAAAGGCATTTCAAAGATCAAAGGAAAATTTCAATGGTAAATTTTTTAAGAAAATTGACCCTTCAAGTGTAGGTTGTTTTAAGTGTGGAGAATTTGGTCACATCATTCGTGATTGTCCAAAATGGAAGGATAAGTTATCCAATAGCAATGATAAGAGAGCGTTCAAGAAAGCTATGGTAAGCAGCCATGTGGGGTGACTCTAGATTAGAAGAGGACGAAGAGTCACCCGATCATGAGACTTGCATGATTGTTATTATGGATCAAGGAGGATACAACATAGATGAGGGAACCAGGAAGGGAAACAGTACATCGAATTTATGTCTTATGGCGAAAAAAGATGTACTCAGTGAACACAAGGTAAATTTGGAATAAATTCGTGAAGACATGCATCAATATGATAAAGGTAATATGCTTGAATGTATTGATTCTTTGTTAGATGAGTGTCTTAAACTTAGTGAGGCTTACATAACCGGCAAACAAGCTAAGAGTTGAAAGAAAAGAAAAATGAATGCGACACTGCAATTATTGCTAGTTGTGATCACTTAAAACAAGTGTGTGTTGAGTTAAAGGATCAAGTGGCTGAGCTTGAAGTTGCACTTGACAAGTGCAAAGTCGAGTCGTAAACAACTATGTTTTCTTTGCTAGAAAAGGTTGAGGATACTCCTAGTGATACTCCTAGTCGTTGTCTTCACTAATCAATTTTATAGAAGTTGATAGTAACCCAAAAGCTTATTTAACTGCTTTTGTATGAGATAAATGCACAATAACAAACTCTTTCTCACTATCATAGTATCCAAAAAACTAATGCGGTTGGTTTCAAATATTTGTATAGCTGAAAAAAAGCATATCAAACGATGTTCTGTGTGAACTGTTGCTCGATAAGTGCATTTGCGCATCTTCATGTTCTTAACCATCCTCTTACATTTACAACGCCATGTTTGCTCATCAACCGAAAATGCAATTGAGAAATAATGAAGGTTTAAGTTAAGGTGAGATTGATCCCCATCAGTATCAAAATACTTATCGTAGTTGAGAGCATCTTCCTCATAAACCAAACCGGGTCGCATCGCGCTCTTTTACATCAATCATTCGGGCCTCACTAGCATACTCACAAGCAATCATCTTCTTTACATGGATATTCTTTCCTAAAATCTAAGGGAAAAACACAAATATGTGAAAATCTATGGCACTACAAAAATCTATGTCACATAACACGATTTAAAACTTATTCATCATAAAAGTTAGCCGTCAAATATCCAGGTCTTGAGCATATCCAATCCAAATGGAGCAATATCATGCTGAGGTTTTCAGACCTCAAATTCGATCCTAATTATAGCTAATTTACTGCATGCTTTTAACCTTTTTGTTGATGATACGGAAGAATTGCATATAGAGTTTGTTACACTCAAGACTACCCAGCTAAGTGTTTCTCTCGCAGGTCCTTGTGCTAAAGTTAGTAAGATGATTGATGAGTATGAAGAAAAAGTATGTGATTTATATGCAATGATTCAGCAATTGAATAAGGGGAAGCAGAAGGTGAGTGTTGACATGCCAAATGACTCCATGATTTCAAAACATGAGTTTGATCTTGAAAAAATCAAAAGGGATTTCAAGGCTATGAATGAGAAAATTAATTTTCTAATAAAAGTTCTTGAAACTATGGACAAAGAGTTTCAAAATAGTCAAAGGCATGTTCACAAGCTCTTTACTACAAGAAATACCATGAACCATCTTACCTCTATGGAAGGTAACGGTTGGTACAAGTGGTCTTGGTTACTCCCGCAACTAGAACCAAGACCAACCGGCATCCCGGAGGAACCACTTGGATTGAAGAATTCAAAAAAGGTAAATATGATCTTAAAAAGGACATGCTTGTATGTTATCATTGTGGTATCAATGGACATAAGATCTTTAATTGTCCAGCTAGGAAGAAGAGTGTAGAAAGAAACAACAAACATGTTAAGCAGGCTTGAGTGAGGAAGGACCAGTTAGAGTCAACTGTTTGTGGAAAGGGACCCAAGAATGTTTGGTTTCCTAAAGCCGATGTTTGACTGTTTCTTGCAAGGCTAAAGTGAGAGGTAGTACCTTTCGAATTTGGACAGTGGTTGCTCAAGACACATGTCCGAGGATAAGAAGCAATTTCTCTCACTCACATCCTATGATGGTGGAAGTGTTACCTTTGGAGACAATAATAAAGGTTCTATTGTTGGCATAAAGAAAGTTGGTAAGTCACTTTCACAAGCTATTGATGATGTGTATTTTGTTGATGGCTTGCAACATAATATTTTAAGCATTTCTCAATTGTGTGATAAAGGCAATCGAGTTGAGTTTCAAGCTAACCTTTGTCACATAGTTAATTCACAAACCGGTGAACTTGTTTGTGAGGCAATCGAGGATTGAGTTTCAAGTCCATCTGTTTGAGTGTTGTTTCCGAGTCAAATCAATGGGTATGTCATAAGAGGTTTGGACATGCTAGCTTGATACTTTTGAACAAACTTAAAACTCGTTACTTAGTAATTGGTCTTCCAAATATTAAGTACGAGATTGATAAAGTATGTTCGTAATGTGCCAAGGGGAAATATGTAAAATCCTCTTTTAAGCCAAAAAGTGTTATGGGTACCCGCAGACCTTTCGAACTTGTACATATTGATTTATGTGGTCTCATGTCTGTACAAATTCGAAATGGTCACAAGTTTGTTTATGTTATGGTTGATGATTTTTCAAGGTTTACATAGGTTATCTTTTTGAACTCAAAAGATAAAATATTTAACGATTTTGTTGCATTAGTGAAACAGTACGAACCCACTAAATCATTAGCCGGTTTTTGGTAAGATCCGACCATGGCTCGAGTTTGATAATTCAAGTTTCATTGATTTTTGTAGAGAGCATGGCCTAGAACACCTCAAAAAATGGTGTTGTGGAAAGAAAGAATAAGACTCTAGAGGAGACAAGGAGGAAGATGCTTATTGAAAGTGGTCTCCCTAAGAGCTTTTGGGGAGAAGTTGTGAACACTCGCATGCTATATCTTGAATCGTGCTCTCATTAGACCTAAATTGAATAAGACCCCATATCAACTCCTAAAGGATAGAAAGCCCAATATTACACACATTTTGTATCTTTGGATGCAAGTGTTTTGTGCATAATAATGGGAAGAACCAGCTTGATAAGTTTGACCCTAGGAGTGATCAGGCAATATTTCTTGGATACTCTCCTCATAGTAAAGCATACAAGGTGTTCAATAAGAGAACCTTGTGTGTTGAGGAAAGTGTTCATGTAATTTTTGATTAGTTTAATATGTCTTCGAGATTCCACAAAGTTGAGCAAGGAGATATTATTGGAATACTTTAGTTTACGGGGGTAACATACGACTAGTTCCACTCCGAATCCAGAAGAGGAGACAGGTCTACCTACTGTTCCACCAAATGCTGATGGTGGAGGGCCCGATCTAGAACTAGAAGAGAATAATGAGGATTTGTTTGAGGGGGAACTAGATGCTGATGGTTCACATGCAGAACAACAGGTAAACATCTTAAGGGGAACAACTACACAAGCTAGTGTTAACCCTAATGAGGGACTCGGTAAGGAATGAGCAAGGATCCAGTTTACATCCTAGTACATCTAAGAGATCAAGCTTAGATGATGCGGGAATGCAAGCCGGTTGCGATCATGCTAATTCAAGAGGACAAGATGGTCCAGGTTTCAAAGAGTTTTAGATATCATTCTTCTCATCCCTCTGATCAAATCATTAGTGATATCAATAAGGGAATTCAAACAAGAAGAGTTGTTTATGAAAACTATTGCGCTTTCTTTTCTTTCTTGTCCAGTATAGAACCAGCTGATTATAAGATGGCTTTGAATGATCTAGATTGGGTGTTGGCTATGCAAGATGAATTGAATCAATTTGAAAAGGAACCAGGTATGGCATCTTAAGCCCGCACCAAGAGATAGGCCGCCATTGGCACTAGATGGGTCTTTAGAAACAAGTTGGATGATCTTGGTATAATAGTTAGAAATAAAGCAAGGCTTGTGGTGCAAGGTTACCATCAACAAGAAGGAATCGATTATGATGAGACTTTTTGCACTGTTGCTAGGTTAGAGGCCATTTGAATTCTTATTGCATTTGCTGCTCACATGAATATGCAATTCTTTCAGATGGATGTGAAGACATCATTATTGAATGGCTACTTGAAGGAGGAGGTATATGTAGAAAAACCACCTGATTTTGCTGATCAACTTTTCCCCCCACTATGTATTCAAACTTAATAAAGGTTTGTACAGTCTCAAAAAGCACCAAGAAGTTGGTATGGAAGATTGTCAAAGTTTTTGATGGAGTATGAATACAAGAGGGGAACAGTTGACAAAACTCGTTTATAAAAACCGGGGGAAAACTTGCTAGTAGTCTAAATTTATGTTGATGATATTATTTTTGGAGCTACTAATCAGTTGCTATGTGTTGAGTTTGCTAATCTTATGCAAAGTGAGTTTGAAATGCGCATGATGGGAGAACTTGGCTTCTTTCTTGGCTTACAGATTAGGCAAACAGCTGATGGAATAATAATCCACTAGCAAAAGTATCTTAGAGAACTTATAAAGACGTATGGTTTGGAGAACATCAAAGCTTATGATACTCCTTTTCCCATTTCCACAAAACTTGATGCTGATTCAAAAGGGAAGGATATAGAAGCTTTTTTGTATAGAGGGTTGATGGGTTCCCTCTTGTACCTATCAGCAAGTAGACCTGATATTGTGTTCTGTAGGATCATGTGCAAGGTTTTCAAATCAATCTCAAAAAGTCTCATCTAAAGGCTGTTAGAAGAATGCTTCGGTATTTGGTGGGACCAGATGACTTAGCTTGTGCTTGTGCTACCCCAAAGGCAATTTTATTGAGTTGGTAGGGTATACAAATGCAGATTATGCTGGTTTCCTTGTTGATAGGAAAAGCACAACAGGTATGGCTCATTCTTAGGCTCATGTCTGATCTCATGGGGCTCAATAAAGCAAAATTCAGTGGCCTTATCCACATCAGAATCGAAATATATTGCGGCAACGACTTCTTTGTTCCCATTGTTGTGGATACAGAACCAGTTGAAAGATTTTGGTGTTGTCTATGAAAGTGTTCCTATCATGTGTGATAACACTAGTGCTATCAATATTTCAAAAAATGTTGTTCAAACTCTAAAACCAAGCAAATAGAATTCATACATTATTTTCTTATAGATAATGTCAAAAAAGGCTTAGTTGATATTATTTTGCAAAAGTGAAGATTAAATCGCTGATATTTTCACAAAACCTTTGTGTAGAGAGTCTTTTTGTAAGTTAAGAGTCTTATTAGGTTTAATTAAGTTTAGGTAAGTGTCTTAATTTGGAGTTATTAGGTTTAGGTTATTTGGCTTCAATTATTTTCCCCGATGGTTAGATGAGTAATCTTTGATGTGAAATTGCATACATATATCTTTGCTTAATTCTTCAAAGTTGTCATGTAGATGTTTTCTTATCTCCCAAGATTAGAAAGAATCATTGCTTGAATGAAGGTGAAATCATGCTAAGTTGCTAGAACCAGTGCGAGTGTTTCTTGTACGAAACAACTAAGGAGAACAACAGTATTACACATATATGCTTTTGGGAAGTTAATTATTTTCGAAAATTAAGCGAATATCCTAACTTCTTCAAGTTGTGATATTATGGTGCAATTATCTTTGTTATAAAAAGGCACGTCTAATGTGCATCTCTTGTACACGCCATATTTTCGGTAGTTGAGGTATTTATGGGAAGTTATGATTACTTCCAAATTTTAAATTGACTTTTGAAACCTCTACTGATTTTCTTCCAATACTTGTTCTCTCATGCATATATATATTATATTTATCCCCCTTTTCTATGCAATCACTTCAAAGTCTACTCGAGCAATGTCTCTCTCTCTCTCTTTGAAGCGGTTTTCTCAAGGTCCACTGTTATTGCTTCAATGGGGGAAGAAATCCACTGTTAGGGTTTGAAAGGAAGGTGGAAAATAAAAAAGCTCCACTAAAATGCCTCCCTCTTCAAAGAAAAGTCCTTCGGTCACTCAATTGGAAAAGCCCCCCCTCCTCAACCACTGTTTTCGAAAATTCGCAACACCACCACTCCACAAAATCAACCTCCACCTTCACAAATTCAACCATTACCACCTCAACCACCTCGTTCCGTAACTTCATCTACCACTCACCCATCCTCTCATGAACCTAACCCCACTCCCTCAACCGCCAAACACTAGTGGAATAAAGTCCAACCGCTGCGGTCAAAACCGGACTTGCTGCTGCGGTTTTGGCCCGCAACGGTTGGACCAGCAGCAGTTTTCATAAAAAAAACTACTGCGGTTGTGAACCGCAGCGGCAAAGCACAAACCGCTGCGGTTCCAAGGCAAAACCGCAGCGGTTAATAGGCAAAACCGTTGCGATTTTTCCTTGAAACCGCAGCGGTTTGTTCTTTCCGCCAACCTCTTTGTATGCATTGGAACATTAGCGATGCGGTTCTCTTAGTAAACCGCATCGATTAATGTTATATATATATATATATATATATATATATATATATATATATATATATATATATATATATATATATATATATATTTGTATATATATAATATTTTATTATATCTAACCTGCTATAGTTGACACAAATCCCACAAGCGCGTCGTATACAAGTCAAATTAATATATATATAAATATAAAATTTGGAGAATGTACTACAAATGAAGTTGTACTAAGTACTAAAATCCAAAATAAACATCAATTATATTATTGTACCTAAATAACTAGCAAGTAGAACAATAAGAACAAATAAACTCAAAGTCGCGACATCATCTTCACATGCAAACTTCGGTAAGGTATTGTGCTAGCAAATCCCGAACCTCGTTTATCTCGGTTGTGGTGAAAGAAATCTCCCTTTGGTTGAATACCTTAAACATAAGGAAACACACATAATATCGTTTTAGTTTGAGTAAGACCTTAGATAATTCTAAAGAGATTAAAGAAATCGAGCATCAAAAGCCAAAATCGGTTAAAAATGACAATCATTTACCCAAAATGGGTTTCAAAGCATATAGGTGGAGTTTAATTGACTCTTATAGTTATATATGTACCTATTGGAACTATTTATGACCTAACATGTGGCTAAATGCGGGAAACTAAGTGAAATTAGCTTCGAAGGCCAAAATCGGCCCGAAACGGCCTTCATTTACCCAAAATGGGTTTCAAAGCATATGAGTGAACTTTAATTGACTCTTATAGTTATATATGTACCTATTGGAACAATATATGACCTAACATGTGGCTAAATGCGGGAAACTAAGTGAAATGAGCTTCGAAGACCAAAATCGGCTCGAAACGGCCTTCATTTACCCAAAATGGGTTTCAAAGCATATGAGTGAACTTTAATTGACTCTTATAGTTATATATGTACCTATTGGAACTATATATGACCTAACATGTGGCTAAATGCGGGAAACTAAGTGAAATGAGCTTCGAAGGCCAAAATCGCCCGAAACGGCCTTCAATTACCCAAAATGGGTTTCAAAGCACATGAGTGAACTTTAATTGACTCTTATAGTTATATATGTACCTATTGGAACTATATATGACCTATCATGTGGCTAAATGCGGGAAACTAAGTGAAATGAGCTTCGAAGACCAAAATCGGCCCGAAACGACCTTCATTTACCCAAAATGGGTTTCAAAGCATATGAGTGAACTTTAATTGACTCTTATAGTTATATATGTACCTATTGGAACTATATATGACCTAACATGTGGCTAAATGCGGGAAACTATGTGAAATGAGCTTCGAAGGCCAAAATCAGCCCGAAACGGCCTTCATTTACCCAAAAAGGGTTTCAAAGCATATGAGTGAACTTTAATTGACTCTTATAGTTATATATGTACCTATTGGAACTATATATGACCTAACATGCGGCTAAAGGCGGAAAGAAAACAAAACTAAGTGAATTGAGCTTTAAAGGCTAAAATCGGCCCTAAATGACATACATTTACCCAAAATGGGTTTCAAAGCATATGAGTGAACTTTAATTGACTCTTATAGTTATATATGTACCTATTTGAACTATATATGACTTAACATGCTGCTAAAGACGGAAAGAAAACAAAACTAAGTGAATTGAGCTTTAAAGGCTAAAATCGGCCCTAAATGACATACATTTACCCAAAATGGGTTTCAAAGCATATGAGTGAACTTTAATTGACTCTTATAGTTATATATGTACCTATTGGAACTATATATGACTTAACATGCGGCTAAAGGAGGAAAGAAAACAAAGCTAAGTGAATTGAGCTTTAAAGGCTAAAATCGGCCCTAAATGACATACATTTACCCAAAATGGGTTTCAACGCATATGAGTGGAGTTTAATTGACTCTAATAGTTATATATGTACCTATTGGAACTATATATGACTTAACATGCGGCTAAAGGCGGAAAGAAAACAAAGCTAAGTGAATTGAGCTTTAAAGGCTAAAATCGGCCCTAAATGACATACATTTACCCAAAATGGGTTTCAACACATATGAGTGGAGTTTATTTGATTCTAATAGTTATGTATGTACTTGTTAGAAGTGTAGATGACCTAACATGTTGTTAAATGCGGGAAACTAAAGAAATTGAGCTTAAGAGGCCAAAATCGACTTTAAATTAAGCTACGTATATTAGTTTTATATGTATATATATATATATATACCTTCTCAATATCCCCGACTTCCTTGCAACTTGAGGCTATATCGAACATGAACCTCAAAACATAGTAGCCACACTCGGTTCCCCCTGGTTGCTGAGCACACTAATCATAGAATTACATAAAAAATCATGTAATTAACATACATGGTTGTTTTTTGCTAAAAGAAAGAAGTACATAGCTTAACTAATATGTATTACCTTCATTGCTTTCCATTCAGGTATTTTTCCCGTGCTCTTAAATTTCTTCAAAGAACTGTAGTTAAGTTAATTTCATGTGAGAAGTGGCCAAAGAATGAAATTAGTAAAAAGTGTAATGCTTATTAGCATTTTAAATAACAAATATACCTATTTATGCATGATTTGAGGAATAAGTGTCGCGGTGGATCTTGAGCTATAGAATCAAAATGATATACTGTGTTGTTTGAAGGACAAATCACAACGAGCGACCAATGGAGACTAAAATGCCAAAAAAGTTAGGAAGCAATCATATGAGTACTTCTATTGTATATATAATGATAATTAAAGTGGTAAAAATAGATACAAGGTTAAGAACTATACTCTTCAAAACAAGGGGCAAGTATGAACTTATGTTGTGCACGTAGAGATGTTTTGATACATAGCCAAAGATACTCCTTCACCTCATTTGTGTTTTGCAAACAATTGTCGGCTCGGGTGAAATTTGGACATAACCACCCAAATTTCTCTTGTATGCTCTTGCGTCCACAACGATCATCTTGGAGTAATCTTTAAAGCACAACCAACTTCGTAACATAAATATATTATTGTATATTGCAAAGCATTTTTATTTACTTCAAAAGTACAAATGTTTTACCTCATGAAGACTTGAATCAAGGAAACATTCAACATCTCTCCGCAAAGGAACTTTTTCAAATCACCCTTAGACACCCATGTCGATGTATCCTCAAAGTAGTTGAATTGCGTGGTACCCAAATTCACCTCGAGAGGTGCATCATCCGACATATCACGCGCATTTGCATGTAGCCATATGCATGCCTTAGTGAGACACTCGATCTTTGGTTTCTCGATCCAAGTATATGTAGTTGGTTTTTCTTGGTGACTTGAATCACCCAAAATGGCCTTCTTTGGCCCGCTTGAACCCTTCTTCTCTGAACCCTTCTTCGCCTTCTCTAGAGGAGGTGAGTCCGCCTTGCTTTCCTTGGGCTTGTTTATTCTCTCCAAAACCAAATAATTCAACGGTAAAAACATTCAACTTAGTTAGTAGGTAGGTATGAAACAAATCATTATGAATATGGATTTAAGTTGCTTCAATTTACCTCGTCTGAAAACCTCACCCATGCCGATGGCCACAACACATAACCACCACGAGCGTCGGTCAAGACATTTATATCAATTGACGGTTTAGGCAGCGGAAGAGCAAAGTCTTCGTAACCAGGAGTAATGGTGACTACACTAACCGCCAAGTGCTCATTGTCCACAAGCTCATGATGGACTATTGCTCGTTCACTTCGTGGTTGTGCATTTCCTGCAGCCACCACAATCAAACCCTCATCTTTTACATCTAGAAAAAGCTGGCAAGGCGTTTCTTCCTTCAAAAAGTAAATGAAATTGAGGTTACGAACATGCAATTACAGAATATAACATGTTACTTAGTTTTAAAAATTATAAGGATAATAGTTACCTCTAACTCAAGTATAGATGGTGGGGATTTTTGTGTGTTAGGATGGCTAGCTTTGTCCTCCAAAAGACGATCCAGGTTTAGGTTGATGTATCGCCAGGTAAACCAAACCGTGAGAGGACCGCGTTGAAACTCTCCGTGAGTTTCTCCGTGACTTTCTCCGTCACTTTCTCCGTGACTTTCTCCGTAATTTCCTCCGTAAGCTTCTCCCGAATAGCTTGTGTCATAGCTTCCATATCATGTGGTTGAGAGCATGATTTTGTACCCACGGAGTAATCTTTAGAATACGCTTTTGTCACACCTAGACGAATACCACTTAAACCCCTCAAACGTCCACTGTGGTCCTTTCCCAAAGTCTCATAAAGGGCATCTTTGTTGCCTTGGGGAGTGAACTCGCCGCTAACCTCTTTTTTGCTTGAGCCCCATCTATAGAGAAATTAACAACGGTAAGTTAAAAAAAAATCAACATCATAAGCGGCGGGGGGTGGGTGGGGCAAGACTGTGCGGGGTGGAGCAGGGGGTGGGGGGGTGTGTGCGGGGGTGGGGACGGTGTGCAAGGGGGGCAAGTGTGCATGGGGGAGCCGAGGGGTGGGGGCAGTGTGCAGCGTGCGGGCGTGTGTGCCGGGGGTGTGCAAGGGGGAGCAGGGGGGGGCGGTGTGGGCGTGCATGGGCGGTGTGCCGGGGCAGTGTGCGGGAAGTGGGGGGATGTGTACAGGGGAGTGGGGGGCAGTGTGCGGGTGGGGGCGTGTCTTGGAGTGGGGGCGGTGTGCGGGAGTGTGTGCGGTGGGGTGGGAGTGTGTGCGAGGGGGGGGGCAGTGTGAGGGAGTGTGCGGGGTGTGGGGCAGTGTGCGGGGAGTGTGCGGTGGGGTGGGAGTGTGCGGGGCGGTGTGCGGTGGGTGGGGGGATTGTTAGGGGTATGGGCGGTGTGGGGGGGAGTGTGCGGGGCGTGGGGGAGTGTGCGGGGGTGGGGAGATTGTTAGGGGTGTGTGGGCAGGGGGGGGGTGTGCGGGGGTGGGGGGGGGAGTGTGCGGGGGTTGGGGGATTGGTAGTGCATGTACTTACAAGGGCATTGGCTGTCTTCAAGGTTCCCGGATCTGAAATGGTCATTTGATTGTTGATATCACGCCTATGCAAGGAACACCACCAATCAGCGACACGATCAACTTTGACAGACGGCGCGACCTTAGAGCTAGAAGACGGCGTTGTGGTTGTATCAGTAGAAGGGTAAAATTTCTCGTCAATCCACAACTTTCTCACGCTCGCATAAGTATGGGAACCCATATGATGGTAGTGCTTCCTCTGTCTTGCACTGAGTGAATGTTTCTCAGGCTTAGTCTATAAATTCACATGGGCAATTAGAAAACACATGTAATTGTATTGAAAGTGAACATGCAAAGTCGAATATATATAGTTTAAAGTGCAATACTTACCACCATCTCCGGCGTAGTATTTTGGGCAACAAATGCCTCCCAATCTTCTGGTTTTATATCTCCCCAAATCTGATGAGGCAAAGAATCCGGTTGAAATGTATCTTCCTCTCCCCCTTCCTTTTCTGTTTCTTTTTCGGCCTCCTTGTCCGTCTCACCCTCATTTTGCTTTGATTCTTGAATTTTCCTCCCCTTTATAGTCCTCTTTCTCCGTTTCGTGATCCACCCACTCACTAGTTTGCTTTTGAAAGCTCTAAATCTTTCGGCCACCGCGGATAGAAACGCCGCCTTTTTTTCCTCATTATGAGTAATATGCAACGTATTCTATAAAAACAAGAAACAAACAAAAAGTTACCCAAAATGTGTTTCAAAGCATATAAGTGGAGTTTAATTGACTCTTATAGTTATATATGTACCTATTGGGACAATATATGACCTAACATGCGGCTAGACGCAAAAACCTAAGTGAATTGGAGTGTAAAGGCCAAAATCGGCCCGAAATGGCCTTCATTTATCCAAAATGTGTTTCAAAGCATATAAGTGGAGTTTAATTGACTCTTATAGTTATATATGTACCTATTGGGACTATATATGACCTAACATGCGGCTAAATGCAAAAAACTAAGTGAATTGGAGTGTAAAGGCCAAAATCGGCCCGAAATGACCTTCATTTACCCAAAATGTGTTTCAAAGCATATAAGTGGAGTTTAATTGACTCTTATAGTTATATATGTACCTATTGGGACTATATATGACCTAACATGCGGCTAAATGCAAAAACTAAGTGAATTGGAGTGTAAAGGCCAAAATCGGCCCGAAATGGCCTTCATTTACCCAAAATGTGTGTTCAAAGCTTATAAGTGGAGTTTAATTGACTCTTATAGTTATATATGTACCTATTGGAACTATATATGACCTAACATGCGGTTAAATGCAAAAAACTAAGTTAATTGGAGTGTAAAGGCCAAAATCGGCCCGAAATGGCCTTCATTTACCCAAAATATGTTTCAAAGCATATAAGTGGAGTTTAATTGACTCTTATAGTTATATATGTACCTATTGGAACTATATATGACCTAACATGCGGCTAAATGCAAAAAACTAAGTGAATTGGAGTGTAAAGGCCAAAATCGGCCCGAAATGGCCTTCATTTACCCAAAATGTGTTTCTAAGCATATAAGTGGAGTTTATTTGACTCTTATAGTTATATATGTACCTATTGGAACTATATATGACCTAACATGCCCCTAAATGCCGGAAATAAAAGTAATTCAGTTAAAAAATAAACTTACACAAGTGTCTTCCCATAATGACTTCTTCATTACATCGGGCACATCTTTCCACCCCACCAAAATGCTCAGTTTGCGCACACATAACCCTAAATGCTGCCCATACATTTTACGCCATTGACCACAAGGTTGACCCATATCATCATACTCGAGGGTCATAGGGGTGTTATAATTCAATCCCTTGGTCGCACCCCTTCCTTTCCGCTTCTTTGTTGCAACTTTACTTGGAGTTTTGGTACTAAGAACCTCTTTCCCCGCATTTTTGTGTGGCACAATGACGGATGAAATACAAGGATAATCTTCCCTAGCATTGTTGTCAATGGGGGGAGCCTTATCGGCTAGCTCCTCATTTATTTCAGCCAAGTGAAGTTCCCTTTCACGCAAGCGCTTCTCCTTATCATGCGCTATGTCTTCCGGGTCACCTTTATAGTTCTCCTTCTCCGCATCATACTCATCATCATCATCCAATGACATATCATAATCATCATCGGTTTCTTCCTCCACAATCACATTATCTCGGACCATGTTTGAAACTCCTGAATTTTAAAAAACGATATTAGAAACGCGTAAGATTAAACAAACATATTATTAGAAACCCCCCGCACAACCCCCACCCCTCGCACTCCCCCTTGACCGCCCCCGCACGGCCCCCCACCTCGCCGCACTCCCCCGCCGAACCGCACACTCCCCCTTCTTCCCCCGCCCCCGACCCCCTTCATCGCCACCTCTGCATAGCCCACCCCCGCACCCCGCACGGCCCCGCACACCCCCCGCACACCGCCCCCCCCTTTCACTCCCCCCCTGCCGCCCTACCCCCGCACTCCCCCACCCCCTTCACTGCCCCCTGATCGCGCCTCCCCGCACAGCCCCACCCTCGCTGCACACTCCCCCTCCGAACCGCACCTCCCCCCGAACCGCACACTCCCCTCGAACGGCCCCACCATTCACCGCCCCCCTTCTTGCCCCCCTGCACCCCCCCTTCATTGCCCCCTTCACTGTCCCACCCCGCTTGCACAACACCCCTTGCACGGTCCCCTCCCCCCCCAAATAATCCATAATTACGCCCTAAACGACATTCATCTACCCAATTCGGTTTTCAAATCATGTGACCCGACTTTAAGTGACTCTAATAGGCCCGAAATGACACTCACTTACCCAAAATGGATTTCAATACATGGGAAGCGAGTTTAGTTAATTGTAATTCATATATATATATATACTAATAAGAACTATACATGACCTAACATGCGGCTAAAAGCGAGAAATTAAGTTAATTGAGGTTGAAAAGCCGAAATTGGCCCGAAATGACATTCACTTACCCAAAATGGGTTTCAATACATGTGAAGCGAGTTTAGTTGATTGTAATACATATATATATACTAATAAGAACTATACATGACCTAACATGCGGCTAAAAGTGAGAAATTAAGTTAATTGAGGTTGAAAAGCCGAAATTAGCCTGAAATGACATTCACTTACCCAAAATGGGTTTCAATACATGTGAAGCGAGTTTAGTTGATTAAAATACATATATATACAGTAATAAGAACTATACATGACACTACATGCGGCTAAAAGTGAAAAATAAAGTAAAATGACATTGCAAAGCCGAAAGTCGAAATTGGAACCAAAGAAGTCGAGCCTATTGTTTACTTTTGCCACCTTCATTTGAAGTATCAACCATTATCCCTTCCCCGTGATCTGCACGCATGTAACTTGTCGCTAACTCCGCATCAGTGACATCGGAGTTGGGAATGGTGAAAGGCGGGGTGTCTTCAAACGCATCATACTCCTCCTCATCCTCAACATCACCAACTCCTAGTATACTTCTTTATCCCGGAACAACAATTGACCACTTGTTATTAGAAGGGTCAGTTACGTAGAATACTTGCTTAACTTGTGATGCAAGCACGAATGGCTCTTCACTATCACGCAACCGACCCAAGTCTACAAGAGTAAATCCACAAGGGTCATTTTTCGTATGTAACGCCGGTTATACTCAACCCACTTGCATCGAAATAAGCGGGCACAAGTGAAACCGCAGTAGTCAAGCTCCCATATATCTTGAACTCGTCCATAGTATAACAATCTAGCATCAATAGGAGACTTGTCTTTGGCACTTGCATACTGTGTAGATAATTTCAACTCACCGTCTAAGGTAACAAATCTTTTCATGTTCGATGAGTACCCTGATGGAACCTTAATGTTGTACAAACACTCGCAAAAAAGACGCTTCTCAGCTCTAGATAGAGTGTAGTAAGCCGAAGGTAAATAGTTCCTATCATCATCCTTCACCGTTTTCTTTCCTTTTCTTTCAATTCCTGCAGGCGACCCTTCTTCCAGTTCCTTTTCTTTTCCCTTTCCTTTTCTTTTTCCAGACACTTTCTCTTTTTTCTTTTCTTAGTGTCCCTCTTTTGAGCCCATAGTTCTGGTCGAAGCCCCTCACTTTCCAGATACAGTCGCACCCCTTTGCTATCCTTTGGCTTATGTGGAATATTCATAAGTGTCCCCAGAATGGCGTCACATACATTTTTCTCTATGTGCATGACGTCGAGACAATGTCTAACCTCTAGATCTCTCCAATATGGAAGTTTCCACAGGATAGACTCCTTTTTCCAAAGTCCCTTATCACCAACACTCGCTCCTTTGCCGAATATCATTTCAATACCCTTGACTTGATCATAAACCTCAATACCAGTCAATGGTCTACGAGCAACCCCTCCCTCAACTGTTCCATCGAATGCCTTCTTCTTATTACGATAAGGATGGTCGCGTCGAAGGAACCTTCGGGTGCGCATATTAACATCTTTGTGACAAGTAGTAATGTATTTAGATGCTGTGTCGTCCAGGAAAATCGGGCATGCTTTCTTCCCTTTGTTCTTGTACCCGGATAAGTTCCCATAAGCAGGATAGTCATTAAGAGTGAATAAAAGCATGGCACATAATGTGAATACCTCATCAGCATGTGCGTCATACACAGAAACTCCTTCATCCCACATTTTTCTCAAATCATCAACAAGCGGCTGGAGGTAGACATCTATGTCGTTTCCAGGCTGTTTCGGCCCTGAAATAAGAATCGACAACATGATGTATTTGCGTTTCATGCACAACCAAGGAGGCAAGTTGTATATAACTAGAAGAACCGGCCACGTACTATGTTGAGAACTAAGATTGCCAAATGGGTTCATTCCATCCGTGCATAGGCCAAGCCTCAAATTTCTGTCCTCGGCACCAAAGGTCTTATGACAATGGTTGATACCTTTCCACTCAGGAGAATCAGCCGGATGTTTGAGAAAATCGTCCTTTTTCCTTCGTTCTGCATGCCACCTCAAGTTCTTAGCATCTTTTTTGATTGAAAACATGCGCTTGAATCGTGGTATAATCGGAAGATACCACATCACCTTTGCTGCAGGACCTTTCTTATCACCAACCCATGCGCGCCTGTAACGCGACTTCCCACATCGAGGACACTCATCCATATTTTCATATTCATTTCGATATAGCACACAATCGTTTGGACAAGCATGTATCCTCTGGTACTCTAAACCGAAGGGACACATTAGTTTTTTAGCATAGTAGTTCGACTTGGGTAGTTCATGGTCGTCCGGCAACATATCACCAAATGCTTGCAACAAGGAAGTGAAACAAGAGTCACTTATACCGGCTTTCGTCTTGATATTAAAGAGTGTTATCATGGCCGTCAGCTTGGTGTACCTCGTACAACCGGGATACAACGGTTTCCGAGATGCCTCGTCCATGCACTCAAAAATACGAGGCCGTTTGCCAGAATGATCTACCCCCGCCATCATCTCCTCGATATGAACCCCTTCATCATCATCATCTTCTACTTGAATATCCTCATATTCATCCTCGATGTTGTCATTCTCAATGACATCAAACTCACCTTCTTCATGCACATCAATGGCATTTCGACCATCATACATACCCTCCTCACCGTGCCAAACCCATACATAGTAGTCTTGTCTAAACCCGCGACGAAAGATATGCTCCCTAAGCGACTCAATGCTACTAACGATGCTCACATTACCACAATCAACACAAGGACAATAAAACCCCTCGGTTCCCTTTGCAGCCTGATGACTTAATGCAGCATCACAAAATTCAAAGACCCCATCCACGAATTCACACGTGTCACGACTACCATACATCCATGCACGATTCATTTCAACCAAACCTAGCTCTAATTAAACACAAGCAACAAGTACCCAATGTCAATGACGAATTTCACTACATTATTAGAGTTTATACACGATATATATTTAATGAAATTAGGCATGCTTTCCAAGGGTCCTTATCACTCCAACCTAACCCATCCTTAGATGTCTAATCTCACTAGTGAATGTATTGCCTTCAGTTCGAATCTACGGAAAATCCGGCAGCATTTCCCTACAGTTCTCCAAGTACACGATGTAGATATATAGTTATTTATATCTACATATGTACCCAGAGAACAAAAGTAGGGAAACGACGAGCCAAGATTTTCCTCTAGAATCGAACTAAAGACATACATTCACCACCTAAGTGAGATTAAACATCTAAGAAACAATCCCAAACGGGACTATTCAAGACTTACTCCTAATGAGTAAGTCTCGAACGGGTATCTAGGCATATGATATGATGATGCAAACATAGGTTTTTAAAAACAACAAAACATTTTACATCTAATCTAAATTGAACGATAAATATATACACATTTGCACATATATATAAACCAATTTACTATGAAAGAAAGTTAAATATGAGTGATAACATACCAATATCAAGGTTAATAGGGAAATCGAGCTCAACACTCCATCCCTAGCTAGCTTCAATAATCAACAACAAAGTTTAAATGTTAACATTAGTATAAATTAGCAATGCAAACAAAACTAAACTAAACTAAGCTAAACTAAACTAAATATCTAAACCAATAATCAACAACAACGTTTAAAGTTCAAACCTAATTAGTTAGTAAGTACTACAACTACAACAACAACAACAACAACAACAACAACAACAACAACAACAACAACAACAACAACAACATCATCATCATCATCATCAACAACAACAACAACAACAACAACAACAATAGCTACTACCAACAACAACCACAAAAATAGCAACCACAACAAAGCCCTAGTTTTTTTAACCTAAAAATCAAATTAACTACTTTAAATAAAATAATTAACTCAAATCAATCAAATTTACACCCTTTAACTATTATACAACCTAATTTAATTAACAATTATTCATAAAAGAACAATTAATTATAAACTTGAAGCTTCAAATATGAGAAGGAATGGTGGAGGTAGAGGTAGAGAAGGAATGTAGGTACCTAAGAAGAGGTAGAGAAGGAATGTAGGTGTTTAGGAACGGTGGAGTTGCGGCGGTGGTGGTGCAGCCACGGAGGAGGACGCATGTGCAGCAACGGAGGAGGACGCAGGTGGGGTTTGTGGTTGAAACCCACCGAATTGGAGAGGAGGACGCAGCAGCTGGTGGTCGTCGGGGTCGGGGGATGGTGGAACCCAGTGGTGGCAGTGGTGGTGGAACCTAGTGGTGGCAGTGGGGTCGGGGGACGAAGGAGGGAGTCGTTTTTTTGAAAGGAAGGACGAAGGAGGGAGTTAACATTGATGAAAGGGAGCCAGGCCCCTTTGACGCGAAAAAAAAAACAAAATAAACCGCTGCGGTTCATAAAACCGTAACGATTAATAGAGAACCGCAGCGGTTAACTGTTAACCGTTGCGGTTTTATGAAAACCGCAGCGATTTGTTAGGCCACTTTTCCCACCCAAATTTTCGACGATTTACCGCTGCGGTTCTCTTAAGGACCGCAGCGGTTTTGTTGTGACATATAGCGTTTTTTCCACTAGTGAAACTTGCAATCACTTCCTCAACCGAAAATCCAACCGCCTCAGCTGTTTCCCGTAACCTAATTTCTACTGAAAAGAGTGGAGTTGTTCCTAAGGGGGAACATCATAAGGATTCTGTTACTGGTACTGTTGAAAGGGTTTTAGAGGAACTGTCTACTGAGGTTCCTTTTGAGAAGGAACAAAAGGAGGAAGAAGATCTGGTGGTTATTGTAGGCGTGATTTTATTTCACCTACGCGGTGTGAGCGCGTATTTGACTACCCCATTCTTAAGGTTTTATTGAAAACGTTTTGAAGTCGCCAACATGTCTTTAATGGAAGACTCATAAACTTAATTGGATATTGGAAAATCGTAGGTACAAATTAGGGACTTATCCAATGTAGATTTTCCCGTCCTGACTCCATGGGTGGTCAATGAACCATATATGGACAAATTAGGGTACGAATACGGTCATAATGAACCACATTCGTCCATTGCTGTCCTCTACTAAATATCGATTCATGTCAATTTTTATGCAATAGAATAACCAAATAATATTTTCATGCACCCTAAAAATAATTTAGTCTAGGTTGGTTCAGGAAACACATAAAAAGACTATTTTTTAGTGATATGTTATTAGGCAATCAAAATTACAGGGAACCTAGCAGGTTGTCCAAATTATCTGATTAATATTAGAACATTTCTTTAGGTCTTGATTAGCAAATATAACATGTGGTGATGAAAAGGCATGCAGGACAATCAGGCAAACATATAATAATAAGAAAAATAAAACAGAAAGAGTAGTGATTAGAATATACAAAAGAGCGATTTTTTATATTAAAGATCTACTTCATGAAATAAATAGTTAGTAACTTCAATATAAAAATAATAGATTTATTCAAGGACCCTCAGGATTATACCTTGGCTTGGGTCTGAGAGATTGACAACCTTCGGGACGAGCAATCGTGAAGCCTGGAGATCTGAACTTGTATGTAGATGTGAATGCATGAAACTATTTGTTTGTATGTGTTTTGTAGAGAGGTTCGTAAAGTATGTCGTCGAAGTATGTAAAAGTCAAGTGTTAAAGTATAAAAATCCGTTTTTTAATTCGGAAAATCGAAGCCTATTTATAGGGAAAACGAAATTGTGCTTCACGCGCCAGATGCGTCAGGCGCAAGGGGTTGTGTGACGCACAATCACACGTGTCAGGCGCACATTGGCGCACCTGACGCGTCATGACCAATTATATGCATACACGTGGTAAGCGCTTTTGAAAAAGATAAGAAAGACAGGATGTGTGTCGCACAGAGTGTGGACTAGGCGCATGACTCTGTGTGACACACAGGTCTACGTGTCAGGCTCCTGCGCTTGACAAACTATAGTGCGCTCGGCGCACGTTGGTTTGATTTTCTTTAATCTTTTGACTCAGTAAATCTGATTGTACGGGATAAAATCTATTTTTAATTATAAAAATATATTCGAAAATATTTATTTTATTTAAATAAAATAATTAATTGGGCTTTACAAAGAGTTGGGCTCAAAATACAATACGATTTTGGATCTTTAAAACACGCTTTAACACTTTTAAAATAGTTTTGGCTCTTCGCACTGCTCTCCCCTTGGTTCGGACCAATTAAGACCGCGGTATGTTTCATCATTGGGCCCTTAAATGGGGAGACACGATCATGTGTCTACAGTAGCCCCCACTTTGACTGAGGTTCAGGAAACCGATAGTCAAAGTATACGGTGTCGGGACGGAGAATGATTCTAAACGCTCTGCAGTTTAGAACTGATCTATATACGCCGGTCTCTGCAAAACAAAGTTAGTATGCAGGACAATAACTACAAGTAATCTGATTACCTATAGAGAATGATGTTAGCAGATAAGTGCAAACAACTGACATAATGCACATAATGATGCAATGATGCAAACTAAGACTCTCTAAGGATTCATGAGACGCTATGCAAGGATTAAGGTTATGCAAAGCCAAGGAAGATGACACGTCATGCAAGGTCAGGGTTATGCAAGACTAGGATGTATGAAATGCAATGCAAGGTCAGAGTTTTGCATGGTTAGGAGATCTGGATATGTAGAGAGATAGAATGATTAGAAATAGATAGAATGATTTTCGAAAACTGTTTTTAGTAAATAATCGAGGTCCGTAAACGAGGTCCGTAAATTACAACTCTTCGGGAGTTTGATTTGATTTGGAGGAACCACCACATATATAGGAAGCCCCCACTTTGGGTAAGCTTATCTTGAATTAGGCAAAGCGTTGATTGGAATGTACTTGATCTGTCTTGAATATTCAGAGTTTTTTGCTAGGGATTCTTCTATGGGGAGTTGACACAGGCAAATTCAAATATCGCCAGAAATCATGGAATTGTCAGAGAGTCCTTCAGGGAAAAGGAGAGCTTGGAATTGAAAAAAAAAGGTTAAATTGGTGACTTAAATAAATGTAGGTGGGAAAAGGCTTTGACGTAGTTAGATGCAGACTCGAGTCTATGTCGGGATCTAGAAAGAATATGCTACTGGATTCTAGAAAGTCAAATTATTAGACCTTTATGAATTTTTATTTTATTGAAGCGGTCGGACCTCGAGATGAGGATTCCTACGTATCCATGCGGAATCAAACCATTCGTTGTTCTGGATCAGATTTATTATTTAATTAATTTTTTTTGGTGCCTTAACTTTTGCCTAGACCGCCCTTTCGAGTTTTAAACCTAGCGGGCTTGGACATACCTTGAAAAAAGAGTTAGGGTTGATGAACGGTTGAAAGGTTTAAGGTTTGAGGTTTGATGAAGATTCAGTTGGTTGGGCAAAGGTAGGATAACGAATTTGGATTATATAGGTTTAATTTTTTTACGGGTTGAAGGATTTTGAATAAAGGGGTAGAACTTGTGTGAAATCCCCCCTAGATTGACTTTTTTATCTTTGCCTTTGGCTTTTTCTTTTTTGCATTTTTTTCTTTTTGTCCTGTGCGTTTTCTTTTGCTTTTGTTTTTTTCGCGCTTTGAATTTTTTTTTCAACTTATTTTTATTTTATTTTGCCTGGCATTGATTGTTTTTTTCATGTAGTTAGGTTTCCACACAAGTTTTTGGTTTAGGGTATTGGAAGGCTTGAATGATATATGTAGAGCTTTGATTTGAAGGGATTATTTGGCTAAGGATCATGAAGGATGATGGTTTAAGGGATTTTTTTTATTTTGGTTGCATGAGATGGTTTATGGATGATGGCTTATGGAAGGATGGAGGAGAGAGAGAAATAACTCATAATCCAAATTATGTCCATTTTTTTTTCCAGATTTTTTTCTTTAATTAGTCAAGATCATTAGGTGATTTAAGTTTAATCATTGAATTAGAAGCATAAATGATGGTGAAAGGCCAATGAAAATAAAAAGAAAAAATAAAATAAAATGAAAATGGAAAGGCTATAATAGATGAAGTCCTATAGTGACATAGACTCGATAGGAAATGACAGAAATGGCTTAGGGTAAGGACTCTCTGACTCATCCGAGGAAACAAGAAATAAAAGACTAAGCCTTTGAATTGTTGATGCACTGCATAAGGGGTTGCTAATGATGATGTTTCTCGTTGTAGCAAGCAGTAGAAGTCTATTGTCATCGATCATGTTTCGCAACGTAGTGATGGTATTTGACACTAAATGTCAGATGTTCATTGCTCTGTTGGAATTCGCAGTAGAAATATATATATTGCACCTTTTGAATTTTCTTTTCCGTGAGGGGTTCGGCGTAGACCTTATGGAAGGGATCGCGCCTCTATTGTGAATGCGGTAGACCCTATGGAAGTGATCGAGCCTCTATTGTGAAGGCGGGTAATCTTCATGACTTAAATGAAGTCGGGGTGTGTAGGTGTGTTTTTATTTCCCCTACGCGGTGTGAGCGAGTATTTGACTACCCCATTGTAAGGGTTTTGTTGAAAAATGTCTTGAAGTCGCCAACAAGTCTTTAAAGGAAGACTCATAAACCTAATTGCATATTGGAAAATCGTAGGGACAAATTAGGGACTTATCCAATGTAGATTTTCCCGTCCTAACTCCATAGATGGTCATGAACCAAAAATTGAGTTCCGGGGTGAGGGCACGAATATGGTCATAATGAACCACGTTCGCCCATTGCTGGCCTCTACTAAATATCGGTTCATGTCAATTTTTATGCAATAGAATAACCAAATAATATTTTTATGCACCCTAAAAATATTAGTCTAGGTTGGTTCAGGAAACACATAAAAGACTATTTTTTAGTGATATGTTATTATGCAATCAAATTACAGGGAACCTAACAGGTTGTCCAAATTATCTGATTAATATTAGAACAGTTCTTTATGTCTTAATTAGAAATAATAACATGTGGGTGATAAAAAATCATTCATAGAACAAGCATGCAATAATATATGAAAATAATTAGAAAAGAGAAATAAAAGGTTAGAATATACAAAAGAGCAATATTTATATTAAAGATCTACATTATGAAAAAAAATCGTTAGTAATATATAAATAATAAATTAATTCAAGGACCCTCAGGATAATACCGTGGCTTGGGTGTGAGAGATTGACAACCTACAGGACGAGCAATCGTGAAGCCAGAAGGAAAATATGTGTTTGAATGTATGTCGGAAAATATGTGTTTGTATGTTTTGTAGAGAGAATTCGTAAAGTGTATAGTCGTATAAGTCGAAGTGTTTGAGTGTAAAAATCCGTCTTTTAATTTGGAAAATCGAAGAGTATTTATAGGAAAAAGAAAATTGCGCTTCACGCGCCAGCTGCGCCAGGCGCAATTGGTTGTGTGACGCACAATCACACGTGTCAGGTGCACATTGGCACGTCTAACGCGGCATGACCAATAAAATGCGTACACGTGGTACGCGCTTTTGAGAAAGATAGAAAAGACAGGCTGCGTGTCGCACAGAGTGTGCGCTAGGTGCACGACTTTGTGTGACACACAGGTCTACGTGGTAGGATTGTGCGCTTGGCACACAACATTGTGCTCGACGCACGCTGGTGCGCTTGGCACACAACAGTGTGCTCGACGCACGCTGGTGCGCTCGGCTCACGTTGGTGCGCTAAGCGCACCGCCTTTCTTTTGACACGTTTTGACTGCTTTTTTTATAAAACGCGTCTTCAAGATTTTATTTTATCCTTAAACTTCGGAAATTTGATTTTACGAGATAAGATCCGATTTTAATTATAAAAATATCTTTGAAAATATTTATTTTATTTAAATAAAATAATTAATTATTAATGAATAATTAAATGGGCTTTTCAAAGAGTTGGGTTCAAAATACAATACGATTTTGGATCATTAAAATACGTTTTATCACTTTTAAAATGCTTTTGGCTCTTCAGACTACTCTGCCCTTGGGTCGGACCTATTAAGACCGCGGTGTGTTTCATCATTGGGCCCTTAAATGGGGAGACACAATATGTGTCTACAGAAGCCCCCACTTTGACTAAGGTTCAGGAAACCGATAGTCAAAGTATACGGTGTCGGGACGAAGAACGATTCTAAACGCTTTGCAGTTTAGAACTAATCTATATACGCCGGTCTCTGCAAAACAAAGTTAGTATGTAGGACAATAACAACAAGCAATCCGATTAGCTACAGAAGAAGATGTTAGCAGATAGGTGCAAACAACTCAGATAAAGCACATAATGATGCAAATAATGCAAAGTTAGACTCTCTAAGGATGCATGAGACGCTATGCAAGGATTAAGGTTATGCAAAGCTAAGGAAGATGACACGTCATGCAAGGTCTGGGTTGTGCAAGACTAGAATGTATGTAATACAATGTAAGGTCCGGGTTTTGCAAGGCTATGAGATCTGGATATGTAGAATGATAGAATGATCAGATATAGATTAAATGATTTTCGAAAACTGTGCTGGTAAATAATCGGGGTCTGTAATCGAGGTCCGCAGATTACAACTTTTCGGGAGTTTGATTTGATTTGGAGGAACCACCACATATATAGGAAGCCCCCATTTTGGGTGAGCTTGTCCTGATTTAGGCATTTGGAGCCTTGATTGAAATGTACTTGATTTGTCTTGAGCGTTCAAAGTTTTCATTGGGGACTCTTTATTGGGAAATTGATACAGGCAAAGTCAAATATCGCCAGAAACCATGGAATTGTCGGAGAGTCCTTCAGGGACAAGGAGAGTTTGGATTGAAAAATAAAAAGTTTAAAATTTGTTCCTTAGATAAATGTAGGTGGGAAAAGGCTTTGACGAGGCTAGGTTCAGACTCGAGTCTGTGTCGGGATCTAGAAAGAGTATGCTCCTGAATTCTAGAAAGTAAAATTATTAGACCTTGATTAATTTTATTTTGTTAAAGCGGTCAAACCTTGAGATGAGGATTCCTACGTATTCTTGCGGAATCAGACCATTCGTAGTTCAGGATCAGATTTCTTTTATTATAATTTTTTTTTGTGCCCTAACTTTTTCCTAGGTAGCACTTTCGGGTTTACAACCTAGCGGGCTTGGACATACCTTAGAGAAGGAGTTATGGTTGATGAAAGGTTGAAAGGTTGAGGCCTGAGGTTTTGATGCAGGTTCGATTGGTTAAGCTAAGGTACACTAGTGGAAAAAAACTCATTTGATCCGGTCAAAATGGGCCTTACTGATCCATTTTTTGACCGGAACGGGTGGGGTCATAGCAGCTAGGAGGAGTGAATTGAGAGGTAATGGCACGGAACCGGATCAGTTAAGTTATATTCCATGACCGGATCAGTTGAGTGAATTGAGGGGTAAAAAAAAGCACTTTATACAAAGCACAATATTGTGCTTTGTATAATGTGCTTTTTGCAAAACTCATTTACAGCCACAGACCAACATTATAAAACATAACAACCCAAATTACAACAAATGACAAATGGCCTGCACTACGAAACCACAAACGAAAGGAAACCACAAAATGAATGGAAGTTAAGAAATTCCAAATGACTAAATAACAAAACGAACACAAGGAGGAAGTTACACACAACTGAATATTGTCAAAAAAAATCGCCACTCACAAACCAAATTAAGGAGGAAATTACACACAACTAAATATTTTCAAAAAAAAAACCACAAGTCACAACCCAAATTCAGGAGGAAATTATACAAAAGTATAAAAAAAATGCAAAAAACGATAGAAAATTATGTCAAGTTTAACATTCACAAAACGAAAGAAAATTAACACACAACAAAAAAAACGAGAAAATTACAAAAAAAAAACGAAAAATTGAACACAACCAATTTACAAATACGAAAATGAAAAACCGGAAAAAAATAAAATCGAACAAAATAACAAATCTAAACCCTAAATTACAAATGAAATTAAATCAAAAAAATTACAAAGCCAAACCCTAAAATAATTCAAAGAAAAACGAGATTAAATCCTAAAAATTGAACTACTAAATCGAATTTACTCATCTAATTACTCTTCGTCTCGCCGTCATCTTCATCTTCATCTCTTCGTCTCGTCGTGGCCCAGATTAAACAAATTTACTCATCTTCGTTTTCTTTCGATTTCGTGAAGAGATGAGGAGAGGAGGAGAGACGAGAGTTGAGAGAAAGGGGGGTGAGTGAGATGAGAGATGAAGTTGGTGTTTCACTTTAGTGTTTAATAGGATGCAATGGGTTGCGTGTTTTAAGGAGGGTGAAGTTGGGCCAGGTGGAACGCTGGGCCTTAAGGCCAATAATCTGGTTCGATTTGGAGGAGAATCGGATCAGTTAAATAAACTGATCCGCTTCTCCTCCAAACCGGACCAGTTTATTGACCGAAAATTTTGCGAAAAAAAAAATGAATTTACTGATCCGGTTTTGGGAGAACCGGATCAGTTTGTTTGTGTCATTTAAGGTTTTTTCCACTAGTGGTAAGATCATGGATTTGGATTATATGGGTTAGGTTTTGATGAATTGAAGGATTTAAAACGAGGGGTAGAACTTGTGTGCGGGCCCCCTAGCTTGACTTTTTATTTCTTTGCCTTTGGCTTTTTCCTTTTTCCTTTTTGCATTTTTTCTTTTTTGTCCTATGCGTTTTTTTTTGCTTTTGCTTTTTTCGCACTTTGATTTTTTTCACCTTTTTTATTTTATTTTTGCCTGGCATTGGTTTTTCTTTGTATGTAGTAAGGCTTGCACACAACTTATTTGTTTAGGGTATTGGAAGGCTTGAGGGATATTTGTCGAGCTTGGATTTTGAAAGGTTATTTGGCTAATGGAGATGATGGTTTATGAATAGTCATAGAGGAAGAGGGAATAACTCATAATTCAAAGTATGGCCTTTTTTCATTTTTCTCTTTTTTTTTTTTATTTTCAGATTTTTCTTTAATTAATCAAGATCATTAGATGATTTAAGTTTCATCATTCAATTAGAAGCATATATGATGGTGAAAGGCCAATGAAAATAAAAAATATATAAAATGAAATGAAAATGAAAAGGCTATAATAAATGAAGTCCTATAGTGACATAGACTCGATGGGAAAGGACATAAATGGCTTATAGGTAAGGACTCTCTGACTCATCCTAGGAAACCAGAAATAAAAGAGTAAGCTTTTGAATTGTTGATGCACTATAAAAAAAAGGGTTGCTGGTGATGCTGATTCTCGTTGTAGCAAGTATTAGAAGTCTATTGTCATCGATCATGTTTCGCAGCGTACTTGATGGTATTCGACACTATATGTTAGATGTTCATTGTTCTGTTGGAATTCGCAGTAGAAATATAGGTTGCACCTTTTGAATTTCCTTTTAGGTACAGGGTTCGGAGTAGACCCTATAGAAGTGATCGCGCCTCTAATGTGAAGGCGATATAACATATGGAAGTGATCACGCCTCTATTGTGAAGGTGGTCAAAAGTAATCTTCATGACTCTAAATGAAGTCGGGTGGTGATAGTGCACTTGATGAGCTTTAGAGTGGTAGGCATTGCTGAGTTGTAATCTCTCGACCGGTCATGAACAGGAATCGAATGGACCTCGTATGTATGTTTTAGAAATGAATTTCGAAATGAGAAATGGAAATGATGGATGTAAAAATGGAAATGAGAGATGAGAAATGAAAATGGATTTTGAAATGGAAATGGAAATGGAAATGGAAATGGTAAATGGAAATGGGAAATGAAAAATGATTTTGAAATGGAGGTTTTGATATGGATATAGATTTTTGACTAGTATGGGTTTGACCATGATGCTGACATGGGCCTAACTATATGCATATGCAGGTATGGACCGGAACTGACACTAGAGGAAAAAAGCCCAAGGGCTGCGGTCAAAATGGGCCCAAGGGCTGCGTTTTTTGACCGCAGCCATTGGACTAGCAGCCCTTGGCATATAGGAAGTTCTGCGGTTTTTAACCGCAGCCCTTAGCGCGTTAAGGGCTGCGGTCAGGGCAAAACCGCAGCCCTTGGTTGATTAAGGGCTGCGGTTAAGGGGAAAAGTCGCAGCCCTTGGTGAGTTAAGGGCTGCGGTTTTGGCCCTCAACTGCAGCCCTTAGGTCACCAAGGGCTGCGGTTTTTGCCCTGACCGCAGCCCTTGTGACCCAAAAAAAAAAATTAAAAAAAAAAAATTTTTTTGAATTTTTTTGTCCTAAATGATCCAAAAACAGTTACATATATATACAAGTATCAATTTTCATTGCAATTCATGTTATTCATACAAATATAACGAAAATATTGACCGAGTTACATTATGAAGACGAGATACAACAAGAAATGGGTGCATTCCATCCCTTAAAATCCTATAGATTTTTCTTCAACATTCCAAAAAGCTGCAAATTGCCCTTCGGGCTCCCAAAAATAACCTCGACATAAATAGATCTGCAAAGCGTTCAACAATATTAAGACATGAGAAACAGCAATAAGGTCTTTAAATAGAAAGTAGGGAAAATTTGCCTTCCAGAAAGATATGGCTAAGTGACTCTAACGGTAAAAGAGTATGGCAGGGGTGTGCAGCACGGGCGGTCGGTGCATGGGGGTGGTGTGTGCGGGGGCTATGTAGGGGGTGGGGAGCTGTGGAGAAGGGGGGTGTGTGCAGGGGGTTGTGGGGGGTGTGTGTGCGGGGGTGTGCAGCAGGGGGTCCGCATAGGGGGTGGTGTGCGGGGGTAGGGGATGGGGGCTACATCGGTAGGTGGGGGCCGTGGAGCAGGGGGTCTATGCATGGTAGGGGGGTGTGTGCATGGCAGGGGGTGTGTGCATGGCTGTGGGAGGGGGTGCGGGGGCTGTTGGGGGGGGAGCATGGATACTAGCATACTCGCCAAACTTTTACGGCGCACTAAACTAACAAACCACGCACAAAGGCAATAATATAACACCAAAGAAGTAATCAGGGATTAAAAAGAATAGCGAGATAAATTATGAAGGAAGCAAACAAAAACTGATAATCGAAGAAGAAAGAAAGCAAGAAGCACTTATCTTCGTTGCACTTGAATTTTCGCAAACCCTATAAGCAGAAAAAATAACATCTCCAGCAAGGTAATAAAGGAGAATTGGAGACGTGAAAGTCGAAAAAACAACATCTCCAAAGAAGGTTTGACATCTCTAGGGAGGGTTGGGGTTTTCGGGGAGGAGTGGCAAAGGGGGGGAGGGATGGCAGGGCGGTCGTGGGGAGTGCACCGGGGAGGGGGCGGGCAAGGGCGGGGGAGGGGGGGGAGGAGATAGTTCAAGTCACCATCGCCAAAGGAGTTAGTTTTATTGGCTTTTTTCTTTTTTGGTTTTTTAGTTTTATTTTGTTAATTTTTGTTGTGATTAATTATCAATTGCTAGAAAAAGTGAACACAATATTATTATTAACTTGTTAGTGTTGGTTCAAAACTCTTTTACCAACAATATCTTATAATCCTAGTTTAATTACAAATCCGAGTCCATAATCAAATCATGCGCATCACAATAGTATCAAGAATTCGTGACAATGAGCTACTCAAGAATTAATGTTACAATAGCATAGAGTTTTAGATAGATAGATAAAGCAATTAAAGTCTTAAAAAAACAACTTAACCATGGATCAAACAATTAAATCCCTAAAAACAATCACTTAGATGCATATTAGGCCAAGAAATCCCACAAATATCAATAACTAACTAAATTCACCAACTTTAAGCATGAAGTAAGCAATGATGGCAAAAAACAATTAAACAAAACCAGCACCATGATCTCAACGGGGGCAACAATGCCCATACTAATTCCTCGAACAATCATCTTCAACTAAGGGGGAAAAGGGGAAAAATAAGGTTCATCCTCGAACAATCAACTTCGGATAAAAGGGTTCTAATTTCTAAAACATAACCGAAAAAAACAAGCAACATAAAATCCTTGTACTTACTTGCATAGTACTTTTCGGTTCACCTGAGCATCAATCTTAACCTTTCCAATCACTTGCCCATAAATCGCACAATGTTTTGTTCTTTTCACCAAAGCACCTTGAATTAAAACAACAAGGATATATGAGAAGAAAACAACAATCAATCCAAACAAACCCTATCGGAAATAATACTAAAGCACCACCTTCATTGGAATCTCTTACACTCATCAAAGAAAATGCAAATATCTCATCGCGAATTCGATAGACTAATCTTAAATCAACAATATTGTTATCCATTAGGACAATATTAAAAAAAATAACAACGAAAACATCTCAAAACGCACCACTAATAATGCAACATTCATAAAATATGATAAACATCAATGCAATCAAATTAAAACCAGATTCAAATTTGAGCTAAATCCCAACTCGACAAGAAACAACAACAAACAATAGTGTCGCATAATTTAAACAAAAGCAAGCTAAGAATAAGCATAAAAATGCCTCAGAGATAGTGACAATTTTGAGATATGATCAGCTATTAATCTGAACATGTATATAGTTATAATTACATCATATGCCAACCTCAAATCGAATTATCGAAATTAAATTAATAAGTCTAAATGATAAGAAAATGGACAAAATCCAAAAGCCTCCACTTGAAGTTTGTTTCATGGTATTTAACTACTCAAAGTATATTTATCGCCATCATAGACTAAAGGGTTTCCAAATTTTATCTTTTTTTTTGGAAAAAAAGAAATTAAAATTCAAAGCCTCAGAATAGCATAATTGTAAAAACAAGGACCTTTTAAGGGGGCCATTCAAATCCCGAAAGATGGTGTTTTTAAACCGATTTCTTCATCGACTTTTTTTGTGACGTTTTTTACCGATCGGGATATACAAATATTGAATCTAATTTGCCCCCCAATTTAATCGTTGTAAATGAGATTTTCGGATAAATCTCCGTCACATGAATAGAAAATAAATAGTATATTTTCAATTTAATAAAAAAAAAACAGAAAAAGAAAGGTATAAGATTCAGGAGCAGTGAAAATAGAACTTCACACTTGCGTTACAAGTCAGATCAAGTGTTGGATTATAATATTTCACGATGCTCATCCTCATCAATAATTATAACACCAAAAACTAAAAATCAAACGACATTTAAGAAATAAATATGAAGAAAAAAAGGGTTGTGGAGTGGTGAGAGAATTACTCGGTTCAGCCGAGTTACTCGACGACACCGCTTCTAGCGAGCGAACGGCCTTGCTAGTACACTACTCCGAGCAAGGGCGTTGGGCGAGCAAAGTGGCGGCGGTGGGCGAGCAAACGAAGGGGGAAGAACGGCGGCAAAGACAACGAACATATGAAAGAAGAGGCGGCGAGGCCCGGCGACCCGAGATTGGGGAGGCTCCGGCGACCCGATGTTCCGTAGGCTCGAAGAGAGAGGGAGGCGAGGGTGTGAGCGAGATAGGAGAGAGAGAGAGAGAGAGAGAGCGAGAGAAAGAGGAGGGAAATAGAGAATGAGGGGTTTAATTTTAGCGGAGAATGAGGTTGGGTGAAGTAGGAAAAATTAGGGCGAAAAATAAAGGGTCTGCGGTTAGGCCCAAAACCGCAGCCCTTTAGTGATAAAAGGGCTGCGGTTGTGGGCCTAACCGCAGCCCTTAATTGAAGGGCTGCGGTTTTGTATACAACCGCAGCCCTTTTTAAGCAGTATTTGATGATTTTTCCTCTAGTGTGAACTGGAATGGACTGGACTATGCAAGCAAACTTGACTAGACTTTGAACTTACAGGTGAGCATGCAGGCTAGGCCTAAGGGTATGAATTGATCTTTTATAGTCCGAGGAATTGACTAGGGCTTACATGGAGAAGCAAACTAGACCTAGGATTGGGCTTTTATAGTCCGAAGACTTGACTAGGGTTCACAAAGAGATGCAAACTAGACATAGGGAATGAACTTTTATAGTCCGAAGACTTAACTAGGGCTTACATAGAAATGCAAACTAGACCTTAGGGAACTTTTATAGTCCGAAGACTTAACTAGGGTTTACATAGAAATGAAAACTAGACCTAGGGAACTTTTATAGTCCGAAGACTTAACGAGGGTTTACATAGAAATGCAAACTAGATCTAGGGAACTTTTATAGTACGAAAACTTAACTAGGGTTTACATAGAAATTCAAACTACTACAAAAGCCATACGTTGGGGACGCTGTTTCCTCGACGCCTACATACAAGCGTTAGGACTTAGGAGGGTTGTGAATTTCCGCCTTTTCTCGATGCTTAAAAGCGTCGACATTATGTGCTTTGCTTTTATGTGTCGTCCAAGACACGTGCATTGCACATGCTACACTTAGCGCATAAGATAGGAATCTATAGGGGGGATGAATATCACGCTATTATTTTGGAGCAAATTAAAACAAATTGAAACCCAAAACGACCTCCTCACTCTAACTTCCCATACACTACCACGTCCTCTCTCATTCAACTAAATTAAACCCTAATTCTTCAATTCAATACACTCTTCAGTTCGCACCCAACAGGTATGTCTCTGATTCTTTTTGTTAATTTTTTTTTTGGTTTCACAAGGTTCGATTTTTCTATTGATGAACTGTTCATCTTCAACCTCTTATCAGTCTTAAAGCAACTGCGAAGCTTCGCGAAATTGAACAATTTGACAACGAATTTTAGGAAATTTCAATACAAGTCTTCAGTAGGTTTGTCTCGAAATTTTTTTTTCTTGTAATTATGTAACATTCAATCGGATTTTCTTCCATTGAATTTCCGTTGAATTCTGAAATTTCCATTGAATTTCCGTTGAATTCTTAAATTTCCATTGAATTCTGCAATTTGATACCGAATTTCCTTCAAATCTCCATTGAAGCTGCACGCATTACACAATTCAACAAGGAATTTCAAGGAAAACTCAATAAAGGTTAGGGCCGAAGCCGGCCCAAGTTGTGAAGCAGTTTACTCGATCGCCTTGTTGGACGCCCTTTCCCTGGTGACCTCTCTCTCTTTCTCTATTGGTTTTCAGTTACTTTTGTGTTATAATGGTTGTTAGAAAATCACATAGGGAGATATAACATGTGTACTATGTTACGCAGACTCTTTGAACTGTGATACTTGTATACTTATTCGACATTGTTACATGAAGGCCTTTTAAGTTGTTTATTCTGTTTCAAATTTCAATGAGAATGCCTGAGCACTGTAATTTTATGTCTTGGCTACATGTTGGATATGGGTATTGGGAGTGTCAGAGTAGTAAAGCTGGTGTCTTTGTTTCTTGGAAAATCTTCAGTTGTGTCTCCATTATCTTTTTGTTTCAACTGGTTGTTTACCAAATGTAGGGAGTTTTTGAAGCATCAAGCTTCTTATGACTGAGATGAGATATACTATTAGATGAACTTATAATCTTTTCACCTATATTAGCGAAGTAAATGTAGTCATCTACTGATTTTTTGGTTAGTTCCACTTATAGGTGGTAATGTGACAGGCTAAAGTCGTATCACCTTATCAAAAATAACCTAAGGTCCACTAACAAGTAGTCAGGGAAGTTAGGATCGAATCCACAGGGAGAAAGTTATTCTATTGTATCTGAATTCTAATATTATACTAACTAAATCAGTTGAAAATGGGTGTGTGACTAAACTAATAAGCAAATGACAGAACTTAATACGAAGGTAAGAATCAATTAATAAAGAACTAGGACTATGGATCACTATGCATACAATTCGGGAAATCAGAGACGAATAATAACCACCTAATAAGTCAATTTATCTAGGGCACATGTAATTTCTCTCGAACATTACCTCCCTCAAAGATCACCTGGCCGCTCTCGCATGGTCAAGGATCACTCTGCCTAATGATTGAAAGCCTATACGAAATCTCTCCTCTCGAAGCAGATTCAATATTGCGATAATAGAAATACAAATCAGGCCTAATTCATAAATCTAGCATGAACGATTCAATCACAGGAAACAATAGAAATAAAAGATAATTACACCAATCTATCAATCCCTCATTGCATACATAGGTCCCCACAATCCTAGAAATAAAACTACTCACTCATGCTTGAGAAAACAATAACAAAATCCATGTAAAAATTAATACTTTGAACTATTGCAAATAATTAAGAAATCAAACCAATCAATAATAGAGAAAGCAATAAAGAAGATTACCAAACTGAAGAACTATATTGAACTTGCGAATAATCCAAAGGTTTGATCTTGAATTCCAAATCAAAAGTAATAAACTAGGGTTCTTGAGAGAAACTATTAGAAAATAAGGGCTAAAACCAAGATGAATAGTAATATTTTGATTTTGCTATTTATACTCCACCTAAAACAACTAGGAAAAGTCCTCTAAAAAATAGCCAGAAAATCATTAAAAACGCGTGCCGGGTTAATCGCCCGATCGGGCCAAGTATGCCCGATGAAATCGGGCTCAACCAAAGTATCAGTGCTCAAAAAGAACATCCGCCCGATGATGTCGGGCTAGGTCGCCCGATGAAGTCGGGCTCGTCGAGGTTCAGCGTGCAGCTCCGCAGACGCACACAGCAGCACGCAAGGCACCCGCCCGATGTTGTCGGGCCATGCCGCCTGATGATGTCGGGCGATGGAACTTCGCAGCACACGAACACGCATGTATCGCCCAGAATTCCTCAGCAGCACGCGAACACGCCCGATGTTGTCGGACCTTCTCGCCCGATCGGGCCAGGCACCGAACTACTACAGGGCCGAAGCGCCCGATCGAGCCCGCAACAAATCGTGTTTTTGACAATGATGAACACCTGATCGGGCGTGAGGCGCCCGATGAGATTGGGCGAGGCTCCGTTTCTTCATTCCTTGGCTTTAGACGCCAAGGCTTCACTTCTTCTTTTGTCTAAGGCCTCGGAAAGTATTCTCGGGACCCCGGAACTCATCATATATGCCTTCGGACCTCTCCATTCGATTGTGGTAGACGTAAAGCAGTAGAAAATAGGGAAAAATTTCCCTAATACCTACAAATCATCACAAAAACAGAAAACCACAACTAGAAGAAGAAAGTTAGCGTGAAATGGCTCCTAAGAGCACCATTGATGCACATTTTAGCTTAAATATAAGGGGAAAAAACTCTATATAAAACTGTAGCATCAAACTCCCCCAAGCTAAACATTTGCTTGTCCCCAAGCAAAGCACAACATGAGCATGAACAAAATTGCTTCACCCCTCAAGTAAGAAATTCAGACTGAAACATTTTCAAACTCAAAATCCTTCAAGCAAGCAAAATTCAAGTTCAGTTGTTCAGATCACCCTGACCACCAATCACCTAAGCAAAGCATCAAGTGTAGCTGCACTACATAACATGCAAATCTTGAAAAGGTGCTCACCGAGGTGTCATTCCTCTCAATTTTGTGGCAGGCATAATATGTGCCCGAACACTCACCAACCCAACCATAATAGCCCTTCCCACTCACACTCTCATGTGCTTAGAAAGGTATAATATCGCTCATCCTAATCAGGTCGACTCAAATAACAAACTTAATCTTCAACTTTGGCATATTGACTCAGTATTATTCCAATAAACAATCAAACACGTGCTCAAAAGGTTTTTCTCAGGGTCGTAATGGGGCTCGGGTAAAGGTACGGAAATTATTTAAGGAATGTGGTGGAAAAGCCAAGAAAGGGGAGCAAAAAAAAAACACTAGTAGGACTAGGTGTGTCGAAACAACTCCCATGGCATCAACAACATGACCAAGATAATAACCAACTCTGAAATTTCACGAACCAACCAATAATTGTCTCTTTCGTTATAATTTCCAACACTTTTGAAAGTTAATGAGTGAAGATCATAGAAATTTTTCAGATTTTTCACTATCATTTTTCACTTTATTTTTCTATTTCTTTCTTTTCTTTGTACCACATAGCATTATTTTCCAACCACCCTACGGAATCAACCACACAATATAATATCAACTTAACAGATGCTCCCCCAAGCTAGGCTTGGGACAATAGTCATTGTAAAGGCTCAAGGCGTGAAATGTGGCTTAATATAGATCCAAAAAGAAGTCATTAGGCTCAGCGGGGCTAGGGGGAAAATTGATTCATTAAACAACTCTGAGGCTTAAAGATTAAACAAATGAACGCCTCTATCACAGCACATGTCCAAAGTCACTAGAAATCAACGAGTACAATGCCAAAGCCAAGATAAGAATGCTACGAGGAACTAACACACAAGAATAGATCAGATATAGATATAAATCCGAGGGCTAAAATGAATCCTCACAATCTAACCAATTCAAGCATGCCGTTAAAATAGACGCTTTATCATCAGAATCCACTCAAGATCAAGGCAATCAGAGATCACATCACAACATCCCCATCACAAATGCCCAACTATCCAGCATAATGAGTTAAATCATTTTTCAAAGCAAAGTTCGGGGCACAGGGAAGCAATCAATCTATTCATATTCAACTAGTATTTTTGTGTTTTTTTTTTTCCAGCAATATTTAACTAACCTAAAAAGCAGTAAAAAAAAAGAAAAAAAAAGCAATACTAATACTTACATAAATCCTCCCCCAAGCTGAACTTGGCAATGGCCTCATTGCAACAAGGGGAAGGAAAGGGACATGGACGTCAGCTGCCCATCAGCCTGCATCGAGCAGTTTAGTAGCCGCATGTTGTACCACCTCTTGCAACCCGCGTTGGACTGTAATGCTAGTGTGGTGGCCCTCATGTAGATGAATGCGGTGCTCATTAAAGTCAGGGCTTATTCCTGTCAAGTCATCAGTGCTATACCCAATGGCCTTTTTGTGAGTCTGTAAGACCGTTAGAAAATGTTCATCACCTGCAATAGACTGTAAGACACGCACATCATTTGAAGTATCATGGGAGGGGGAATGAGGCATACAATCATGGATCAGTTCATTTATAACATCAACACTATAGCATGATTCCTCTAGCATTGGGCTTTTAGGGGCATTGGTTAGGCTAAACATAACCTTATCATCCCCCACAGTCAGTGTCAGTTTCCCACTTTTAACATCTATAACTGCCCCAGCAGTATGGAGGAAAGGTCTCCCATGGATAATGGGTGTTTGAGTATCTTCTGCCATGTCTAATATAACAAAGTCCACAGGGATAAAGAATTTACCTACTCTAACAGGAACGTCCTCTAATATACCTAGGGGGTATTTCACAGAACGGTCAGCCATTTGCAGAGTAATGGTAGTACATTTTAAGTCACCCATGTTCAGTTGCTTACAGATAGAAAGAGGCATGACACTCACACTGGCACCCAAATCACATAAAGCTTTATCAATAAAAATGGTGCCAATGTGACAGGGGATGGAAAAACTCCCTCGATCTTTCAATTTAGGTGGAGACTGGTTTTGTAAAAGAGCGCTGCATTCAGCAGTAAAAGCCACAGTTTCCACCTCATTGAGAGTCCGCTTCCTCATCAAAAGTTCTTTTAAAAATTTAGAATAAGCAGGCACTTGATTTAATAATTCAGTAAAGGAACTGTTACCTGCAGATTCTTTACCACCTCTAAAAACTTGCCATACTGGTGGTCGAGCTTCTTCTTGAGCATCCGATTTGGGAATAGTAGCTTGATCACCGGAGGCACATTTTTCTCCTTAGTCACCTCCATAGTCTTGTCTGTAGCTCCTTGCTTTGCCTGAGGTTCAGCATCCTCAGGCACTTCTTGTGGTTTCTTAGCAATTGATGATTCCACCTCTAGCATTGCCGGAGCATCGTACTGCACTCCACTTCGAAGGGTAATAGCATTGGCAGTGTCCCTTGGTTGCATTGGTTGCGAAGGCAATGACCCAGATCTAGCCAGCTGAGCTATTTGTGACTCTAACATCTTATTATGTGTCCCTTGTAGCTTATTCTGAGCATGCAGGCTCTCAAATTGAGACCTGGTATCTGCTTGAAAGGAAATAATACCTTTCTGCATCTGCAACATGAGATTTTTGAGTTCAGCAATAGCCGGGTCTGAAGGAGGTGTGTTATGATGCTGTTGAAACTGATTTCTCTGAAATCCGGGAGGGGCTTGTGGTTGTGGCTGATATTGTTGTTTTTGTTGATGCTGTGGATAATGTTGTTGTTGCGGATTCAGCACATTATTACTCCTATACGAAAGATTTGGATGATCTCGCATCCCAGGATTATATGTATTGGAGTAGGGATCGAACTGGGGCTTGTGTTGTGATTGTAATGCGTGCACTGGCTCACTAGAATGTGAGAGAGCAGGGCACTCTTGAGAGTTATGTCCAGCTATCTCGCAAGTGTCACATATGAAAGCATTGTAACTAGAAACACTAGCCATAGCATTAACACTCATGTGGGGGGAGGAATTGTTACCTAGCTTCAAAGAATCAATCTTCTGGTGTAGAGCAGCTAGTTGCCCTGACAGTAAAGAAATGGCCTCAACATCATGTTTGCCTCCCTTTGTCATAGAAGAACGAATAGTAGACGCTTGATTAGAAGTGAGTTTCTCCAGAAGTTCATACCCTTCGTCTATGGCTTTATCCATGAAGAACCCACTAGAAGCTCCATCAATTACCCGTTTCGTATCTGCATCAACTCTGGTGTAGAAAATTTGACACAGATACCACTTGTCAAAACCATGATGAGGACAAAGAAGCTGCAGATCTTTGAATCTTTCCCAAGCTTCATTCAATGACTCTCCAGGATCTTGGGTGAAAGTCACTATCTCATGACGCATATCTGCAGTCTTTTGGTAAGGGTACCACTTGATGAGAAATATCTTTGAGAGTTCTGCCCAGGTGGTGATGGTGGAGGGCAGCTTATTATACCAAAATAGAGCTTTATCGCGCAGAGAAAAACCAAATAAGATGAGTTTCATCTCATCAGCAGTAACACCAGCTTGTTTCTGAGTAGCACAACATTGTAAGAACCGCTGCAGGTGCTGATTTGGGTCTTCAGATGGTAACCCAGTAAACTGATTATTCTGAACCATATTCAGAACATGAGACTTGATTTCAAAGTTCGCAGCAGCAATAGTAGCCAACCGTACCCCAGTGGGCACATTATCAGGAGATGGTTGTGCATAATCTCTGAAGGTTGGTTTGACTGCATCACCCATTCTAGCAGTAATAGGTGAGGCGGGGAATCCTTGTTGGGGTGAAGATGGTGGAGAAGGTGTCTTTTGGGAAGGTGTCCCTGCAGACAACTTTGTTTGCTTAGTTTTTGATCCATATGGGACATGGTCATTTTCTGTAAATCCTAGTTCTGTTAGGATTCTTATGTAGTTTCCTAGTTCTGTTAGGAAACAATGTATTTTATTTGCTTAATAACTCTTTAATTTAGGTGTTTGCATGATAAAGGGATCCTATTATGTTTAGGAGTCTAATTCCCTAAGTTAGAGAGTCTTGTTAGGAGTCTTCGTAGTTTCCTAATTCTAGTATGGATAGGAATCTTGAAATCCTAGTACTAGTAGGATTAGGAAATCCTAGTCCTAGTAGGAGTCTAATCACATAGCCGTGTGATTAGATAGGCGTGTTATTGTTATCGTTTTTGTTTATCTTTTATGTTTTACTAGTTCTAATAGGTTTAGGATAATTTGTTCATTATAAATAGGCTATTCGGCCATCATTAATAAGGGATTGGTTTTTGAGTAAAAAAAGTGCGTAATTGCATGTGTTGAGCGTAAGCTAACAATTGGTTTCCGAGTAGTAAACCAAAACAAACAACCGAGACTTGTTTGTCTATACTCTTAACCGCGACTTAAGAGTAATATCCCTTTAGTTTCATGATTAGTTCGTTCATAAATCACACAAACACAAAAAGAGTTCGAAACAGCCACGAAAATCACATCAAGTGGTATCAGAGCAGGGTTCATTGTGACGGCGCGTGAGGGCGTGTCCGGTGTCTGAATTGTGATTGTTTTAGTTCTGTAGAAAGCTAACACATAGGGCTATATCGTGTCAAAATTTCAGCCTTATCCGAGCAGTAATGAAGTCGCATCAAGTCGAGACTTTTGACGCAGATATCCTGTCTTTTGCGCGAATATGGTGAGTGAATCTTCCAAGACTTTGGAGGACGATGTTGATCTCCTAGGGAGTAAGATGTTGAAGTTGGATGCTAGTCTAAATTCAGTGGTTGAGGCTATAAAGGAGATGCAAACGGAGCTCTTGGAGTTGAGAAACAAGGCCGATGAACGTTCCAACAACTCCTATGATCGACAACCACGCAAGGAGGAGGAGATGAAACTAAGTGAACTTCCGAATTTGATGGTACTTTGGAGCCGGATGTTTATTTGGATTGGGAGAGGCGTATGCAACGAATCTTTGATCATAAAAAGGTTAGTGATGCGAAGAGCTTCTCTTATGCTACTCTTAAATTCACAAAGTACGCTTCTTTATGGTTTGAAAATATGCAAGTAAGACGCGAAAGAGAAGGGAAGGAATCCATCTCTATGTGGTCAGATTTGAAGCTTAAACTAAAGAAACGTTTTGTACCACGTAATTATAAGCAAGATTTGTTTGTAAAGTTTAATTCTTTGCAACAAAATCGTTAACCGTGGCACAATATGTACAAGAATTTGAGAGACTTTCAATGGCTTTACTTGTAAGGATGAAGATGAGCAAAAGAGTGCCAAGTTTCTGATTGGACTCAATACCCCTATTGCAAATCTCGTGGAGCTCCAAGTCTATCATTCGTTTGACGAGTTATGTTCATTAGCCAGTAAAGTCGAGCGCCAACACAAGGAGGCTAAGGGTAAGAGTACTCGATTGCCTTTTGCTCCGAAATCTGATGCAACGTTTTCTTCACCAAAGTTGGAGGCTTTAGATAAAGGTAAGGCTATAGATTCATCGGTGGTGGGGGAGTTGAAGCTAAAGCAAGGACCTTTGACTCCGGGGCAGGTGATCATGAAGGGCAAACAGTGTTTTAAGTGCCAAGGACATGGGCACATAGCTCGACAATGTCCGAACATGGTTCTTATTTCGTTGGAGGAGCATCATGCGCTTTTAATGGAGCAGCAAGTGGAGGAAACGAGATTGCTGGCTGCTAATAAGTCTTCGAGTGACTTTGAGGAGATGGAGGCTGCCTTGTTTAGCACTAATTTGGTGCATCCGGAGGAGGAAAGGAGAAGTATGATCCTTAGGCGTGCTTTGGTGGTACAATCTGTCGAAGAGGATGAGCATGAGCAACGTGAGAATCTATTTCAATCAAGGTGCTTGATCAATGGTAAGACGTATAATTTTATTATTGATTCGGGTTCTTGCACTAATGCCGTGGCTCAATCTGTTGTGAGTTCGTTGCATATACCTACGCACATACATCCTAGGCCTTACAAGTTGAGTTGGTTGAATGATGATGGTGGTGTGTGGGTGAATAAGCGTGCGTTAATAGGCTTTAGGGTGGGGACGTACATGGATCAGTTGTGGTTTGATGTTGTACCTATGAGTGCTTGTGATTTATTGCTTGGGCGTCCATGGCAATCAGATCGCCAAGTGATACACCATGGCCGAGATAATATCTATTCGGTGGTGAAAGATGGGGAACGTTTTGGTCTCAAGCCCTTACCTCCGAAGCGTAAATTGGTGCCTAGGGCTGCTGAAGTGGCGTCAACCATTGATAGGGGTGCTGAAGTTGCGTTAAAACAAGATGAGAGTGTTGGTCATGTGTGCATAAGTTCGTGTAGGGGAGAGGAGCTAGATGCAACAAGTAATAAGAAGGAACGACGAGCTAAATTACTGCACCTTCGTCAAGATCTGCATATAGGTGAAGGGGATTACGTTTGGCTGTCGCTTAGTGCTCAAAAGCTGCATTTAGATCACAAGAACGATGAACCTATGGATGAGGGGCCATTCAAAATCGTGAAGAAAATTGGCTATGCAACGTACAAAGTTTTGTGGGGCAAGGGGGTGTGCGCAACACTTGGGAGTGCTGATCTTGTGCCGTGTTTGGAAGATCCTTGAGGACAAGGATTGTTTTCAAGAGGGAGAGGATGATCCATATGGGACATGGTCATTTTCTGTAAATCCTAGTTCTGTTAGGATTCTTATGTAGTTTCCTAGTTCTGTTAGGAAACAATGTATTTTATTTGCTTAATAACTCTTTAATTTAGGTGTTTGCATGATAAAGGGATCCTATTATGTTTAGGAGTCTAATTCCCTAAGTTAGAGAGTCTTGTTAGGAGTCTTCGTAGTTTCCTAATTCTAGTATGGATAGGAATCTTGAAATCCTAGTACTAGTAGGATTAGGAAATCCTAGTCCTAGTAGGAGTCTAATCACATAGCCGTGTGATTAGATAGGCGTGTTATTGTTATCGTTTTTGTTTATCTTTTATGTTTTACTAGTTCTAATAGGTTTAGGATAATTTGTTCATTATAAATAGGCTATTCGGCCATCATTAATAAGGGATTGGTTTTTGAGTAAAAAAAGTGTGTAATTGCATGTGTTGAGCGTAAGCTAACAATTGGTTTCCGAGTAGTAAACCAAAACAAACAACCGAGACTTGTTTGTCTATACTCTTAACCGCGACTTAAGAGTAATATCCCTTTAGTTTCATGATTAGTTCGTTCATAAATCACACAAACACAAAAAGAGTTCGAAACAGCCACGAAAATCACATCAGTTTTCTTTCTGAGTCTACGAGCAGTCTTTTCAATCTCCGGGTCAAATGGAATGATATTTGGGGATTTCAATTTCCTGCTCATACACCAAAAACACTAAAACAAACGTGAGATGTTCCAAAGAACAGGTGTTCTTCGGAGTAGAGGTTAGTGTAATACTATAATTCAGACAAAATAAAAATAAACCGTCTCCCCGGCAACGGCGCCAAAATTTGACAGGCTAAAGTCGTATCACCTTATCAAAAATAACCTAAGGTCCACTAACAAGTAGTCAGGGAAGTCAGGATCGAATCCACAGGGAGAAAGTTATACTATTGTATCTGAATTCTAATATTATACTAACTAAATCAGTTGAAAATGGGTGTGTGACTAAACTAATAAGCAAATGACAGAACTTAATACGAAGGTAAGAATCAATTAATAAAGAACTAGTACTATGGATCACTATGCATACAATTTGGGAAATCAGAGACGAATAATAACCACCTAATAAGTCAATTTATCTAGGGCACATGTAATTTCTCTCGAATATTACCTCCCTCAAAGATCACCTAACCGCTCTCGCATGGTCAAGAATCACAATGCCTAATGATTGAAAGACTATACGAAATCTCTCCTCTCGAAGCAGATTCAATATTGCGATAATAGAAATACAAATCAGGCCTAATTCATAAATCTAGCATGAACGATTCAATCACAGGAAACAATTGAAATAAAAGATAATTACACCAATCTATCAATCCCTCATTACATACATAGGTCCCCACAATCCTAGAAATGAAACTACTCACTCATGCTTGAGAAAATAATAACAAAATCCATGTAAAAATTAATACTTTGAACTATTGCAAATAATTAAGAAATCAAACCAATCAATAATAGAGAAAGCAACAAAGAAGATTACCAAACTGAAGAACTATATTGAACTTGCGAATAATCCAAAGGTTTGATCTTGAATTCCAAATCAAAAGTAATAAAACTAGGGTTCTTGAGAGAAACTATTAGAAAATAAGGGCTAAAACCAAGGTGAATTGTAATATTTTGATTTTGCTATTTATACTCCACCTAAAACAACTAGGAAAAGTCCTCTAAAAAATAGCCCGAAAATCATTAAAAACGCGTGCCGGGTTAATCGCTCGATCGGGCCAAGTATGCCCGATGAAATCGGGCTCAACCAAAGTATCAGCGCTCGAAAAGAACATCCGCCCGATGATGTCGGGCTAGGCCGCCCGATGAAGTCGGGCTCGTCGAGGTTCAGCGTGCAGCTCCGCAGACGCACACAGCAGCACGCAAGGCACCCGCCTGATGTTGTCGGACCATGCCGCCCGATGATGTCGGGCGATGGAACTTCGCAGCACGCGAACACGCATGTATCGCCCAGAATTCCTCAGCAGCACGCGAACACGCCCGATGTTGTCGGGCCTTCTCGACCGATCGGGCCAGGCACCGAACTACGACAAGGCCGAAGCGCCTGATCGGGCCCGCAACAAATCGTGTTTTTGACAATGATGAACGCCCGATCGGGCGTGAGGCACCCGATGAGATTGGGCGAGACTCTGTTTCTTCATTCCTTGGCTTTAGACGCCAAGGCTTCACTTCTTCTTTTGTCTAAGGCCTCGGAAAGTATTCTCGGGACCCCGGAACTCATCATATATTCCTTCGGTCCTCTCCATTCGATTGTGGTAGACGTAAAGCAGTAGAAAATAGGGAAAAAGTTCCCTAATACCTACAAATCATCACAAAACAGAAAACCACAACTAGAAGAAGAAAGTTAGCGTGAATTGGCTCCTAAGAGCACCATTGATACACATTTTAGCTTAAATATAATGGGGAAAAACTCTATATAAAACCTTAGCATCATAATGCTGCAAGAAGGCTTTCGAATTTGGACGGACTTATGTGGTTAGGCCCAAAGGCAAGCACCAGGCTACTGTAGTGTGGCTACATGGTCTTGGTGTTTGTTGATTTTTAGTTGATGATATTCATCACGTGCATGAATTCTTCCTCTGCTTGCTTTTTTTTTTAATGACAAAACATGGTTCAACTGTTGTTAATTTCCTTCACACCAAAGTTAATGGACTTATAGAGATGCAAAACTGTTTCCAAGATTTGTATTCTGGATTGGGTTTTTCTTTTTGTCTTTGTTTTGCAACTCAATATGTCTTAGTAATGTGAGTTGGTGTTTTTTAATGATCTGATTCATCGAAGGCAATCACAATTAGCTAATTTCTTTTGCTTTTACTTTTCTTTTTAAAATTCAAATTATGTCATATTAATATGGCTCTACAGTTTTAATTTCTTTTGCTTTTACTTTTGAAATTTCAAATTATGACTGTCTGCTTTTTAGTTTATGTACTTTGTAGTCCCTTGTTCTCCTATTTGCTGGCTTGCACACGATCCTGTCCCTTTATTTGCTTCCTGGTTCTTTAATCTTTGGTACATGTGGACTATGGTCGTTTTCTAAGCATTTGCTTCTGGAGCATCTTTAGGCTGGCAAGTTTTATGTCAAATGGATCCAATGTTTATCGACCTAACTGAATTAATTGTGGACTGTCAGTCTAAGTAGTTCAAATTTTCAGTTCTGAAATTTTTGCAATTGGATGCTGGCATAAAACAATAACTCATACTCTACACCAATTGTCATTTGTGAACATCTTCTTTTTCTTTGCTTGATCTTCACGTGTGATGGATCACTAAGAACATTTCAAACTAAGATCTTAGCATTTTGCGAATTATTCTTTACTGTAATCGCCAATTATAGAAGCAGAACAATGACTATGTATGCTGACTGGTCTATTTATATTCCTTACTGAATGTGCATAGTGAGCAAGAAGTAGGATGAAAGGATGTTGACGTAAACAGTAACTCATCTGCTCTGTGCTCTCCATTTATTCTATACCTATGTCTCTGAATTTGTGAATGATGCTTGTATATTTGCTTAATCACTGCATAATATTCGTATAAAAAGTGAAAGGAAAGACTTGTATTAATAACTACGTCTAGCTCTTCACTAGTAGAAAAGTGTAATTTGTCTTTGCATTAGTAGCTTTTGCAATTACAATGTCTTTTTCTTTTGCTTCATGTTGTCTTAACTAGCAAGATTCTATTATCATTTGTGATCTTCTGGTCATATCCCACCACTCAACCCTTCTACTAATACATCAAAACCGCTCAAAATCCCACATCCTTCTTCTGGTCATATACGAGCACCTCTCAACCCATCTACTAGTACCCCGCTTAAAATCCCTTCTAATTCCTTTGATCCTATCCCACCTAGTAGTTCGCCTTCTAGTCATAACTCCCCTACTATCTCACCTCTTAACCCTTCAAAATCCCGCAAGCAAACAAAGCAAAAAGAGGGTGAAGAATCATTAGAGAAGTCAAGAACATCAAAATCTGTACGGTCAACATCATATCCTGAGTGGCCTTTAAATGTTCAATTTGATAAGAAGGAAGAGGTTATGACAAAGGGTAATGTCATTCCTTGATGGTCTACTAGGATTTTGACTTATATTGGTATCTATTATATCTATTTATGATATTCTAATATGTTTTTATGCAACGTTATCCCATTATTTATTTCTATGCAGATGCTAAAGGTAACATCGCATTGGTGAGTGGTTCTATTCCAACAATCAATGTGTGGAGTAACAACGGCGTTAAATACTGTGTTGAATTCAATGAGTCTTACCAACCGCTTAGGAAAGGTGGAGATATCTTGGTCAGATTCATTGGTAGCATTGCAAAGGTAGAGACCTACTGTCTAGTTGGAGAAGTGAATTGGCATGACGTCCATAAGAATCTGAAAGCTATGTTGGTAGAGGAGGTCAAAGTAAGTATATATCTGATTCTTCTTCTTACTCATTTTCCAGCCTTCCGTCTCAAGAAATAATAACTGATCATACATTATTATTTTAAGATGAAGTATATTTCATTCTCTTAGATGTAAAATCTGTTAGTAATAGAAGTATATTTTATTCTTTGTCCTCCCTAATTATGTCTATATATACTGTTTTTCAAGGCATAAAAACACCCTTTATCTAATATTAGTAATCTTTGAAAACCTTGCAATGAGCTATTGTTTTATGTTCAGATCTTTGTTGCAGTCAGTTGAATCATGTTCTTTGCGCTGTCTACAATACTTTAGGAGTAGTATATGTCAGTGCATTCAAACTGAGAAAAAAACAAGAATATAACCAGAAAATTGCTCTATTTAGCACCTTGTTAAAAAAGCAGCTAATAAATAGAAAATGCTCTATTTATAGACAAGTTTTATCTCCACTGGCTTCCTACCATTATTAGTCTTCTATACTTGCCATTATTCCCCCCCTGAATTTATACATAGTTTTTGAAGTTCTTTCTTGTGCCTAGATATTATTAGAGCTGAAAGTAAAGTGCATCCATATTTATATTAGATAGACCAACTAGTACTTAGTCACTTGGCAAAAGATTATTTGATAGAGCTGAAAGTAAAGGGCATCCATATTTTACATCTAAGAAATAATATCTGAATTGACAATTACAGCAGCAAAGCGAGAGTTACTAAACAGTGTAGTTTAAGATGAAAGGTCAAAGCAGGTTGAAATCAAACATGGACTTCATTCACCGGAGGGCTGCTAAGAAAGATAATCCGCGTTGTATTTGAAAGACCCTAAGAAAGATAATCCATAACAATGTGCTTGAAAATTGCCCATTAACCTTTTGTTGCTTCATGTATAAATACATTTGTCCATATACTTCCAATGTTCTTTAAAATTGCAATATTTTGACTTTCAAGCTCGCTAACACGCAACTATTTTCTTACTTCCCATAACTATTTTCTTAAAGGAACGCTTTGTAATTCATGATGGTCCTGAATACGAGAAACAAATCCTCAAGCGTGCTAACAGAAGTTGGAGGCATTTTAAACACCATCTCAAGTCACATTACTACAAACCAGATGACATGACTCTCGATGAGATGTGTAATTTGCAGCCACCATACGGAATTACTAGTAATCAGTGGATAAAGTTGGTTAAGCACTGGCATTCAGAGCTAGGGAAAGTAAGTTAATTAATTATGATTGACATTTGATAAATCTTTGTTCTGTTTTTTTGATAAATAATTTTTTTCTTTAATATGAGTGTAGAAATTATCAGAAGATGGGAAAGATGCACGAGCTTCCCTAAATCAACTTCACAGATGTGGCCCCAAGAGCTTCGCAATCAAGCAAGCTGATTATGTATGATTCATGAATATTAACATATACATATCTAGGAAAAATCTTTGTGGAATATATATATGTAACTAATCTTGTAGAAATTTTCTATGATCGTTTTTACATTTAAAAAATTATTAGGAGGATGAGCATGGAGAAAAAATGAGTTTATTAACTCTTTGGAAAAAAGCTCATATTGGAAAGGATGGAAGCTTTCTACAAGACACACTCACAGAAGAATTTATGGTATAAGTACAGATTAAAATAAAATTTTAAGCTTGATTCCGTTTATTGTAAAATAATACTTCTTACATTTTATATCTTAATATTTGTGTAGGATGATGCATATGCCAAGTTTGAATCATTAAAGCAAGCAAACCCTTCCAAGTCTGACTTAGAACTTGAAGATGAAGCCTTTGAGCACACCATGTATGGTGGAGAGATTCCCGAATGTCCCGTAGGTTATGGACTTGGAGCTCGAAAGGGAGACATTTACGGGGTGCATGGTGTCCTGAGGAAGCAAGGGTGTGGAAGAGTTCGAAAGACGGTCGTGTTCATGGAGAATGATAAAGAAGAATTGTCCACTCTAAAGAAGTAAAATAGATTGTTGAACACCCAAGTCCAAGAGAACAAAGAAGAAGTGTCCATTCTCAAGAAGGAAAATAGCTTGTTGAAAGCCAAAGTTCAAGAGAACAACTCTCTGCTCAAAACTCTTGTTGGAAAAATTTCTCAACTAGTAGGTAAAGTTCGTAAAGGAGAGGCTTCAATGCACCTTTTAGATTGTGCACAAGCAGTCTTGAAAGTGACAAACCAAAAGGTACCTTTCTATTTTCAAGCTTTACGTAAATTCCCCTTCCTTATGAATGAGCTACTGTAGAACTTTCATTTGTGGTGTTGTGTATATGCTCCTATTGTGCTGTTGTGCTACTGTCTAGAACTGTCATATGCTCATATTTCTCGACAGAATAGCAATAACTGAGCATATCTATTTAGCCTTACTGTTTTAATACTATCTGTGTGCTTGATTCAATACTATCCAGATGCAGAATTTTCTGCGGCCTGAATTCCTGATCTATGCTGTTTAAATGTAGAACTTTCTGTGTCCTGATGAAATACTGTGTTAAATTATCGGTATGCTTGATCACTATCCATATATAGAACAATCCATGTCCTGATCCGTAGTTCAGTGTAGACTTTCCGCTTCCAGATGAAGGATATATACCAATAGTGAAGAAGTTGATCTGCTTCTGAAGTTCATCAAATTTCAAGTTCCTTGTTTGATCAATAGAAAACTCAGTGCTCCTCTTTTCTTCTTCTTGCTGTCAACTTCCTTAGGATTATTCTGCTCTTTTATGGGATTCATCGTAATCCTTTTCTCGTTTATAATCCCCAAAATTTTCTATTGGCTAGATTTGTAAGTTTAAGGTTTACGTTATACTATAGTATATGCTTTGGATGCTTTTGGGTTTAAATTGTTAGTGCTATATATTAAAATGTAAAATTATGAATAGCAGGGATAATTTTGTTATCAAATATTATGGACAAGATTACTTTAGAATATGAGCCACATTATATAGTTCTCGATTTGACGAACTCCAAACTTTTATATTATCATTACTGATTATATTTTTTGTCTTTTTTTTTTCTTCTTTTGAAGGTACTCGAAAATTATGAAGGTGCAACAGATCAAGAACGGATGGCTTCAAAGTAGCTACCATCGTATTGTCATCTATTTTGCTAGCGCGCTAGATCTTATTAGTTAGCTTATTTTCAATGCTACTTCACTTTGGATATTATTGTTAGACTTAACTACGACATACAATTTGCAATTATGTTTATAGAAAAATATTGGCTAGGATTTTGGTGAATATGCAATATTTGTAGGGATTTTAATTATATTAGTATACATTTATAATATATATTGATCAAAGTATTTTTTTTATCTTATATATCTTCAAGTTTCAATGTTTGTTTTATTCTAGAGTAAATGTGTGTGTGTTTACATATATATATATAACTCTAATTAGCGATTAACTAATGATTGGAGATAATCACCCTAATTAGTGATTAAATGAAAAGTTTGAGTTAATCGCCCTAATTAGCGATTAATCAAGGATTGAAATAACCACCTTAGTTAGTGATTACGTTTATAATTTTCAAGAGGTCTTAGGAAAAGAGGTTTGCTTCCTAATTGAAGGCTTTTGAGAAATAATCTTAATAGAAGATTATTAAGTCATTTTGAGAAAAATGATCAATTAGAGATCAAATTTGAAGATTGTATTTGGCTAATTGGAATTTAGCCATTTAAAGTGAGACACGTGAAACGGTCTAAAATCAATTCGGAGATCATAATTACCAATCTAATTATGTCAAATTATATATGATTAATCCATTTGAAGATGGAGAACAACTTTAAAATGTAAGATGGATCATCATACAATTTGACTTAGTTAGATTTGTAAGTTTCCTCTTAATCGAGATTGGGTCATTTAGTATTTTAATTCATATACTATGATATATTGGGCCCAACATGCAACATTTGTAACATTGGTTGCTCATTTTATTAAAAGGAATTGTGGAATTATTTATGAAAATTATGCATAAACATCTCCATGTTTTTTCATTAATGAGTGATGTAATAACTATTTACAAAGAAATTATTATTACAACAATATGTACAAAATCTATGATCTATACAAATCTTCAATCTTGATCTTTACCATGATGCTCATTGATCTTCATCCTCTTGAATGGGCTTTGGAATTCATGTTTATTTGTAAACTTGTGAAAAATTAGAGATTAATTAACCTCTTTGATTTGATTTTTTATTACAATTTTTATTGATTTTTATTTACATAAAAAATGAACCATTTTAAGAGAAACTTAAAATTACATGTCATTTAATTAACATTTTCGTGTGAAAATAAAACTTTTTTTTCTGAAGCTGGAGTTAATCACTTTATTTCATTTTTCAGATTGCACTGTTATTCTTGTACTAACTTATAAAAATCATAACTTTCTTTAGAAAGCGTAAAATTGATCATGTCATACACCTATGGATAGGACAGTGAGTTCTTTATGTTATGTCAACATTTCACAAGTTGTTAGTGACAACTCAAATTATGGTGAATTTCATGCTAAAACCGGTCAAAACTGTGCCTTTATCCAATTGGTTCTTTGAAATCCAATTTGCTGAACTTATTTTGAAGTGAATTTTGTTATTAACATTCTAGAAACTTTGAAGAACTAGAATGAAAATTTTCACTTGAATTGGACATTTTTAAGATCCTTTTTTGTTCATTTTCTTAACTGAAGAGAAAATCAGATTTCTGGAATTTAGTGATTTACATGAACGTTTTTGTAAAAATGATATAAAATTGTATAAAATTTATATGAATATGATTTTTATGTTTTTGGAAATCTAATTATGTATACTTTAAATTTGATATTTTTAGTTTTGTCTAAATGATTTTATTTCAAACTTTATTGACAGAACAAATTTATGTGGTACTGGACAAAATCAGTTTGGCACAACGAAGTTGTATGATTTTTAATTAACTGTACAAAATTCTTTTTTTATAAATTCCAAATCTCAGTTGGTGGAAACATCTTGCACTTTATAGGAAAAATATTATATACTATAAAATATATAGTTAATGTAGACGAAAAATAAAGTGAAGTACAAAATTAAAACTGACCGTAATTACAGCATCACATTTTCTTTTTATGGAGATTTTTATACACAACTCTTCTTGAATTTTTTATAAAAACATGTTTTTGGTGACACAAGACTCCGAAGGTGCAACAGTTAACTATTTCAACTGTTTCCTAAGACTTTATTTTTTATGAGCTACAACTAAAACTATACTAGGATTGATTCAATCTATACTAGACTTATGCCCTTCAACTTCAACTAATTTTCCCCCGTTTGGCATCATTAAAAAGCATTCAATGAAAGAATCATTGCTCATAAGTGGTCGCCTAATTCAAAAATAGTAGCATCAACTACCAATCAGATCATCATGCTGCAAGAAATCAAGTTAGGCACACAACTCAAAATCCATAACCAAACACAAATTATCCAAATACAAACTAAAAACAGTAAGAGAATGTTTTGTAATAAGGGGGGACAACAGTAATGCAAAAACAGTTTTACGAATGGGGTAGGGGAAACAGCTGGAAAGAAGCAATCACTCCTCGTCATCCTCTTCAGCCTCTCCTTCTTCCTCCCCATCAGAGGCATCATCATCATCATCTTCTTTGTTGGAGGAGGAGTGTAAGGAGCCAACACCTTCTTCATCTTGATCATCATCCATAGGAAGAGCAGGAAGATGGGGATCAGCTGGAAGACGAGGATCAACAGATGTAGTAGCACCCTTAGCTGCAGGAAGTTGAGCCTTTACCTCTTGAAGGGAGAGAACCAACAACTCAGTCTTGGCTAGCTTCTTCTCAAGTTTAATGACCGTAGACTTATAGGACTTGGATATACCTTCAATCAGCTTATACATCTTATCCAAAGTATTCTCCTGGTTGTCCAGCCTTTCAATCACAACAACATCAGTACTGGTTCCCCCTATCTTTCTCTTCTTCTTCTCCGACTTTTTTTCTCAGCTGGTACTCCTAACTCCTAACTCCTTGAAATAAAACATCCAACCCCTTTTGCCCCAATATCTTTTAGGGGAACACCTAAATGGGAACTATATCCTCATTAATAATCATATTTTGCTTCATGAGTAGCAGGGTGATGATTGTACCACAGGCTAGAGCATGGTGAGAGGAGGAGAAATAGTTCATTATATGATCAATGCTGAGGGCAGGGAGATTGATCTTGATCTTTTTCATCATTAAGTAATTTAAGACCATCTCTATTATTCGAACTGTTCTTCTGCCTTGAGCCCTAGGAATTAACGCTTTATTGCAAATGGAGTGGAGGACCAACATAATGGGTACATGTAAATTGGCAGATTGATAACTAGCCTTCTTAGAATAGGGAACAACAAACAAAAACTTATAAATCTCCTCAATTGTTACCCTAACAATAGTAGGCTAACCATCCCCAACATACTTATCAAACCCATCTCTTGGAATATTAAGCAGAGAAGCCATAAAAGATACAGACATAAATACTTCACTATCAAAAACAGCAGAACCCAAAGACATATCGGGTAATTGTTTCAAATTCACATAAAATTCCCTAACAGCTTCCACAAAAGCATTCTCAACATCCTTAAAAAAAGGCATACAGCATTGAAATTCCAACAATTCACGAACCTCAAATAAAGCTGGCAAATTAAAATAACTATCTTTTACAGAACATCCAGAAAACACACTTCTTTCAATAATAGGAGTGGAACCAGTAGAAACAGGAGTTTCAACAGATTTACCTTTTGCAGCGCGAGAGGGTCTAGCTGGTACCCCTTTTCTCTTGGTTCCCCTAGCAAAACCAGCAGACTGTTCTTCATAAACTTCTGATGTTTCCTTCTTCATGGCAGATCTAGTCACTCTCCTTCTTCTTGCCCTAGTAGAGGAAGATGGAAACCCATCTTTGGGGCTAGTAACTGCAGACTCATGATAGTGTCTCCCCAATGATGAAACATACCGCGGTCTTAATTGGTCCGACCCAATGGGAGAGCAGTCCGAAGAGCTTTAAAAGTGTTAAAGCGTATTTTAATGATCCAAAATTGTATTGTATTTTCAGCCCAACTCTTTGAAAAGCCCAACTCTTTGACAAACCCGACATGTAGACCTGTGTGTCACATAGTCCTGCGCCTAATACACACTCAGTGCGACACGCAGCCAGTTTTTCTTATCTTTTTCAAAAGCGCGTACCACATGTACGCATTTTATTGGTCATGATGTGTCAGGCGCGCCAATGTGCGCCTGACACGTGTGATTGTGCGTCACACAACCCCTTGCGTCTGGCGCAGCTGGCTCGTGAAGTGCAATTTCCTTTTCCTTATAAATAGGCTTCGATTTTCAGAATTAAAAATCGGATTTTCATACTTTAACACTTGACTTTTACATACTTCGACGACATACTTTACGAACCTCTCTACAAAACACATACAAACAAATACATTCATACATTCACATCTACATACAAGTTTAGATTTTCAGGCTTCACGATTGCTCGTCCCGAAGTTGTGAATCTCTCATACCCATGCCACGGTATAATCCTGAGGGTCCTTGAATAAATCTATTATTTTTATATTGAAGTTACAAACTATTTCTTTCGTGATGTAGATCTTTAATATAAAAAGCGCTCTTTTGTATATTCTAATCTCTACTCTTTCTCTTTTATTTTTCTTATTATTATATGTTTGCCTGATTGTCCTGCATGCCTTTTCATCACCACATGTTATATTTGCTAATCAAGACCTAAATAACTGTTCTAATATTAATCAGATAATTTGGACAACCTACTAGGTTTCCTGTAATTTTGATTGCCTAATAACATATCACTAAAAAATAGTCTTTTTATGTGTTTCCTGAACCAACCTAGACTAAATTATTTTTAGGGTGCATGAAAATATTATTTGGTTATTCTATTGCATAAAAATTGACATGAATCGATATTTAGTAGAAGCCAGCAATGGGCGAATGTGGTTCATTATGACTGTATTCGTACCCTCACCCCCGAACTCAATCTATGGTTCATTGACCATCTATGGAGTCAGGACGGGGAAATCTACATTCGATAAGTCCCTAATTTGTCCCTACGATTTCCCAATATCCAATTAGGTTTATGAGTCTTCCTTTAATGACTTGTTGGCGATTTCAAAACGTTTTCAATAAAACCTTAAGAATGGGGTAGTCAAATACGCGCTCACACCGCGTAGGCGAAATAAAAACACGCCTACAATTTGGCGACTTCACTGGGGAGGATTTTTAAAAAAAAAAAAATTTTTAAATGAGTAAGTGAAACTCGAAAAATATGATTCATACTCTTTTTATGCATTAGAATGACATACAATTTTGCATATGCATGGCTATTGTTTAAGCCACCTGTAGCCACCAAATTTTGAACCCCTTTTTCGTATAAATTTATAAAATAAAGATTTTGAAAAGAAATAAAAATAAAGAAAACGTCATGCATCGTGGAGCGCGCGCCCCCGTCAAAGGCACGTTTCGTCTCGGAGCGCGAGTTTCATTCCGTCGTATTGTTTTCCATTTTTGCGTATTAGTCATGCAATTTCGGCTTAGAAAGATAATTTTCCATAAGTTGTGGTCAATAACTACAGCCACCGTTTTAATAAAATGATTTGTAGTATAATCATGCTCGTCTTTTATAATTTGACGAGTTTTCGTTAATTGTTTTAAGCTAGTCTTTCGAAAAACGGAAAAAACGAGTTGCAATTAGACACCGGAATTTTAATCGTCTCCCAAAACCGGTAGTAATCAGTTTTCTTGATGATCAAGTCATTGTTCATTGGATAAAGAATAAGAATATATTCTTTAACCACCAATCACATTCTTTTATCCATTAGTTAAGGAATAAGAATCATGAAATAGAATAAGAATCAAATCCGAAGTGTACACTAGAGGAAAAAAGGTCAAGGGCTGCGGTCAAAAGTGGCCTAAGGGCTGCATTTTTTGACCGCAGCCATTGGCCTAGCAGCCCTTGGCATTTTGGAAGGGCTGCGGTTTTACTAAAAACCGCAGCCCTTGTGACTTTTTTTTTTGCATTTTTTTGTCCCAAATGATCACAAATAGTTATATATATATAAGACTATCATTTTTCATTACAAATTATGTTTTTAATACAAATATAGAGTGCCATGACTCAATACTAGATCCCTACAACTTGGAGAGTCACTAGCAACATTTCCCAAAGCCCACAATGCCTGCACGTCAAATGAAAATAAAAAGTGTGTGAATTCTTACATCTCATAACACAATCGTCAAGAAATATATGCACAACCATGATATGTAGAGAATACACAGAACAAATCAAACTCAAAAAGCCAGATCTAGCTGACTCTTGTAATACACAGAATAAATCATAACACAATAGTGAATTCTTACACAGAAAATATTATGCAATGGAGCATCTCAAACTTTCAGAAAAGCTATGCCATTGCTTTAACTCATTACCAAAATGCAAAAAGCTTAACTCTTTACATAGCAAAATTTATGACAGAACAACTTAGATAGTACATGATCAGCTTCTATACACTACTGAAATGATTTCATCATCAAGGCAATATAAAAAAAAGATAATATACCAACAAATTAAAAGAGGAGAGAGCAAGAACAACACCAACTCCAACAACTGAGGAATCCTTAATAATTTCATCAAGACCAACATCACCCCACTTACATTCTACTTCTGGGAAACTCTTACTAGCTAACTCCACTGCAGATCTAGCTGACTCCTATAATAATATCGAATAAAACTTCCCATAAAATTAAACCATTTTCATAACATTCAATTACGAAATATAGTATATGATTCTATAAACCATTAATTTCACCGGATAAAGTTACAATGATAACAAGTATCAGGCATCAACATTTTCCACATAGAAAACATCACAACTAGGGCTCAAAGAGAGCAAAACTAAAACATAATACCAACAATTACCAATTGCACAATATACAGCATAAGCCATTTTATTGCCAGCAAGGGCATCCAGATCAGTAAGTATTACCTTCTGTAAACAACCTTCAATCCTCTCCAATCCACAAAGTTACAGAGCTTTGGACCACGAGCGAGAACCAACCCACTCAGCTCACGGAATCTTCATAAATCAACAGGTTCTCGTTAAAAATCAAATGAAAGAGACTAGATTTCGCACCAAGACTAGTTCACCAGCAAGATTATTCAATATAAAAAAACAAAACTATTTATGACGAAAAAACAGAAAGTACTAGATGAACTTTTAAAGCTTGTACCTTTGATCTTTCCTTCTGTGCATAAGGTGAATACCATTTTGTCAATCTCACTTCCCTTGTCGATTAATAAGAACCACGAACTGAATTTGGAAATCACATTCCAATTACTACATTGATTAACCATTTCCACACAGCTTATAAATCAATCACATCTCATCTCATGTTTAGAGAATCGATCAATTTCAGTCAAAAATCAATGATTAACCATTAGTGCATAGGTTGTGGAACTTTTGAATTGTATATATTTGATAAGTTACGAATTATTTCTCATACATAACCTCAAATTTATGTCGACTTGGTTCCATCAACCAAGAAAGCAAAGAAGTGCTCATTCGGAGATGAAGCACACCAAGCAAGAGAGGCACACCAAGGGTTTTCAAAACAAGACCAAGTTCAAAAACAATTTAGTTACTTAGAACAACTCAACAAACTGATTTTATAATTTAACTTAACTAAATAAAAAGTGATCGGATTTTATAATTTAACTTAACTCAACAAACTGATTTTGCTATTATACCAAAGATTCAGAAATGGGTTTGAGGATTCAAGCAAGTACCCATACAAATTCAGAATGAAAAGAGTGAGATTAGGGAGCTTAAACCTTGATAAGAATGCCTCAAATTGATTTGGGTGCACAATGACGACAACCAACATTCGCACAACGTGCAGTAGTGAGATGAGCACCAACGGAACCGCGGCGGCGGAGTACCGCCAAGCAGATGCTGAGGCAGTAGCAGCAAGAGCGGCGCACCACCGACAGAACTGAAGAGAGAAAACTTCTTGAACCGCGCACCACTCTTGCAGATCTTTAACAACGACGGCACGACCACTACACCTCCACCACCGCTGGTTTGGTTTTGTGTGGTTGTTGGTGAAGATTCACGAAGAGAGAGAATGAAGAAGACCAAACGTCGTGAACCCTCGCCGGCGAAGAAGTGTGAGAGGAGAGAGATGATGCGGTGAGAAGAGGGGGGATGGGTTAAGGGGAATTAGGAGGAGAGAGAAATAGGGTTCAGCGGCTGCTCAAGGGAGTAACGCGGGGGAAAATGGGAATGGGTGGGGTTTTATTTCATTTTTGGGTTGTTGAAGGGCTGCGGATAGCCCAAAAACCGCAGCCCTTAATTTAAGGGCTGCGGTTTTTGAATTAACTGCAGCCCTTTTATCAATTAGGGCTGCGGTTAGCCTAAAAACCGCAGCCCTTAATTTAAGGGTTGCGGTTTTTGCATTAACCGCAGCCCTTGCGTTTTTTTCCACTAGTGGTAAGAGCCAAGAATCCGATTTTTTTTCGGAAGATTCGAACTTTGCGCCAGGCACATGATGACAAACAGCTACAAGGAACAATTGATATTACAGGTGGTTCAAAGCTGTGAGGAAACAACTGATAAACTAACTGTTCCAGATTGTATATATACTGAAACATTCAAAGATTATTCACTCTGTTATGATATGTTCTTGTGTAGCAAACATGTTTATTCCAAGACTTGAAGCTAGGAGGCCCTCTCAAAGATGTTCGAGGAAAAGACAAAGTTTGCATTGTTGATTCAATGGAAGCTTCAAGGATTGAAGTGCATAAAGATAGTTTAGGATCCTTTATTTGATTCATCATAGGTCTTCATGTGATATATGCGTATAATATTCTTAGTGCAATTGTTTGTGTTGTTCTTAAGTGTGAAACAATAGGGTTTTGAATATTAGAACAAGTTGGTTATATATTCAGAACATTACTAAGTAGGGTAACATGTATGGGTACCAGTTACTTTGCTAAGTGAGTAAGCTGACTGTTTTAGAAAAGATTTTCGGAAAAAATATTTTCTCAAATACTTTCCATAAGAAAAGATTGCCAGCTTTTAAAATCATAATTCAGTATTTACTTACCTTAAAGCGTGTGTATATCTTGGATAATATCTTTCGTTCAAGAAAGATATTGTTCAAGATATACTTTCCTTAATTTAAGATTATAATATCTTTGATATGTTGGGTTAGGGCAGGCTCAAAGGCTAGACCTTGGTCTATAAATATTGAATATGGATTCTACATCACCCTTGATGCTCTCTCGGATTTTATTGAGTAATTTTGAGAGCTTTCACAGAGAGAACAGCTGAACAGTTTCCTATAATAGAGTACGCATTTCATAGAGCTTTACATTTCTCTTTGTTTGCTTTGTAAGAAAGTGTGATTTAAGAAAAATTGATTGAATCTCTAACTGAGGGGTTAAAGGTTGGGTAGTGTTTGTGAGTTCATTCGTGAGTGCTTGTGAGTTGAAGTGCGAAATAATACATTAGAGTTAGTGTAGGGTGTGTGTTTCCCTGGAGTAAGAGAAACAAGAGTGTGCAAGAGTATTCTTGTTTTTCAGAAGTTGATTAATAAAATAACTAGCGAAGGATGAAATAGGCCCTTGTTTGACTGGACCTCGTTAAATTTGGTGTGTTCTTTACTGCTTTCAAGTTCTACTATTTCCGCTTTCAGGAACCAGCTTAACTGGTTCCTCCTTAGATCGAAAGAATTTGAATTTCGCACTAATTCTCCAAAGTACTCAATTCAGCCCCTCTTGATTACATTGTAAACCTTCAATTGATATCATAGCGGGTTAATATGAATGGGGAACACCTAGAGAAGTTGATCATGAGTACTCAAGAAATGAACACAATGGGATACGACAACAAGTCTCCGAAATTGAATGGGAAAAACTATGCTTGGTGGAAGAACAGATTAAGGAAAAACATCATTGGCATTGACTATGAATGTTGGTTAGTTGTCAAAAACGGACCAATAGAGATCACCAAGGATGTTGATGGAACCCCAATTGCAAAGAAGGAGAGCGAGTAAACATCAACTGATTACAAGAAGTTGGAGAAGAATGCCAAATCCATGTCCATACTACAATAGGCCATTGGAGAGAATGAGACAAAAATAATTTATGCTTGTGTTTCCTTATGAGTTGATTGAGGGTATGTCCAAATCTTAAAAGGCTAAGGTCACTAAGCTTGAGAAGAAGCTGGTTGAGACTGAGTTGCTTGTTCTCTCTCTTTCCGAGGTTAAAGCTCAACTTCCTTCTACTCACACTAGTGGAAAAAACACTATATGACACAACAAAACTGCTCCGGTTTAGAATAAACCGGATCAGTTAAGGTGAACTGATTTGGTTGCCTCCCATGACCAGTTCGGTTAATATTGGACTGGGCAGTTAAAAGCACCTTTTTCTCCACTCTCACTAAACTGATCCGGTGGGCTCACAAACCCGGATCATTATATTGGACTAGGCTTTTAAATGCCCAAGGCACGCTACTCTCTCCTCACCTCTCTTACATAATCTCTCAGTTAGAGTTTCACGCTTTCCTCTCTCATCTCCCCTATCTCCCCTATCTCCTCTAAGCAGTCACCTCTCCTCACCACATCTAAAATCATGCTCCTTCTCCCATCTACCCAGATCTCTCTTTATCCTTCAATCTCCCCCAAATCACCATCAACCTCTTTTAATTATTTCGTCACCTTATGTTAGATAAAAAAAAAAGAATATTAGATGTGATATAATCCTCAGCCTGAAAATCTGAAAATAAAAACTCGATAAATCATCTCGTCGATGATTTCGTCTCCTCTGCCTGAAAGTCGCATAGTGGTCGGTGGTAATCCCGTTGATAATTTCGTCTCCTCACACTCCTCCTTACCCCACCCTCCACGCTGGGTCTGCTTCTTCTCCAAAAAATCAGTGATTTCGTCGCTCAGTAATACCACCAACCACCAGCCACCAGTAACCGACTCAGTGGTTTTATCGCTCATCAACCACCAACACACGCGAGATTCGAGGCATTGGAGATTCGAGCCATTAGATCTAGGGTTTGAAGTTTTTTTTCAGTTGTAAATTTCATTTCTTTTTGTATTTTCTTAATTTTATTCCTTTCATTTTTGTTCGTTGATTTTTCATTTTTTTTAATTGAGTAAAAATTCAGTATTATTTACATTGATTATTCATAATTGTATTTTTTTTATTCTCTTGTTGTTAATGTAATTTTAGTTTGTATGATGAGAGAAATTTCGGCTGCTATTGTCATCCATCTAATGTTGAGAGCAAATTGAACCCTAAAAAAATCGTTGAATTTGTTTGATACTGCAGCTGTGAAACGAATTTTATTTTATTTTATTATGGCTTAACTGATCCGGTTTATGTGCTAGTCCGGATCAGTTAAGGCATTTGTATGTAGTAAAAAGTGGCGCCATTGAGTCAACTGGTCCGGTTTATGTGCAAAACTGAATCAGCTAATATTTAACTGATCTGGTTCAAAATCAGATCAGTTAACTTTCCGTATCCGCTGAGCCCCCACCCGCCCCGGACCAAAACCAGATTTGTAAGCCCGGTTTTTGATCGGGTCCTTTGATATTTTTTCCACTAGTGTCATGTTGCTACTGGTTCTGCTGATCCTCGTCGTCTAGCTGATCCCCGTCTTCATACTAATCCTATGGAAGAGGGTTTAGATGATGATGAGGAAGATGAAGAAGGTGTTGGTTCCTCTCGCTTCTCCTCCTACTAAGAAGAAGATGATGATGATGATGCCTCTGATGGAGAGGAAGAAGGAGAAGATGAAGAGGATGATGAGAAGTGATTGCTTGTTCCAGTTGTTTCCCCCCTTCCCATTCTGATAACTGTTTATGCATTGTTGTTTTCCCCCCTTATTATATAATAATCTCTTATGTAATTTGGGTTCCCGTTTGACTATGCTGGTTTGTACCTGGATAATTTGCATTTTGGTTTATGAATTGTGAGTTTCATGTCTAATCTGATTCCTTGCAGAATGATTACTTGATTGGTAGTTGATGCTACTATTTTTGGATGAAGCGACAACTTATGTGCAATGATTCTATCATTGAGTACTTTTTAATGATGCCAAAAGGGGAAAGATTGGTTGAAGTTGAAGCGCCTAAGTCTAGTGTAGATTGAGCCTGTCCTAGTGTAGTTTTAGTTTAATAAAAAAAAAGTGTTAGGTTTTTCTTGTTTTAGGAAAAAGTTGAAATAGTTAACGATTTCATCCTTTTGAGTCTTGTGTCAAGTAGGCTCTTTTAGTGAGTTATTTGAGCTTTGGTTGAAGGTATCTATTTATACTAACTTGTTGGTTGAATGAAACTTCAAAGAATTTGTCATCATAAAAAAGGGGGGAGTTTTGAATGATGAAAAACAGCTGCAACAAATAGTTGTTATTACAGGTGTTTATGAGCTATTAGAAAACAACTGAGAAACTAAGACTATTTGCTATGCTATGATGTTTCTTGTGTAGGAAACAAGTTTATTCCAAGACTTGAAGCTAGGAGGCCCTCTGGAAGATGTTCGATGAAAAGACAAGTATTGATTTGTAGATTTAAGGGATGCTTCAAGAATTGAAGTAGTATAAGATCTTTCATTTGATTCGTCTTAGGTCTTCATGTAATATTTGCATAAGATATTCTTAGAGGAATTGTTTGTGTTGTTCTTAATGTGAAACAGTAGGGTTTTGATATGGGAACCAGTTGGTTACATATTCAAAAAACACTACTAAGTAGGGTAATAGGTCTGGGTACCAGTTACTTTGTAGGGGCGATTATGCTGGCTGTTTAGAAAAGATTTTCGGAAAATAATTTTCTCATAATACTTTTCATTAGAAAAGATTGCTAGCCTTTAGAATCGTTACTCGGTATTCTCTTGCATTAAAGTGTGTGAATATCTTGGATGATATCTTTCCTTCGAGATAGATACAGGCACGATCAAAGGTTAAACCTTGGTTTATAAATACTGAATATGGATTCTACATCTCCCTGCTCTCCCGAATTTTATTGAGTAATTTTTAGAGCTTTCACAGAGAGAACAATTGAACAATCTCTCAAAATAGATTCATAGAGCTTTACATTATTCTTTATTTGCTTTGTAAGAAAGCGTGATTTAAAAGAAACTGATTGTATTGAATCTCTAACAAAGGGGTTAGAGGTTGGGTAGTGTTTGTGAGTTCATTCGCGAGTGCTTGCGAGTTCCTGTGCGAAATAGCACACTAGAGTTAGTGTAGGGTGTGTTGTTTCCCTGGAGTAAGGGAAACAGGAGTGTGCGAGAATATTCTTATTTTTCAGAGTTAGTTAATAAGAAATTAGCGTAGGAGGATGTAGGCCCTTATTTGGCAGAACCTCGTTAAATTTGGTGTGTTCTTTACTTCTTTCGAGTTCTACTATTTCCACTTCAGAAGCCACCTTAACTGGTTACTCCTTAAATCAAAAGAATTTGAATTTATCACCAATTCTCCTAAGTACTCAATTTACCCTCCCTCCTATTGAGTATTGTAAACAATACCAAACCCGAAATAACCCGACCCAAGGTGATCCAAAATCGATTATGACCCGACCCGAAGTCAACATGAACCTGGAATAACCGCCCGAGGTGACCCGAAATCGATTATGATTTCAACTGAAGTCAAACTGAACCCGAAATAACTAGTTTTAGCCCGTGTAAAATCCGATTGTAATAGACCTGAACCAAACAGGTTCTGACATGATTAAGACCCGATCCCAAATGTTAAATTTTGTTCCACTTCAAACCGACCCAATAGTAATCCGAACCGACCCAATAGGTCATATTGACTCGTTTGAACCCGACCCGGTAAGTACCGACCCAAAACCGAAATATGTGTATGGACACCTAACACTGCATGATCTAATTAGTATAAAAATATGTAACAATGATTCATAATCTCTCGAACCCGAAATAACCTGACCCAAGGTGATCCAAAACTGATTATGATCCGACCCGAAGCCAACACGAATTTGGAATAACACACCGAAGGTCACCCGAAACCGAGTTTGATTCGAAACGAAGTCAACACGAACTCGAAATAATTACTTTTAACCCGTTCAAGGTCCGATTGGAATTGATCCGACCCGATCAGGCCCGACCCATAATGTCTAATGGCTCGCTGCAACCCGACCCAATAGTAATCCGACCCAGTAGGTCATTTTGTTCCGTTTGAACCCGACCTGATAAGCATCGAGCCAAAACTGAACTATGTGTTCGAATGGACTCCTAAAACTGCATGATCTGATTAGTATGAAAATATGTAACAATGATTCATAATCTTGAATTATCATGGTATGTCAGGTCAAATCCTTGTCTGCATGCGCATTTAAAAACTCATGATGATACAAGATTTAATCTATATGAAAAACGTGGATGTTATACACAAAACAAGCCGTATCTATTACTCCCTTCGTCCTATAATACTTTTTCCACTATTCTTTTTTATCTGTTCCAGAATAATCTTTACACTTCTATTTTTTTATATAACTCACTATTATTTTAATCATTCAACCTTTTAACCATTGGCCTAGACTCTTTCTCCTGTAAATAAAATACTACCTACCAACTCTCACCATCTTCACCAAATAAAATAATACTACTTTTACTACATACTAAATGCTATCACATATATACCTTTTCAATAAGATAACAATTGATAAACAAACAACCCTTATCATCTAAAACTACGTGCCCTGATTAGTGTCAAGAGTAATTTGAGACGGATGGAGTAAATTTAATGGCTACTACATTTAATAATATTAATACTTGGTCATTAATTTTGTGGATTACCATCTTAATTAACATAATATTTTCACATGGGAGTGGAAAGTTGAAACCATATAGTACAAAACATAAGTGACCCTGAGGAAAAAAAAAGAGGTGAGAGAATTTCTTAGTGGAACTTGAGACTAGTCAAGACATTGTTGTTGACTGGATCTGCCAAGTGATCAAGGAGGTTTTGGTATGGCCCAACACCAGTTACAAGACCCTGAATAAAGTAGCCCAAGATAGCCAACATAGCCAACCTACCATTCTTCACTTCCTTAAGCTTAAGCTCCTTCATGGACTTCTCATCCTTTCCAAAGCCCAATGGGTTGAAGATAGGCCCACCTGGGTAAGCTGGGTCACCCGATCCAAAGAAAGCCCTTCTCTAGGCCCAAGAAGTATTGCTTGCCCATGGACCCCGGGTTGTACCAATCCTGTAATCTACGGTGCTCGGCGAAGCCCATTAGTGCCATCTCAAACACAAACAATGTGTAAGGGTCAGCCCCGTAGTTGTAGGTGCCCGCTGGTGGGATCACACCGGTTGGAACCATGGTAGGGCGGTTTCGAGTGGGATCGCACCGGCTTTTCCGAGGATCTCGGGCGCAATCGCACCTGCTGCACCTAGCATAGCGAAACGACCGTTGATGATCTCACCATAGGCTAACCATCTAGGCTCAATGAACCCACCAGTGCCTTTGATGTGTTTGGAGTTCTTGTCGTGTTTTGCAGGTTTTGATGCGGATTTGGTACTCTGTACCTTTATCGGAGTCGCAACACGGAAGTCCAGCAGTCTCACAAGGTCCAAGGCGTATCCGGAAGACCGCATGAGCATTTTGGTTGGATTCCACGAAGAAAAAGACAAGTAAATACCTTCGCCCGGTCGACCGGGCGGAGTGGCCCGACCGGGCGAACTTCAACACTTGGGATTTTTCATCCTTTATTTCGCCCGGTCAACCGGGCGATCAGACGAAGAAAAACGCTTACGCGCCCGACCGGGCGGATTTCGCCCGGTTGACCGGGCGGAATTTTTCCTTCGTCGTAAGTCTGCGATCACCGTCGCCCGACCGGGCGGATTTCGCCCGGTCGACCGGGCGGACTCTCAGGACGCGATTTTTCGGTTTTTTTTAGCCGGTTTTGTATTTAGTATAAATAGGTTTTTAGTATTTTCGTGAGGGGGATCTGATTTTTCTACGTTTTTAGGGCCAAACACTTAGTTTATTCTCTCTACTTTTGTTGAACTTTTACATTGGAAGATTATATAGATTGTCGATTTCCCTTTTCATTGTTCTTCAATCATTCGGTATTCTTCTTTACTTTCTTTAATTTAATGAATTCTTTTACTTTGATCCTGTTTATTGAGTTCTTTGTTATAATGAGTGAGTAGTCTATTTCTAGGGTTTAGAGAGGGAAGCCATGTTTATACCTTTTTGATTGTGGTTTGATGTTCTTCGATAATTGGATTGAATTAAAATAATTCCTATTGATTTGTTATACTTGTTTAATTCATGTAATTGCGCAATATCATGAGTTATGTTTAGCTAATAAGAATTAGAATCGAAAGATCATATTCATTAGAGGCTTGTTACAATAGGTAGATTTGATTATGTTGAGCGACCGTACTGGCATATGTTAATCTAGGAGTTGTTAATGCCTGACCAAGGATTAGCGAAATACTTCGTTTATTCGAACCTCAATCCAAGTGTTGTTGAACTATATTATATTGATTAAACTGGTATAAGCATGGTGGACCGATCGATTGCCCTAGGTTTTTAATTATTTGATAAATTCTCATTTTTCTGCGTTCTAGTTTACTCTAGCTTAGTTATTAATTCCTCAATTATTTTTCCTCTCGGAAGTAGTTAGATAATTGAACATAAATCTCGTAGAACTCCTCTCCCCGTGGATCGACCCGTATTTGCCGGTTTCGCCAAACGCAGGACACCGTGCACTTGCGGTATATTTTAAAACCCATCAAGTTTTTGGCGCCGTTGCCGGGAGACGGCTAGTTTCTATAGCTTTCGATTAATTATTTGAATCGTTTACTGCTCTCATTGGAACTTCAAGTTCCAATTGAGACCATCTCATCGCACATTTTTCTTTGTTTCTTTTATGCCCAGTGTCTAAGAGAACAGGTACTCCAGCCCTAACCGATCCCGATCTTGAGAAAACCATCCGCAAGCAACTCAAAAAGCAACAAAAGAAGAAAAAGAACGATCTGCTAACCAAGGAAAATCCACAGAAGGTCCTTCGTGAGCCAATCATGCCTCCTAAGTCATTGAAATCTTATGGGGTACCTTCTCCCCGGTGGTATTTCCACAGGCCTACTATGCCCGACATTCAAGCGGCAAATTTTGAGATCAAGCCTGCCCTCATCAATATGATCCAACAGAACCAATTTGGAGGGCATCCATCTGAAGACCCTGCAAATCATTTACAACGGTTTCAACAACTTTGTCGTACCGTTAAGCACCAAGGGGTCACTCCCCGATCGGTTGAAGGTTATGGTCTTCGAATTCTCACTACGGGACAAGGCACGTAAATGGCCGAACGATGTTAATGAAACCGAGTGGAGTGCTATTTCGAAGCATTCCTGAAAGAGTACTACCCTCCTACCAAGACCGCAAATCGAGCACAAGCTTGCTACCTTCCAACAGAACCTGATGAGACACTGAAGGAAGCATGGAATAGGTTCAAGGACCTGCAGAGAGAATGCCCACACCACAATCTAGACAAGTGGTTCATCACTCAGGCATTCTACAATGGTCTACAACCCCATATCAAGAGTATAATCGATTCATCTGCAGGGGGTGTTTTTCTAGATAAGGAGGTAGATGAAGGGTACAGTTTTTTGGCCAATTTAGCAAAGAAATGATCATAGTTCTTCCGAGACTATTACAAAGAAAAAGTTGGATGCTGATGCATATTCCCTGTTGTCTGCACAAGTTGCCCAATTGAGCATGAAGATGGACTCGCTGAAATCTTCGCAGTCTAGTACTCCTCCTATGAGTATTAATGCTATGTCTTCTATGGCTCCTATTACCTCTTCTTTCTGTGAGGTGTGTGGTGTTCAGGGCCACTTTGGCTATGATTGTTCCTATAATCAACCGGACTCGAATCAGATGGAGCATGCAAATGCTTTTCAGCAGAGACCTCCACACAACCCCTACTCTAACACATTCAACCCAGGTTGGAGGGATCATCCTAATTTTTCCTACAAAAACAATAATGTTCAGAACCCTCAACCTATGCCACAAACATCGTACCCACCACCACATCAAAACCCACCACCACATGCTGCTAGACAACAATATTATCAAGGGGCTCCTCAGAATCCCCCTCCTGGTTTCAATAGGCCTTCACACCAAGGCTATCAGCAGCAAACTCCTCAGAGTGCCAGCTCTCAAGAGCCTACTATGTCTGATCTAATGAAAATGATGGTTTCTATGCAGAAAAATCATGAGGAGAGCATCAAGGAGCTGAAGAACACCACCAAGCATTTGGAGACTCAACTTGCTCAGGTGGCAGGAAACAATGCACAAAGGCAACCAGGTCATCTGCCGGGGCAACCAATTCCTAAAGAAACCGCTAATCTTTGTCACTCTTCGAGCGGTACACAATATGATGCGCCACCTATGCCTACCGATGATTCAATACCTCCAGGTTCGAATGATGATGTGGATGACAATGAAGGTGAGGATAGCTCCGAACCGAAGTTGAGCGCGGGAAAGTGGATGACGCAGAGAAACGCAAGGAGAAGGTTACCGATTCTCCTACTCCACCACTACCTTTCCCCCATAGGATGCAAAAATCAAAGGTCGATCAACAACTTGGTAAATTTATGTCTATGGTCAAAAATCTTGAGGTAATGAGTTCCTTTCATCGATTTAATTTCTCAAGTACTGTGTATGCCAAGTTTCGAAAGATATGATAACCAAAAAGAAAGATTTTGGTGGAATAGATAGGGTTGCTTTAATCGAAGAATGCAAGGTCTTTGTTTTGCAAAATAAAATCCCACCCAAATTAAAAGATCCCGGTAGTTTTTCCATCCCCTGTCATGTGGGTGCTCTGTTTATAGATAAGGCTTTGTGTGATCTAGGTGCTAGTGTATCTGTTATGCCTTTATCTGTCTGTAATAAACTGAACTTGGGTGCTTTAAAGTGCACACAGATTACTTTGCGTATGGCCGATCGATCCGTGAAGTATCCTTTGGGTATTTTAGAGGATGTCCCCTGTTAGAGTTGGAAAATTTTATATTCCCGTGGACTTTGTAGTACTTGATATGGAAGAAGATAGTCAAATTCCCATTATTTTGGGTAGACCTTTTCTATGTATCGCTGGTGCCGTTATTGATGTAAAATCTGGCTCTCTGACTTTGAGTGTTGGTGATGATACTATTACTTTTCAGTTAACCAATGCTATTAAGTCCCCTATTGACATACTCGATGAGATCTCTGGAGTTAGTTTTTCACAATTTCTGTCTGATGAATTATTGGAGACAAGTCTTGATCTCACTGATGATCTTGACATTGATACGGTAGCGGATTGTAAGGTAATGGAGACTATTTGCTCTACTTCCGAACCACGAGTAAAGAAGTTAGAACTTAAACCTTTACCTTCTCATCTCAAATATGCATTTCTTGATGATGCCGAGGAATGTCCTGTGATTGTCAGGTACTAAACTCACGAGATAGCCGGCTTTCACAACTTCTTAAAGGTGCTTCGCATGCACAAGAAGGCTATTGGGTATAGTATTGATGATCTAAAGGGCATTAGTCCTGATTTCTGCATGCATAGAATTAATTTGGAAGAAAATCACCGCCCTTGCATACAACCTCAAAGACGTTTGAATCCTAATATGCAAGAGGTGGTGAAAAAGGAAATTATGAAACTACTGACGCGGCATCATCTACCCCATCTCGATTCTAAGTGGGTGAGCCCGGTTCAAGTTGTTCCTAAAAAAGGGGGACTACCGTTGTTAAGAATGATAAGGATGAACTAATTCCTACTGCATCGTTACGGGTTGGCGGATGTGTATTGACTATCGCAGATTAAACATTGCCACTCGAAAGATCATTTCCCTCTCCCTTTTATTGATCGGATGTTAGAAAGATTAGCAAAACATAACTTTTTTCGTTATTTGGATGGATATTCGAGTTTCTTTCGCATTCCCATTCACCCACTCGATCGAGAGAAGACGACGTTCACTTGCCCCTATGGCACTTTTGCATATCGAGAATGCCATTTGGTTTGTCAGGCAACGCCCCGCCACATTTCAGAGATGTATGATGGCCATTTTTTCTGATTTCATTGAAAATATCATGGAGGTATTTATGGATGATTTTAGTGTTTATGGTTCTGACTTTGATGTGTGTTTGCGTAATCTCTCTCAAATTCTGAAACGTTGTTCTGAGGTTAATCTGGTTCTTAATTGGGAAAAGTGCCACTTTATGGTGAATGATGGAGTGGTACTTGGACATCTCATATCCGAGCGTGGCATCCGGGTGGACAGAGCAAAAATTGAGGTGATTGAGAAACTTCCTCCTCCCGTGAATGTCAAGGGAGTAAGGAGTTTTTTCGGGTCACGCGGGTTTCTATCGCAGATTTATAAAAGACTTTTCAAAAATCGCGAAACCCCTTACTCAATTGTTGCTCAAGGATGCCACCTTTGATTTTACCGATGCGTGTGTGGAGTCTTTTGACAGGATTAAGGAAGCATTGATCACGCTCCTATCATACAACCTCCAGACCGGAGTCTTCCTTTCGAGATCATGTGTGATGCTAGCGATTATGCGGTTGGTGCCGTGCTTGGTCAACGGAAAAACAAAGTCCTCCATGCCATCTACTATGCCAAGAAGACCTTAGATGAGGCCCGAGTCAATTATGCTACTACAGAGAAAGAGTTGTTAGCCATTGTGTATGCTCTTGACAAGTTTCGGACCTACCTCATAGGTTCGAAAGTGATTGTTCATACTGACCATGCTGCGCTAAAGTATCTCTTGGCCAAGAAGGAGGCCAAACCACGACTTATACGATGGATATTGTTACTACAAGAGTTTGATCCCGGAGATCCGTGACAAGAAGGGTGCCGAGAATGTAGTTGCAGATCATCTCTCCCTGGCTGAGGCTTGAGTCAAGTGCCGACGGTCCCATAGATGATGCTTTTCCGGATGACCATCTTTTCACCGTGTCTACTCAATCTCCATGGTATGCCGATTTTGCTAATTATTGTGTTAGTGGTTCTCATCCTCCCGATTTGACATACCAACAATAAGAAGAAGTTCTATCACGATGCCAAGCATTATTTTTGGGATGACCCCCTCTTATACAAGAAGTGTTCGGATGGCTTGTTCCGACGATGTATAGCCGATTGGGAGATAGTTGGCATTCTCCAACATTGTCATAGTATGCCTTGCAGGTGGACATCCTGGGCTCACAAGCCACCGCTTATAGAGTTCTCCAGTGGTTTTTATTGGCCTACCATTTTTAAAGATGCTCGTATTTTTGTCTCTCTTGTGATGAATGTCAACGAACGGGTAATATTTCAAAGAGGCGGGGAGATGCCCCGGATGGGTATTTTGGAGATTGAACCTTTTGATGTATGGGGTATTGATTTCATGGGACCTTTCCCTTCTTCTTGTGGGAACAGTATATCTTGGTTCTGCGTGGACTATGTGACTAAGTGGGTCAAGCCGTGGCTTCCATTACCAATGATTCTAAGGTAGTCATGAAGCTCTTCAAGAAGGTCATTTTCCCTCGATTCGGAGTCCCGAGAGTCTTGATCGGTGATGGGGATCCCACTTTCACCAAGCCGCACTTTCAAAGCTTTACTCGAAGAGATATGGAGTCACTCACAAAGTTGGTTTAGCCTATCATCCTCGACTAGTGGTCAAGTTGAAGTCTCCAATCGTCGGATCAAGCGCATTTTGGAGAAGGTAGTCAACGTGTCAAGGAAGGATTGGTCACAAAAATTAGATGATACTCGTGGGCTCGAGAACTGCTTTTAAGACACCTCTAGGAACCACCCCATATCGATTAGTCTATGGCAAAGCTTGTCATTTCTACCGATTGAAATGGAGTATCTCTCGACTGGGGCGGCTTAAAGAAATTAATTTGGATTTGGAAAGCTAGGGGAAGCAAGACTTCTTCAACTCGAATGAGTTAGATGAACTTCGATCGGAAGCATATGAAAACCACAAACTCTACAAGGAGCAAACCAAACGCTTTCATGACAAGATGATTGTAAAGCGGGAGTTTCATGTTGGTGACAAAGTCCTATTATACAACTCTAGACTGAGGCTTTTTCCTGGAAAGCTTAAGTCAAAATGGTCTGGACCTTTTGTCGTCACTGACGTGAAAACACATGGAGCTATTGAAGTGGCCAATGCAACTGAACGAAGTTCAAAGTGAATGGGCAAGGCGTCGAAACCGTACCATGAGGGCGCCTTCATCGGCCAAGTAGAGGTCATGTACCTAGACACTCCTTGATTTTGAGAAGAGGTACTAAGGTCGTGTGGGACCATCTAAACCAGCCGCTTCATGAGGCAACCCGTCTTTTCTTTTCTTCTTTGTTAGTTTCGATTTTTGTTTCCTTTTGATTTTTTTTTTTTTTTTTAGTTAGTTTACTTTCTTAGTGTGGTGAGGGAGAGTGTGCTGATATTTGGACGAGTCTAGTGTGTGCAGGAGGCAAATTTACGGACTTGGGAAAATTTTGACGGAAAAAGCAAAAAATTGAAATCGCCCGGTCAACCGGGCGAAACAAATATGAAAAATCTGGAAACCGCCCGACCGGGCGGATTTCGCCCGGTCGACCGGGCGGAATTTCCTTCGCTTGCGATTGCCCAGCTTCGAGAAGAATGCGTAAATCCGAAAAAAAAGATTTCGCCTCGGCCGACCGGCGGATCGGCCCGACCAGGGCGGATACCCCGACAACTTCTTTAGGGACTCGATTTCACCCCTCCTTTTCATTCTTTCTTTTCCTTCTCTCACAACTTCATCTTCTCCAAAACCCTTGTTTTCTCTCTCCTCACTACCTCCATCTCCATACCTTCTCCTACCTCTCTTCTCTCACCAATCTCATCCCTTCCCTTCACTTTTCTTCATCTTTCTCAAAAAAAAAAAAAACAAAAGACAAATTCAGAAAATCTCCATCTTTTCTCTCTCTCACTTCCATTCACCTTCCTATCAAATTCAAGCATGTCAAGGCCAAACAAGAGGCGGCAAAATTCACGAGGGGAATCAAGCACTCGCATCCCACCGGATTCCAACTTCCCGAGGTAATCTTCAAATCTTTAGAACAAAAAGAAAAGTTTCGTAAATTGAAACATAGAAATATTGTTCCTACTAGATTTGTTGATTCGCAATCTCTACATACATTGGGAGTATTTAATGATACAAAGACTTTATTTGAGAAATTGGGTTTGGGTACTATGTTTGGCATGTTTTTCAGGACCTATAGGCACCTAACCCTCGAATTTCTGAGTTCCCTAGAAGTAGGGAATAAAAATCAGGTGCTTCATTTTCGCCTCATGAATGAGGATAGGAAATTAACATTGAGCCAACTAGCTGCTATCTTTGGCCTACCCCTAACCGGGGAACATCGTCACCCCCCGTAACTTCGCATAAACACACTTTGGACGGCTTTTACGGGTGAAGATGAGGTCAACACCCAACATATGTCTCGCCGATCATTTGCACCTTCCCGTCTTCGCTACTTGCAGCGATTTTCGGGATGCACACTTTTGGGCGAGCCGAGCCCCACTCCCCGTCAAAAACAGGAGATTTTTCCGATGGGGAGCTATTTGTTTCCCGCGCTTGACTATGCTTTGTGCCTCGCCATATTTGTTTGTCTCCCAACTCAAACGGACCGCCACTAGCTTGCTCGCCCAATTTGAGGATGGTAGTGTCGGGGACAACCTATTGTTGTAGGTGGACTTATAATCGCTATTGCTGTTCACTTTGGTTTTGTGCCTCGATGTTAACAATGCGTGAGTTGGCCTCCGCAGAGATGGGCATCGATTACATGATCAATGCCAAGTGGATCACCGCCCCGCCGGCCAACAAGTTTAGGTGGTACATTGCCAAGAAGGAGTCCATCCTTCTTCCCGACCGCGCCCGCACCCGCCTTGAGCCCGGAGTAGGTTCCTACCTACTTCCTTTGCGGGGTCGGGAGCCCATTGCTCGACGACCCTCGAGGACCTACCATAGGCGGTCGGTGGGGGAAGCCTCTTCCTCCGCTCCCGAAGACCCTATGATGGCCGCCCTTACTCGCATCGAGCAGGGGACGGCAGCCCCTTACCTCACGGATGGGCCGTCTTGAGTTGGGTCGAGCCACCATTCGACCCACACCCTCCTTGGACACACGGTTGACCACCGTGGAGTCCGACATGCACCATGCCCCTACCCCATCTACCATGACTATTACCACCGGGGGCTTATCGCCCATGACCATACCCATCCGTCTTGGTATACGCCACACGTACCCGACCCCACCGACCATATGGGGGAGGATGCCTTGGCAATGCTGTTTTTGTGCCGCAGTACTTCGGGAGGCGGTTTTACCGCCGATATGTCCGCCGATGAGACATGAGTCCTCTCTTCTTCCCTCTTGCTGCAATGAGGTCATTGCCGAGTTCAGCTTGGGGGGAGATTTGCTGTAAGTACACCCTTTCTCTTTATTGCTTTTTAATGTAGTCAGTTTAGTTAGTCTGTTTGTCCTAGTCTAGTTTCATTGTAAAAAAAAAAAAAAAAAAAAAATCATATATTGCCCAAAAAATACCAAAAATACGAATTGACTCGGAATGGTATGATCGCCTCTCCGTGCCCCGTGATATTCTTTGAAAATGTATTTGGGCTCTTTATCTCGGATAGTTGGGTATTTGTGATTGTGATGCTTGGAATGTGAACTCTAAAGGCCATGACCCTCAATGAGTTTTGATAATAAAGCGCTTATCTTGATCGCATACTTGATCCGGTTAGACCGTGAGGATTCATTTTTGCCAATGGATTCATTTCTATATCCATTCTGTTTTTCTTGTGTGTTAGTTCCTCATTAGCTGACTGATCTTGACTTTGACATCGTACGCATTGAGATCTGATGACTTGTGGCAATTGCTGTGATAGAGGCGTTCTTTTGTCTGCTTTTTGAACCTTAAAGTGATTTGCATGATATACTTTTATCCTCCTTAGCCCTGCCGAGCCTAATGACTTGTTTCATGTTACTTAACCTCATTACATGCCCATACCTCTGTTTGATACTAATCCCAAGCCTAGCTTGGGGGAGCATATGGTTGAGTTAGCATCTGAGATAGTTTTTATGAGTTACTTTGGATGGAAACGATTGTCTTAAGGTACAAAAATTGAGAAAAAGAAAAGAATGAGCAAAATGAAATACATGTGATTATGGGATTGAAAAAATGCAAAGAGAAAAGAAAAAAAAAAAAAAAAAAAAAAAATTCAATCACGCTGTTTCTAGAATGAGTTCATCGCAGATTTGGTGATTTATAGAATTGGGAAACTATTATTGGCTATATCCAGGTGGATACTTCTAATAACTTGTGCTCCCTATTCTTGGTTTTCTCCACCACATTTCCCATACATAATCCATACCCATACCTAAGCCCCATTACAACCCCGAAAAGTCCTCTTGAGCTTGCGCTTATATTGTCTATCGGATTGATGTGGTCGGTTTGGCAAAGTTAAAGAGTACGTTCGCTACTTGAGTCGACATGATTAGGTTGAGTGATATTATCACCTTTCTAAACACATGAGAGTGTGAGTGGGAAGGGTTATTATGGTTGGGATGGTGAGCGATCGGGCACATCTTTTTGCCCGCCACAAAATATCGAGAGGAGTGACACCCGAGTGAGTACCTTTTCAAGATTTGTACGTCATATAAGGCAACTGCATTGGATTGGTTATTTGGGTGATTGGTAACTAGAGTGATCTCGCAGTTGAGCTTGAATTGTGCCTCGCTTGAATGATTTGTGAGCCTTATAAAAAAATTTTGATCTCTGTTTTCATATTTGAAGGGGCGAGGCAATCATATTCTTGTTCATGTCATGGTTTTGCTTAGGGACAAGCAAAAAGGGTTAGCTTGGGGGATTTTGATGTGTTCATTATTCATCGATTATTTACTCTAATCCCCTTAGTTTTGATAGTCGATTTGGGCTCTTTCGAGCCCTTTTCTTGTGGATTTGATGTGTTTGGAGTTCTTGTCGTGTTTTGCGGGTTTTGATGCGGATTTGGTACTCCGTACCTTTATCGGAGTCGCAACACGGAAGTCCAGCTAGCCTCACAAGGTCCAAGGCGTATCCGGAAGACCGCATGAGCATTTTGGTTGGATTCCACGAAGAAAAAGACAAGTAAATACCTTCGCCTCGGCCGACGGAGGAGTGGCCCGACCGGGCGAACTTCAACACTTGGGATTTTTCATCCTTTATTTCGCCTTGGCCAACCGGGCGATCGACGAAGAAAACGCTTACGCGCCCGGACGGGGTGATTTCGCCCGGTTGTGACCGGGCGGAATTTTTCCTTCGTCGTAAGTCCAGCGATCACCGTCGCCCGACCGGCGGATTCGCCCGGCCGACCGGGCGACTCTCGGGACGCGATTTTTCGGTTTTTTTTAGCCGGTTTTGTATTTAGTATAAATAGGTTTTTAGTATTTTCGTGAGGGGGATCTGATTTTTCTACGTTTTTAGGGCCAAACACTTAGTTTATTCTCTCTACTTTTGTTGAACTTTTACATTGGAAGATTATATAGATTGTCGATTTCCCTTTTCATTGTTCTTCAATCATTCGGTATTCTTCTTTACTTTCTTTAATTTAATGAATTCTTTTACTTTGATCCTGTTTATTGAGTTCTTTGTTATAATGAGTGAGTAGTCTATTTCTAGGGTTTAGAGAGGGAAGCCATGTTTATACCTTTTTGATTGTGGTTTGATGTTCTTCGATAATTGGATTGAATTAAAATAATTCCTATTGATTTGTTATACTTGTTTAATTCATGTAATTGCGCAATATCATGAGTTATGTTTAGCTAATAAGAATTAGAATCGAAAGATCATATTCATTAGAGGCTTGTTACAATAGGTAGATTTGATTATGTTGAGCGGCCGTCTTGGCATATGTTAATCTAGGAGTTGTTAATGCTCGACCAAGGATTAGCGAAATACTTCGTTTATTCGAACCTCAATCCAAGTGTTGTTGAACTATATTATATTGATTAAACTGGTATAAGCATGGTGGACCGATCGATTGCCCTAGGTTTTTAATTATTTGATAAATTCTCATTTTTCTGCGTTCTAGTTTACTCTAGCTTAGTTATTAATTCCTCAATTATTTTTCCTCTCTGGAAGTAGTTAGATAATTGAACATAAATCTGTAGAACTCCTCTCCCTGTGGATCGACCCGTATTTGCCAGTTTCTGCCAAACAGACACCGTGCACTTGCGGTATATTTTAAAACCCATCAAGTTTTTGGCGCCGTTGCCGGGGAGACGGCTAGTTTCTATAGCTTTCGATTAATTATTTGAATCAAGCTGCTTTGTCTCATTGGAACTTCAAGTTCCAATTGAGACCATCTCACTGCACATTTTTCTTTGTTTCTTTTATGCCCGGGTCTAAGAGAACAGTACTCAGGTCCAATCGATCCTGATCTTGAGAAAACCATCCGGCAACTCAAAAAGCAACAAAAGAAGAAAAAGCAGTCTGCTAACCAAGGAAAATCCACAGAAGGTCCTTCAGAGCCAATCATGCCTCCTAAGTCATTGAAATCTTATGGGGTACCTTCTCCTGGTGGTATTTCCACAGGGCCTACTATGCCCGACATTCAAGCGGCAAATTTTGAGATCAAGCCTGCCCTCATCAATATGATCCAACAGAACCAATTTGGAGGGCATCCTATTGAGTATTGTAAACAATACCAAACCCGAAATAACCCGACCCAAGGTGATCCAAAATCGATTATGACCCGACCCGAAGTCAACATGAACCTGGAATAACCGCCCGAGGTGACCCGAAATCGATTATGATTTCAACTGAAGTCAAACTGAACCCGAAATAACTAGTTTTAGCCCGTGTAAAATCCGATTGTAATAGACCTGAACCAAACAGGTTCTGACATGATTAAGACCCGATCCCAAATGTTAAATTTTGTTCCACTTCAAACCGACCCAATAGTAATCCGAACCGACCCAATAGGTCATATTGACTCGTTTGAACCCGACCCGGTAAGTACCGACCCAAAACCGAAATATGTGTATGGACACCTAACACTGCATGATCTAATTAGTATAAAAATATGTAACAATGATTCATAATCTCTCGAACCCGAAATAACCTGACCCAAGGTGATCCAAAACTGATTATGATCCGACCCGAAGCCAACACGAATTTGGAATAACACACCGAAGGTCACCCGAAACCGAGTTTGATTCGAAACGAAGTCAACACGAACTCGAAATAATTACTTTTAACCCGTTCAAGGTCCGATTGGAATTGATCCGACCCGATCAGGCCCGACCCATAATGTCTAATGGCTCGCTGCAACCCGACCCAATAGTAATCCGACCCAGTAGGTCATTTTGTTCCGTTTGAACCCGACCTGATAAGCATCGAGCCAAAACTGAACTATGTGTTCGAATGGACTCCTAAAACTGCATGATCTGATTAGTATGAAAATATGTAACAATGATTCATAATCTTGAATTATCATGGTATGTCAGGTCAAATCCTTGTCTGCATGCGCATTTAAAAACTCATGATGATACAAGATTTAATCTATATGAAAAACGTGGATGTTATACACAAAACAAGCCGTATCTATTACTCCCTTCGTCCTATAATACTTTTTCCACTATTCTTTTTTATCTGTTCCAGAATAATCTTTACACTTCTATTTTTTTATATAACTCACTATTATTTTAATCATTCAACCTTTTAACCATTGGCCTAGACTCTTTCTCCTGTAAATAAAATACTACCTACCACCTCTCACCATCTTCACCAAATAAAATAATACTACTTTTACTACATACTAAATCTTTATCACATATATACCTTTTCAATAAGATAACAATTGATAAACAAACAACCCTTATCATCTAAAACTACGTGCCCGATTAGTAAGTAAAGAATTTGAGCGATTGGAGTAAATTTAATGGCTACTACATTTAATAATATTAATACTTGGTCATTAATTTTGTGGATTACCATCTTAATTAACATAATATTTTCACATGGGAGTGGAAAGTTGAAACCATATAGTACAAAACATAAGTGACCCTGAGGAAAAAAAAAGAGGTGAGAGAATTTCTTAGTGGAACTTGAGACTAGTCAAGACATTGTTGTTGACTGGATCTGCCAAGTGATCAAGGAGGTTTTGGTATGGCCCAACACCAGTTACAAGACCCTGAATAAAGTAGCCCAAGATAGCCAACATAGCCAACCTACCATTCTTCACTTCCTTAAGCTTAAGCTCCTTCATGGACTTCTCATCCTTTCCAAAGCCCAATGGGTTGAAGATAGGCCCACCTGGGTAAGCTGGGTCACCTGATCCAGCAAAGCCCTTCTCTAGGCCCAAGAAGTATTGCTTGCCCATGGACCCTGGGTTGTACCAATCCTGTAATCTACGGTGCTCGGCGAAGCCCATTAGTGCCATCTCAAACACAAACAATGTGTAAGGGTCAGCCCAGTAGTTGTAGGTGCCTGCTGGTGGGATCACACCAGTTTGGAACCATGGTAGGGCGGTTTCAGGTGGGATCAGACCGGCTTTTCCGAGGATCTCGGGCGCAATCGCACCTGCTGCACCTAGCATAGCGAAACGACCGTTGATGATCTCACCATAGGCTAACCATCTAGGCTCAATGAACCCACCAGTGCCTTCTGGGTCTGAGAGTCCTAGTGGGTCGAACCCGAAATCTCCTGGAAGACTGCATGGTTTGAAGCATATCAAGTTAGGTGCAAGTCTTCTTGGATTTCAAGTTATAGGAGCAGTGTTACTCCCTCATTTGGAAATCAATGTTTAACACCATAATAAAGCAAAGCAATCTTTGACTAATTTACGTAGAACAACACATAATACAAAAATAAAGTGAAAGTTTCAAACTTCGGTGACACTCACTAGTCACTTCACCTAACGGAAATTATCTTCTCAATTTAAAACTTTTTGTTAACAACTTGAATTGAATTCTACAATTTAAAAGTAATTTTTTGTTGATTTTCTAGTGTGTTATGTTTACAGTATAATCTACTGATTTTTCAAGATCAAGACTAAATTTCACTAATTAGAATTGGTTGTTACTGATTAGAATGATTGAAACTGGTTGAGTGATGAAAACAGATTAGAACTTATGACAATTGCTTTCTTCTAAATATGACCTTAGTTGATGTCTAAAAAATTTAAATCAGAAATGTTACCTAGCACCACTAATAAGTTCAGTATTCGTTCTTTTTATTAATACGGTTTAAGATTAAGGTGAAAGTCAACTAACCTTAAGGTTTTGGCTTCTTAAACTAATACTTCCTCCATTTTTCGTTACAATTTGATTTTCTTGTATGTCAATGCACAACTTTAGCTATTACTATCTTTAATTTTTTAGATGGTATTATGAAAATATACATTGAGATGTATCCAACAATATCTTACATGCTAATTTTTATATGTGTATAATAGTATTAAATACTAATCAATGGTATCACATGAATAATACAAAATTCAGATTGTAATATTAATATTGTTTTTTTAGGGGAATATTAATATTGTTTCTTGTTAGGCTCATCTTTATTCTGTATTAACAAGTTCAGTGAGCAAATAAAAATAAGTAGTGACTGATCATATTTTTATCATATGACTATACGAGTTTCCACATAATAGTAATCATGTTAATGGATATATGAATATATTAGCTAGGAGACTTTGAAACAAACAACATTCCAAAACATTAAGGCATGAACTCTCATTGCATTTTATCAACGAGAACATTAAACACAAAAAAACAAAGAAACAAAAACTGGTGTGATCATCGAGTGACAACAATGACATGGAGGGACTAAGAAACAAAGAACAATGCAAATCATAATCATAAACTATTATAATACACCAAAATTATAAAATAAAAAAATGGAAATTTTCAAGATCTTGGATTATTACCTGCCATCCAAGTATGAAAGGCTCTGCTTCGATGCAAACCAAAGTTGCCTGTTTGCTCCTTGCTGTTAATAAATTTCCAAATCGGGAAAAAAAAAATAAAAATAGTCAATCACCCCCAAATTTAAAAATAGGAAAAATCTAATACTCCTAGATGGCTGCTTATCTAGTTACGTTAGTTCATATTAAATATCCTATATGGTATGGTCGTATATATGGATTTCCAACAACGAATTTGGAGTATATCACAAGTTCCGCTAGAAAATTTAGAACCCCAAATACTGAAAACGGACAATAATATCGAACAAGCTCATAGTCTGCGATTCATGTTACTCATTTTTTCAAAACAAACATGACTAGTAGAAGTACGACTAGTTTTGAATACATGGTAAATTTATATCACCGCCTTAAAAAAAAATCAATTTATATCATCATATGAGTATTAAAATCTCAAAACCAAAAATTGAAAGCTGAAAGGTAAGGTATATTGAACGAGGTACGTACCTTAACGGGAGGAGTAGCAGATGCTCTGACAACAAAAGAGTTCTTCTTTGAAGAAGAAGGAGAAACTGCTGACCTAGCACCGAGAATCTGTCTTGCAGTTTCCACTGAAGAAGTTAAGGAAGATGAGACTAAAGCTTGTGTTGCCATTACTTTTGCTTAGAAAAATTAATCTTTGATGAAATTAGATGATGAAGTGAATACTCAATAGAGTACTCTTTCAGTACTCTATCCAACAATGAGATTGTAGATGTGGTGTTGAAGGGCACAAAATAGTTAAAACAAATATGTGGAGGAGAGAGAAAAAGCCAAGTTGGGAGTGAGATTTTCTAAATTCTCAGGTGGATATTGATTCTGAGGTGGCTTTCATTTTAGCATGCCTCAAGATCTCGTTATCCAACTAGGGAAGAACAAGTGGCAACTACCATCCTGTGTTGGATAATAGATATTGCCCAAGTTTAGTTCTTGATTTCCTTCATGTCCCATTGCCACCTAAAGTGGGTAGGGTATGATAATTGATGGATTATGTTATTATAGGAGTATGTTGACTAGTGCAGTTATATGGAGTAGTGTTAATTAGGCTAAGAAGCTTACAATTATTTAGCTAATCATGAATTCGTGAGGGTATTTAAGTAAATTTTAAATGTTGTGGACTTATTACTAAGAAATGCCTAAATTCTTGCAGGACGGAACGAATAATGTTCCAGCTATGGCATTTTTGTAAATAAATGGCAACGTTTTTATAAATAGTCAAAATAAGTTTTTCTTTTTAAATAAGATATAAGAAATAAAATTATATGCTGTTTTCCAGAAATAGTAGTGTTGTATAATGTATGTATGTTTTTTCTTTTTTTTGGTTAAAATAGCATGCTATTAAAATAGGGATATTTCCTCAGGTACCCCTGAGGTTTGGTGTAATTCCCAAGATACCCCCCACATTTGGAGAATTCCTCAGATACCCCTGAGGTTTGTGTTTGGGCTCAAGATACCCTTCTTATGGACGTAACCTCGGGATCGGAGACTCAAATGTGGAGGTATTCTTGGAATTACACCAAACCTCGTGCACTGCGAAATATCCCATTAAAATAAGTTAACCAGAGTTATGGCTTGGACGCCTACAACAATCCGATAATAATAAGTCATTACAATCATTAGGGGGGAGGGGTAAATCCCTAACAACATTCACGTTCATAGTATGCCATCTACATTTACGAGCCAGGTAGTCTGCAAGCTTGTTCTTCTCACGCCTCACATAAGTGAACTTGATTTCCTTGAATTCCTGTTTGCGAGCCCTACATTTTTTCAACACATTACAATGCATGTCATTATATACATCATCACATGAGATTAGATTCAGAGCCTGAAGGTCATCTGTGAGGACTATTACAAAGTCAAACCCTTGGCGTTTGGCCAAGGCTAGTCCCTCAATTATGCCCAATAACTCTGCGATTAGGACATCAACTGCATATGTCTTTTTCTGAACCCCCGCTAGCCATTCATCTTGGTTATTTCTCAACCATCCCCCAAGACCTGAAGGATCATTCGCTCCTGTATAAGAAGCGTCAACACTTACTACTCCCTAATTGAGAGGAATGATGCTTGGTAGACTACAAGGGTTGGTGTTTGGAGGGCTTTCCGGTTTTGGGGGGAGGGAGGATAAGAATTCCGCAGCGTAAAACGCCGCTTGTTTGATAAGAAAATCAGGTTGAGGTTGTGTACTGGCTTCAAAAAATTTTTTGTTTCTTGCTATCCAAATTCCATGGTAGAGGAATGGAAAAAGTATTCGCCAAGGGATGCCTTTAAAGGTGACTTTTGAGTGCAGATTAAGCGCAACCCACGTGTGTACTCCCGCAAGACTGGCCCCTTGCAAGATGATAACCACAGTCCCGTAGGGCATGAAGGGTATCTTCCACTTGAAGACTACATAAGGAACATGTAGGGGATGGAATAATGGTCCTAACATGCTGCAAATTTAATGTGGGGAGGCGATCTAACCATACAAGCCACATGAAAATTTTATTTTTAGGTGGTAAATTTTCTTTCCAAATCCAAGCCATATCTTCAAAGGTAAGAACTTTTGTAGTCATGATATAATTGTATGTTTTTTTGAGAGAGAAGCTATTTTTATGGATAAAGGAGGAGAAGGGTGTATCCGGGTCCATGCTCGGGCTCCACTCATGACTTTCAAGTCTCTCTTTAACCTCGACAGGGATGTCAATAGTGAGATTACCCCCATCCTACTCCCCGTTATTCCAAACATAAAAGACACTAAGCTCAAGTTCTTCTACAGTTAGAGATCCGGACACAAGATGCCTCACCGGTCCACTTCCCAACCAATCATCATACCAAAACAATGCGGTTTTCCCATCCCCTAGACTCCATTTACAACTAGACTCAAGTAGAGGCAAACCTTTACCAATACTTTGCCATATTTGGGAGCCGTTTTGAAATTTAGTGATTCCATTGTGACGAAATTTTCAATTTTATGCACTCTTGAGCTAGATTTGGTGGACCTTGACACATCCTCCATCCCAATTTTGCCATTAATATCATATTAACCGTTTTATGATCCCTAATCCCTAACCCCCCATGCCCTTTGGCCGAAAAGTCCACTCTTTAAAAACTAAATGCAATTTCATCTTTCCCTCATTTTCCCCCCACAGAAAGTTATTGCATATTTTATCTAAATCATTTAAGGTAGAGATAGGGAAGAAATCTGCTTGCATATAATAGTTTGGGATTGTATTGAGTGTAGAGGAAATAAGGACCAAACGCCCTGCTCTAGACAAGAATTTTGACTTCCAAGTAGCTAATCTTTTCCTTACCTTTTCGACAACAAATTGCACTTCACTTTTTCGAGGACGCTTATGCGATATTGGAAGCCCTAGATAAAAACCTAAGTTGGGTGACTCCTTCACATTAATTGTTTCTTGGAATAAGTATTTTTAAGTCCGGGGGGGTATTAGGTGAAAAAATAAGACGACTCTGGTCATCATTAATTTTTTGACCATACTCCCTACAAAACTCCTCCAAAACCTCTCGCACTGTAAATGCAATTGATTCATCCACTCTACCAAAAAGTAGCAGATCATCTGCAAAAAGAAGGTGAGAGACTGGAATTTTCCTACCTCCTACCCAGAACGGAGTCCAAACCTTAGACTCACAAGCATGGTTAATTAGAGTGGTAAGGTACTCTAAACAAATATTAAAATTGTACGGGGACATCGGATCACCTTGTCGGAGCCCCTTCGAATGAGTAAAAGGTTCTGTTTTTTTACCATTAACCAGAACTGATAAGGAAGATTTAGCAATACAATCCATTATAAGGTCAATAGACGGGGGATCTAAGTTATGAAAGACCAAGCATTTTCTAACAAAACTCCATTCCATTCTATCATAAGCTTTTTCAAGATCTACTTTTAAGGTGAACCAACCCCATTTCCCTTTTTTCTTCTGCATTGAGTGTAGAATTTCCGAAGCAACAATAAGGTTTACCTCCGGACCTCTACCTTTAATAAAGCTATTCTGGTTGTGTGAGATCCAGTGGGGTATGAGGGGTTTCAACCTATTGACAATAATTTTTGTTACAAGCTTATAAATAGTATTGCAAAGGCTTATCAGTCTTAGGTGTTTAACCGCTTCTGGACAAGCTTGTTTTGGAATTTAACAGATTAACGCTTGACAAATCTCCTCCGGGATTCTATTAAGATTGAACCAATTTTGAAGATCATGACTTAACTCATTTTTAACAAGCTCCCATTTTCTTTGAAAAAATAATGGATGAAACCCATCGGGCCTCGGAGCCTTATTGGGCTTCATTGAAAACAAAGCATTTTTTATTTCATCCATTAGAGGCGTATGAGCTACACTAATCAGATTCTCGGACTCGTACAAGGGGAAGGTACAAGAAGGGTGGTCCGTGGTATACAATTTTTGAAACGCACTCCTAATATGGCTTCTAATTTGGGCCGGATCTATAAGACTCTCACCCACCTCATTTCTTATTTTTAAAATTCGATTAGTACCGAGTTTAATGACCACTGATTTATGAAAGAAAGATGTATTGCGTTTGCCCTCCGTAGTCCAATTTATACGACTTTTCATATACAACAAACACTCCTCTTGCTCAAGAATATTTTCTAATTCATTAACTAAGTCACGTTCTAAATTTTGAAGAAAGGGTGACAGTGGGTTTTGGTGCAGAGCTATTTGGACCCCACGAAGCCTCGCTAATGCTCTACGCCTAACATAAACATTCTCAAACACGTTTTTATTCAAAATTTATTAGGGAGTTTTTAACATTGGAAAAATTGACAAGAGCAGTCCCAACTATGGCCGGTCCGCCATAAAAGGTCCCAACTATGGACTATTCCATAGCAGGTCCAACTATTGCATGTGTTTGACACACGTGGTCCTTACAGGTTACTCACCGGTAGAAACCGGTAGAACCCATCACGTGATTGTTACTGTTGGTGCACGTGTTTTGTTAATAAAAACCCCCTATTCCCCTGTTCTTCCATTTTCTTCTTCTCCATCTTTCTGCACTTTCCTCTTTTGAAATCTCCAGTTTCCTCTCTAATTTAATTAAGATCTTAATACCTACAGTCAATTAAAACCCAGAAATTGCAGCTTCATCGTTGTTAATGGCGCTAATTCTATGGGAAAAATACAACCCATAGAAACCACATACAAAATGAAAACACAAAATCAAAAACAACCCACATTAATTCCATTCAAGCCAAACAAGAAAAATGAAGGAAAAAAAGGTGAGAAACTTACGGGTAAGCAGTAAGCTTAGAAGCCCTCAGATTGAAAGGACATAGAGCAAACTGAACTACAGAAGAAG
>CANSZD010003308.1:232500-440568 GCA_947648045.1 Beta corolliflora
ACAACATCCGCTCAAAAACCTAAACGTAAGTGGGACGATGATTCCCCCACACTTAGATTCGAGCTCACCTGAAAAATACAAAGACGCGACAACAATAATCACCAAACGACAACCAAAATGTGAGCTCAAATCCTGAAGGATCTCAAAGGAATTGAACTCACTCCAACGCCACAATCAAAATGACAGCTTGCCTAAAACCTCAAAAGATAAACAACTACTACTACTACGACCAACCTAGATAAGCAAGCCATGGAACAAAGACAAAAAGGGATAAATTCCATGCTTACTCCCAAAAACAATCAACCAAAAGAAAGTGAAAGCCAAAACAAATCTCCCAAGAAATGAGTCTTCAAAATACATAATTCTCTCTTAATCTCTCATTTTGCCTAGGAGCCCTTTCGGGTTTTCATCCTAGCTTCACACATTTCTTTTTTCATCTCACCATCTTACCCGCTCAATATAAGCCACTTTTTTTGCATAGGTTGCCCTTTCGGGTTTTCAACCTATCCGGGCCCCCAATTTTTGCCCGAGTCGCCCGCCCTTGCGGGTTTTCAACTCAGCGGGTTTCATTTCATCACTTTTTTTTATATTTTTTTTTTTATTTTGTTTTCATTTTCATTTTTTCAAATTGAAACTAATAAATACAACATAGATACATGAGAATGAGAATACCCTCCCCCCTACTTAAACTACACATTGTCCTCAATGTGACGACAATGAGAAGAAAAAGGAAACTGAAAATGGGGGGGGGAATAGACAATCGAGCAAATTGAAGATCAAATGCTCAAGACTCATGACCAAACAATCCGTCAAATTCAAATTTCTTAACAACACCATCTCAAATCTCCGAAATCAACTCACAACCCTCTCCCTCAAATCACTCAAACAAATGGCAAATTCAAAAGTTTTAAATTTTTGAGATTGACACCTAGCTCAAGAGATCGAAAAGATACAACAATCTCCTTGTTCCAATTTAGCCAACTCCTAGCGGTTGAACTCTTCCCAACGGGTTTTCTTTTGTGGACTTGGGCTCAAAGTGGATTATGATTTGTTGTGGTTCTTTTGAGTGGGTGGTGAGTGGGTGGAAGAAAATTTGTTGTGGTGGTGGAAATTTGATAAGAAATAAAGGAAAAGAAAGAAAATAAAAAGGGTATCGGGTTGCCTCCCGAGAAGCGCTGTTGTTTAAAGTCGTTAGCTCGACTTAGTACCTTAAGCTTAATCAGTGGGATTGTGCTCCATGTGTGACAATGGTGGTTCCATGTCAATCTCCACTTCAAGTACCTGCAAAATTGATTGAGAGAAACTCTTGCAATGCATTGTTAGTGCCTAGCTTACTACATCATGGTTGAGCATATAACATCAGATTATATCCAAAACCTAGCATTAAGTCAACAACAAACATCAACTAGTAGTACTCCTAGCTAATCCAAGTCATGACCATTAATATAAATGTTTAAAGCTAGACAATAACCAAGATATAAAGTATGAGTCAATCAACCATTCCCAAAAGAGTGGCCAACCAAAAACAAAGAGCACAAGCAATACCATCCAAAAATCACGCTAAATACAAACAAGTAACACCGTTTCCCCGGCAACGGCGCCAAAATTTAGGAGGACGCGGATGTGTCGTCGTTGGGCACCGCACCCGGCCAAAGATAAAATTTCTCCTACTCTCTTCTACACTAAGGTAGTATAGTGGAAGTAGGGGTCGTATCCACAGGGAAACAGGGACGAGTTTATATTCAGCGTGATTCGAAACCTAGATTAAGCTAAGGGCCGAGAAACCTAATAATAATTACAAGGGGGGTTTCAAGTTGATTTACGAACAAACTAAAACTAACTGGCATATAAACAAAATGAGAAATCAATTTGGAAAGATTTTGAATCCGATTAACATCCACTTCAATTCATTATCGATCCTTGAACATCCACTCTAATTATTTCCATAATTATCTATTGTCGAGAATTAATCTCGTGTTCTCCTTATTCTTAGTTGAATAGCACGATCAGTGTGACTATAAAACCCTAACTAAAGGATAACCTAGTCCGATCTGCGTCTAAGTTCAATCCAATAGCAAGCAATAAACACAAGAGAACCAATAGACCCGCTAATGTCATACACGCGATAAACATTCAACAGCTTGATTCAATTTCCCTAAGAAATAACCAAGATGATCGGCATCTAAATTACTCCCTAGTTTGCTACCAATTGATAAAAGAATAAAACAATCCGATTCTATTCTTAAATCTAGCATTAGATTAATCACACAATCAAACTAGTAACGTTCCTAGCATAATTATGCAATAATCATAAATCACAAGCATAGAAATTGAACCATAATCAAGGAAAAGAGAAAGAGAGGAAAGATCTCACAATAACGGTTGAAGCTTCATGTTAATTGATCCAAGAACAGTTCAAGCTACAATCCGATAGCAAAAACCAAATCCAACATTGAAATCCCTAAAAACTAAACTAAGAAATGAGAACTAAAACTAGGAAATGAAAAACAAAGAAATGGAAATGAAGAACAAAGAGGAACGAAGAAGGAAAGATGAAAAGAGAATCATGAAGAAGGAAGGATGAGGAGAGGAGCTCTCCCCCTCAAGCTTGCCACTCCAAGGTCTACATTTCAGCTCTCCTCTTCGCACTTCTCTTCATCTCCCCCAAAAGTTAGGTTTTAGGAGGCTTTTAAACCCCACACAAAATCGTGGCCCCAAACCGACTTAAGCGTCGCGAGTCGCGCAACTCGATCGCGAGTCGCGAAGGGGACTCGCCAATCCGCACAAAATGGCCGGGCCAAAGGCCGGTCGCGAGTCGCGAAGAACATCGCGAGGTGCGACAAGCGAGGGTCGCGAGTCGCGACATCCCTCGCGAGTCGCGAGCGGCTTCATTGGGCGGGCCGCTACTGTGCGAGTCTGGCCGGTGTGCGAGCTGGGCGCCGGCTGGCGATGTCGCGATGCGGCTGGACGGGCGAGGTCGGCTGGGCAGCCGCGAGCTTGCGATGCTCAGTGCCGGCTTGGCGATGATGCTTGGGCTTAGCGATGATGCTTGGGCTTGCGGTGGAGTTTGATGCTTGCGGTGATGCTTGGGCTTGCGGTGATGCTTGGGCTTTGCTCGGCTCAAATGCACTTCACCTTGGAAGCTCGGAATACATGACATTAACACAACTTATCTCGCAACATTCCGAACTTCCGCTAAGAGTTAAATAAAACACGAATGTTAACAATTACAATCAAACCCTTAGCAAAGTGCACCCAAAGTAACGTAAATACTACGTATAACTTGAGCGTATCATGTATGTATGTATGTATGTGTGTATGTATGTATGTGTGTATGTATGTATGTGTGTATGTATGTGTGTATGTATGTATGTGTGTATGTATGTATGTATGTATGTATGTATGTATGTGTATGTGTATGTGTATGTGTATGTGTATGTGTATGTGTATGTGTATGTGTATGTGTATGTGTATGTGTATGTGTATGTGTATGTGTATGTGTATGTGTATGTGTATGTGTATGTGTGTATGTATGTATGTGTGTATGTATGTATGTGTGTATGTATGTGTGTATGTGTGTATGTATGTATGTATGTATGTATGTATGTATGTATGTATGTATGTATGTATGTATGTATGTATGTATGTATGTATGTATGTATGATAAATGTCAAATGTTGTATACAAAACTATAAATATTGTATAAAAAATTATCAATGTTGTATACAAAACTATAAATATTGCAAAATAAATAATAAATTTGTATAAAAAATTATCAATGTTGTAAAATGGTTAAAGTTTGGCCATAATATAAGCAAATTTATATTCCTCCGATCCCGAGGAATTGAGCAAAGTTCTTTATTACTTTCCTATTTTTGTTAGTGTAGACACTAAAAATTTATTAGTGTTCTATATTAAAATAAGTTAATTATTATTGAGCTAAAATAAATATAATTAGCCCAATTTAATTAATTTAGCCCACCTAAATAGAATATCCAAATTAAATCAAATAAATATAATTTGGGTTATCAACTATTTGGGCCCGTCAATATTATAGTCCAAATAAGATGGTCAAATGGCAAAGGTAAAAAAAGACTTCCAAGTCACAAACGGGCCCAAGCCCATAAACTACCAAGTCCATGAAGGGATCTCCATTCCCTATAAATAGACCTCATCTCCTTCAGTTGAGGGGACCAGAAAATCATTAGAGCTCATAAAATTCTCTTGGAATTCTCTCTGCAAATAGTCAACAAGCACATCAAATTCGTGCCGACTGTTCAGATACATTCAAACAAATTCGATCGAGATTCAAGCTTTTGACAGCCCTCATTCGAATACACTCAAACAAAACTCAAACTTAGGTTGACGTTGACAAAACGTCATCCGACACTCAAACTCAGGTTGACGTTGACAAAACGTCAGTCTACACTCAGCTCCACGTCGACATCAACACGTGTCACTCTCAAGCTACGGAACAGAATCAGAGGACTTAGTTTATTTTCATTATAAACTGCTTACAGAGATTGTACTCAATACATTTATTGAAATAAAATTCTTTGTTACTTTGTTTCCTGTCTTATTTATTTTGACTCGAAATTTGTGTATACAAATTTTGGCACGCTCGGTGGGACCATCTCTGCCTCTCATCTCTGTTTCGTTATCATCAACAAACCTGAGAAATGGCCTCAAGCAAGAACATTTCTCAATCTTCTGAAAACTCTGCCGGCACCCTACAAAAATCTGTAACGTTGGGTGACTTTATGGATGACATGACTCTTGGTTTTCGCACTAGAGGAATGAAAAAGGTCTTATTCTTTGCGCGCCGCCGCTAAGCTTCGAACCGCAAATGTTCCTACCAGCAGAGAAAACTCTTTAAGCTCGCCGCCGCTGAATCATCCATCATGTCTGATTCACACAAGGAGCGTGAAACCCCCGTGTTTGGCTCAACTGCTTTGGCTGAACACGAGCCATCATTCATTGCTTCTCAAATATGGAAGCAACTCTCATCTGATAAGTCGGATAGGCTGACCGTTCACACTAGTCCTCTCTTTGATCCACTCAATGTAGAGAGTGACAATGAAACAAGTGATGATATTGTTGTCTCATCACCTCTAACGATTTTCGACTTAGAGGAACCCTTGTTGTCTTCACAATCGAACACTGCTGCTGTTATGGTGACCTCAGCTAAGACAGTTGAGGAACAACTTGCTGAAATGAATAGCCTACTCCAAAAATTAATGAAGGATGGAGAAGAAAAAGATACTCAAATTCGACTCCAAAATGAGCAAATCGTCGCCCTCAACAAGAAACCGGAGGAAGGCGACGCAAAGCATCAAGACAGGGGTGATGAAAGTGAAGGGGATAGTGGTGAAGACGTTCGCCGCCCACCTACAGCACGCCAACTTGAGTTATTGATAGCTCACGCTGTCAAAAATCAACTTGGAGAAAGTTCTCATGGCAGTCATCGCTATGTGAAGCCTTATACCAAAAGGATCGATAAGCTGCAGATGCCTTTTGGCTATCAACCCCCCAAGTTTCAGCAATTCGATGGGAAAGGAAATCCTAAGCAACACATTGCTCACTTTGTGGAAACATGCAACAATGCTGGTACCACAAATGATTTCCTAGTCAAACAATTTGTTCGTTCCCTTAAAGGCATGGCCTTTGACCGGTACCACGATTTACCCTCACAATCCATTGGACAGTTGGGATCAAATGGAGGAGGAATTCCTGAACAGTTCTATAGCACTCGACGTATTGTCGTATGACCGAACCGACTAAGACTCACCGGTGGAAGGATGAGCCGAGTCATCGATTATATCAATCGTTGGCGCGCATTGAGTCTAGAGTGTAAAGATCGCCTAACCGAAGTCTCTCATTGTTGAGATGTGCATTCAAGGAATGGATTGGGACTTGCTTTATATCTTGCAAGGTATAAAACCTAGGACTTTTCAAGAATTGGCCACACGAGCTCATGACATGGAGCTTACCATTGCCAACAATAGAGGCAAAAGCAACACTTCTTCAGAATACAAGAAAGAGAAGAAGGATTTTAAAAAGACTGACAAGACTGCCAAAAGTTCAACTAAGGAGTCAATGTCAGTCACTTCCTCCTCGCCTGTCAAGATCTCTAGCAAGGCTGGCATTGAAAAGAATAAGGGTTCATCTTCTCAAGAACCTAGAAAAAATAGGCCAACCTTGAAAGAACCCCAAGCAAAGAAATATCCATTTCCAGACTCGGATTTGTCAGGGATGTTAGATGATTTGCTTGAAAACAAAGTCATTGAGTTGCCCGAAGCTAAGCGTCCTGCAGAGGTCGGTAAGACTTCCGATCCTAACTTTTGTCGGTATCACAGGTTGATTAGTCATCCAATAGAAAAGTGTATAACACTTAAGGAGAGAATTATGCAACTTGCAAAGGATGGGAAAATTGTATTGGATTTTGATGAAGTTGCTGAAGCTAATCACGCCTCCGCGATGTTAGATTCTTATTGGGAGGCTCAAACTCTGCAGTTTGGGAGTTTGGAGCCAGTAATTGTACATGTGCTGCGACCGGTTCTCCAAGTTGATGATGTGCCATCTGTTGAGCACAGTGTTCCAACTGGCAACCAACATGGAGAGGATGAAGAAGGGTGGACGTTGGTCACTAGAAGAAGGCCTAGAGACGCAGTCGAAGCCTCAATCAAAGTCCTGTTTGTCGTAAGAAGAAGCATCAAAAAAAGAAAGGGCTCAAAACGCTCGAAAGGAAAGAAAAAGTCAAAAAAGCATACTAAACGACAAGTACCGCCAATTGACTTGCTTGAACAAGATCCACTTACCCCCGTAACCTTAGAAGAATTCTTTCCCGAAGATTACTTCACTACGGTATCGTTAATGCTACTTCATTTGTTGAGGATGAAGAAGGAAAAGAAGAGGAGGAGGATCAAGAGCCTGTTAAAGAAAATGAAATCTCCGTCAAAGTAACTGTCCAACATTCAGGGACGGAGATAGATCCAAAGATATTGGCTATCTTAGAAGCTCTTCCTACACGCATGGGATGGAGGCAGATCTTTCATTTACCTCGAGAAATGTGTCGACAAGTGGCTCTTGCACTTCAAAGACCTTAACTATACCTTGACAAAGTGAAGGATGCTTTGGAGAGCCAATAGAAAGTTCGGCTAAATACGAGTCATGTAATTTTGCCTTAGCCTTCACCGATGAAGACTTATTGTTGGGTTCAAAACCTCACAACGGACCTTTGTTCGTTTCGGTTATATTTTCTACGAGAGTAAATCGTATCTTAGTGGATGGAGGTTCAGTTTGTCAACATCATGCCAAAATCCACCATGACCGATTTAGGGATCACTATGGAAGATCTTTTCGATAGTCGTCTAATGATCCAAGGATTCAACTTGAACAGTCAGCGTGCCATAGGCATAATACGCCTTGACCTTGTGATGGGAGAGTTAACATCATCTACTTTCTTCCATGTCATAGATACAAAGACGTCGTATAAAATGTTGCTTGGACGACCTTGGCTGCATGAAAATGGGGTAGTCGCATCGACCCTCCATCAATGCCTGAAATTTTATCGTGGAGGCGAGAAGAAAATAAATGGGGATGTCAAACCCTTTAGCACGGCAGATTCATACTTTGCCGATGCTAAGTTTTTCGAAGATGGGGAACCCTCAAGCGAGATGTTGCCATCTAAAATTCCTTCAACAGGGAAAAGGAGTACAAATAAAAATGGTGATATTCCCTCGTCTTCAAGCTCTAGCGAGTCAGCCACCACTGAGATGCAACAACAAAAATGCAAGGAAAAGGTAAAAGAAGAAGTTGTTGCTCAACCCATTAACGAAGAAGGCAGTAACGACTCCAGTCCTGCGATACATCCCTAAATCACGTCGTAAGGAAGGGGAGTCACCTTTTGCAGGGTGTCAGGTTATGAAAGTAGAGCCAAAGAAAGAAAAAGGAGTAGATGAGACTACTCTTCAATGTTTAAAGCAAGAAGTGGTTGTTCCTTTATCTAGAGCCAATCACAATCAAATTGCTAAGCCTCCAACCTCACAATATGTTGATCAATCTAGGAGAAAATGGCTTAACAAGGGTAGGTTTGACCCAAATGCTTATAAACTCTTGGCGACGTCTGGTTATGACTTCGAGAATCCAGCGCCCATGGGCAATGTCATTGAGGTTGATCCTCATGGAATTAATGACACACAAAAGAAATTGCAAGAGTATGGCGTTGAGGTACATCCGACTAAAGTAGGTTTGGGATTTGAAACCCCAACACCCATCAAAATTTCTGCACGACGTAGAGGGACAACTTCTTCTTCGCAGTATATTACTGCGGAGGAAGTTGAAGAAAATGAAGATGAAAATAATGTGTCTCATCCAAAAATATCGGTCTTTGATCGATTGCAGTTTCCTGTCGTAAAGGACCATACATCGGTTTTTAACAGACTTGGTGTACACGAACTTAATGAAGGTGTGAAGTCAAAAATACAAAAACCCTTGCAAAATCTTCGATCTTCTAAGAATAAAGCATCTGTCTTTAAACGTCTTGGTGCATCGACCTCAATTGATAAACAACAAAGACGGTCAGTACTAAGTCGCATCACAAGAGAGAAAAATGAAGTCAAAGGCGGGGACGCACCTCAAAGTGTTATCCCATCTCGCATGAGGCGTACATGTGTGGTAGACATCATTGGACATGCACCCTTGAAAGCCAAAGGTCGTGTCATAGTGTTAACAAACCAAAGGAGTTCGTCTAGTCAAGAAAAAGAAAAAGATGTTGAATTTGTTTCTTCAAACCATATCACAGGGCATGAGGCTCCTGAAAGTGACGAGGAGATGGAAACAGATGATGCTCCTAAAACTCATGAAGATGGGGGGCAAGCCACCGTCGATGAGTTAAAAGAGTTAAACCTTGGAACTCAAGAAGAGCCACGACTTGTCTACGTCGGCGCTTTTCTTACCCAACAGAAGAACAAAAATATTCCAAGTTACTCTCTGACTACAAAGACGTATTTGCATGGAGTTATAAGGAGATGCCAGGACTCGACCCAAAAGTCGTTGTCCATCGCTTAGCCATCAAAAAAGGTGTCACCCAAAGAAGCAATCCCAAAGACGCTCGAGCCGAATTAATTCCCGAAATTGAGGCGTAAGTAAACAAGCTCATTGATGCGGGATTTATTCGTGAAGTCAAGTATCCTACTTGGATAGCAAACATTGTGCCGATCTGAAAGAAAAATGGACAAGTTACAGTTTGTGTGGACTTCCGCGACTTGAACGAGGCGTGTCCGAAGGATGACTTTCCACTCCCAGTAACGGAAATCATGATTGATGCCACCACTAGTCATGAGGCTTTGTCATTCATGGATTGTACCGCTGGATACAACCAAATTCACATGGCTCCCGAAGATCAAGAAGCTAATCGCATTTCGTACCCCTAAAGGGATATTTTGTTACAAAGTCATGCCTTTCGGCTTGAAAAATGCCGGAGCTACGTATCGGCGTGCAATGCGGAAATTTTTTGAAGATATGATGCATCAAATTGTGGAGTGCTACGTAGATGACTTGGTGGTAAAGTCTAAGAAGAAGGAGAATCATTTGCATGACCTCCGTAAAGTCTTTCAAAGACTACGAAAATGTCAATTAAAAATGAACCCCCTCAAATGCGCATTTGGCGTCACCTCGGGGAAAGTTTCTAGGCTTCATTGTCGACACGGGGGTATTGAAATTGACCAAGCAAAGATCAAGGCCATCCAAGAGATGCCCGAACCTAAGAACCTTAAGGAGTTACGTGGCCTCCAAGGGCGTCTTGCTTACATTCGAAGGTTTATTTCTAATCTAGCGAGAAGATGTCATCCCTTCACCCATCTCATGAAAAAGGATGCCCCATTCAAATGGGATGACTCATGTAAAAAAGCCTTCGAAAGTATAAAGAAGTATTTGTCTTCTCCCCCCGTCTTGGGGGGCACCAATAAAAGGGAAACCACTCATCCTTTATATCGCAAAGACAGAGCGATCTTTGGGGGGCAATGTGCGCTCAAGAGCAAGAAGACCATAAGGAGACAGCTCTTTACTACTTGAGCCGAACTTTGGTGGGTGCTGCGAATTGAATTACTCACCTATTGAAAAAATTTGCCTTGCTTTGATTTTTGCGATCCAAAAATTAAGACATTACATGCAGGCTCATACGGTTCATGTCGGCCGAGGTCCGACCCGATAAAATACATTCTTTCAAGGCCGGTGTTGTCCGGCGACTTGCAAAGTGGGCTATGCTTTTAAAACAATATGACATTGTGTATGTCCCGCAAAAGGTCGTCAAGGGGCAAGCAATAGCAGACTTTTTCGCAGGACCACCCACCCTCCCGCAGAATGGGAGCTTTCCGACGATCCGCCGTGTGAAGATGTGTTTTTCATTGAAATACTCCCACCTTGGAAAATGTACTTTGATGGAGCCGCTCGTCATGACGGTGCGAGAGCCGGAATTGTCTTCGTTTCTCCGAGAAAAACATGTCTCGACATACTCTTTCGTGCTAACTCAACTTTGTTCCAATAATATGGCTGAGTACCAAGCACTCATAATAGGCCTCCAAATGGCAATTGAAATGGGACTTAGAGATTTAGACATTCACGGGGACTCCCAATTGGTTCTAAAACAACTGTCGGGTGAATACGAAGTCAAAAAGAATGATCTAATCCCCTATCAAAGACAAGCGTCACAATTGCTTGACAATCTTGATACCATCAAGTTAGAACATGTTCCAAGGAGTGCCAACAAGATGGCTGACGCGCTCGCTGGGCTTGCAGCCACTTTGGCACTAGGGGCAGAAGAAACAATGTCTGTACCCGTTTGCAAACGATGGGTTGTCGCTCCTGATGACGATGATGTTGACGAATATCTTTCAAGAAGTCGACATAATCTCTGTCTATCAAATTGACAAAGAAGATTGGCGTCAACCAATTATTGATTATTTGGAACATAAAAAATTGCCAAGTGATCCAAAACATAAAACAGAGATTCGTCGTCGAGCCTCACGGTTCATATTTTATAAGGGGACTCTCTATCGACGATCCTTCCATGGTCTTTGGTTAAGATGCCTCGGAGATGAAGAAGCAAAGCAAACCATGGAGGAAGCTCATCTCGAGTTTGTGGCGCTCATCAGTCAGGTCCAAAACTGCATGACCGTATTAAAAGAATGGGTTACTATTGGCCAACCATGGTACAAGATAGCATGGACTATGCAAAGAAATGTGAAGCTTGCCAATTTCATGCTAACTTCATTCATCAACCTCCAGAGCCATTACACCCCACAGTCGCATCCTGGCCATTCGAAGCGTGGGGACTTGACGTAGTTGGCCCAATTACACCAAAGTCATCTGCTGGACAAGCATATATTTTGGCAAGATCGATTATTTTTCCAAATGGGCAGAAGTCATCCCCCTACGTGAAGTGAAAAAAGAGAATGTTGTTGACTTCATTCGTACTCACATCATCTACAGATATGGTGTACCCCGAAGAATTGTCACTGACAATGGGACACCATTTTACAATAAATTGATGAAAAGTTTATGTGAGAATTTTAAATTCACCCAACATAGATCTTCAATGTACAATGCACCAGCAAACGGTCTAGCTGAAGCGTTCAACAAGACACTTTGTAGTTTGTTGAGCAAAGTGGTTGCCAAGTCCAAACGTGATTGGCATGAAAGAATAGGGGAAGCTCTATGGGCATACAGGACGACATATAAATCAGCAACACAATCAACTCCATACTCGTTGGTATATGGCGTTGAGGCCGTTCTCCCCTTGGAGCTTCAAATTCCATCATTGCGCATTGCCATACAAGAAGGCTTGACTTCTGAAGAAAATGATAAACTCCGACTTGCTGAGTTGGAGGCGCTTGACGAAAAAAGACTCCAAGCACAACAAAAATCTGAGTGCTACCAAGCTCGTCTGTCACGCGCTTTCAATAAGAAAGTTCGACCTCGCTCCTTTCAAGTTGGAGACATGGTCCTAGCCATTAAAAGACCCATCATTATTTCGCGTAAGACAGGAAGTAAATTCAGTTCTAAATGGGATGGTCCGTACGTTGTCAAAGAGGTATACACTAATGGGGCGTATAAAATTGTTGACGCCGAAGGATTACGTATAGGGCCTATCAATGGCAAGTTTCTGAAGCGCTACTACTCATGAAAATTGAGAGCATTGTTCAACTCCTAAGCAAGAGGATATACTGCATATGTCGAAAGAAAATACATGTGCCACTTGAACTACGTTGGCTTGATCTTGTAAAAGTGATTCGATAATTCTTTTGCAAGTACGTAGGCAGCTTGGGTAACAAAAAAAATACTCAAGTGCAGCCACACCAAAAAAAAAAAAAATTGCAATCATTGTAATACTCCTGGCCCGCAAGAGTATAAACTGTGAACGGCGAAACAAAAAAAAAATGCACTACTCCTGGCCCGCAAGAGTATAAACTGTGAACGGTTAAAAAAAAAAAATTATAAAACAAAGAGTGTGTCCATCTTATTGCAAATATGAATAAAAAAAAAACATAAATTGTTGGTGCACACTATCTATAAAATTAAAATAAAAATAATAAAAAAAAACATAAAAAAAAGAGGAAATCATTCTAAGTCTATGTAGTCTGGGTGAGTGAGTGACGACTGGAGCTCCAACAAACGTCTCTTGCCCTCATCAAGGTCGCGGATCTTATCAGTACTTAAAACAGGGGTAGCTGCTAGCTCACTCAAGGCTTTCTTGTGGTCTTCCACCTTCGCTGCAAGTGATGTTAAAGCGATCCCCTTGGCCTCCAAGCTATTTGTCAAGTGGTTTGCCTGGTCACGCTCTTTCTCCAGTTCAGTTTCAAGTTCCATGATCCTGAGCTTGTTGGAAGATTGCTCTCTTAGAAGTACCAGACGCTCTGTCTCGATCTCATCATAATCAAGCTCAGCCTTCTTAAGCGCTTCTGTCCAGAGAATGATCTTCTCTTTTACTTGCTCGGATTGTTGACACTTTGAGGCAGCCTCTTCTAAAGCAAGATTATCTTTGACCGCATTAACATAGGATTCTATCTTGCACTTCAAGGGGTTGGGATTTCCTTTAAGATTTGCAATACCCTCGTATAGCACCAAGACTTCCTCATGTTTCTTCGCAACCTCGTTAAAGGATGCTGCTCTTAGTGTTTCCAAATATTGCATACCCATGTCTCGAATCGCCTTAGCAAAGATATTTCTCATCAAGGATCCAGATGGGGACATAGAAGTCGAGGCACTAGAGACATGAACTCCAGGTGCCTCAATGACAAGAGCTTCTGCAGCTTTGGCATGAACATCCGACAGTCTTGCAGTCCCCTCAACGGATTGATGATTGTGAATAGGAGAGGAACTCTTAGCAGATCCGTCTATACTCTTGCAAACCAAATTCCTTGCAAATCGCAATTCCTTCCCCCTTCTAGGAGTCACTTTCGAGGGAAGCACCATTGTGGGATGTCCTGAGTTGTCGGGAATATCCATAATGTCCATTTCAAGGTTGAAGTCATCTCCCTAAATAACAAAAGCAATAAAAATTGATTAAAAAAAAAAAAACAAACAAACAAAAAAAAAAAGTGTAAGGGAGAAAAAAGTCTACCAAGGGGAGATCCGCAACAGCATGAGATGATTCAGGCACTCCATCAAAAAATCTGTCACAGTTCAACCCATGCTCCTCAAGCACACAATCAGGAGATTTTCTTTTCCCCCGGCGTTGATGTTTGAAGTCCACATCTGACTCTGCGTCGCTGGTGCTCCTACCATTACTGGGATTTGGACTCATTGCCTGTCTAGAGCTTCCTGCCCTATGTAAGGTATCATTGTCAAGGTAGTCGCAGGTACCTTCAGGATTTGAGTTATTCTTTGAAGTTGGATTTTCTACAAGCTGATGATCGCTCCTGTTAGGCTTAGAAGAACTAGATCCAACACTCGAACACAATATGTTAACCTTATTCCTTAGGTCTTTGATAGACACCCTGGGCCACCAATCATGGAATTCTAAGGTCTTCAACCGACGCCGCCTAATGAGCAGCGAGGACGAAAAGTCCGGACCGACTACCCCGAAACAATAACAACCTCCGAGTATCTCAAAGCTTCATAATAAGTTACGCTTCGAGATTCAACATCGCGACGAGGCGTGCCGGGGACATCTTGAACAAAGCCAAACTGTCACGCTAAATCGATAGGGAAATAAGGCTCAACGTGAAAAGAATCACCCCGACGTATGGCTAGATAGGCGTAACGAAGAGAGACCGTGTAGGCGAAACCCGGAGACATCAAGTTCACCATCGTCAAAATATAAGCTATTTTTGTTTTTGTTCAAGATGGTGCATCCCACTTTCGCCTTCCTTCCATCATGGATGAGTTCTCGAGCATCAACTTCTTTGAAACACTTAGCTCCTCGAGTCCCCGAAAATACGGTCATTAAAGGACCGGTGGGGAAGGGTCTACATCATGGTTGGTGTCGAAGTAGTACGCTAGCCAACTATATAAGTATTGTCCTGGGAAGAAAGATCCAGAATAGGCGAGGCTTTGAAGATGCGGAAATTGCATTCAAACTTCGTAGATACCGGCAAGTACAGTGCAAAGAAGACTAAAAGTCGTACCCCGAGCCATCGAGTAGCAACTTCAAAGGTATCGGGCCTAATGATTCTATCTTCACTTTCGGGAAGCACAAAAACACACAACCAACAAGCCAAGAAAGCCGCCAGTATAGGTAGTCCGTCTTCCGACATCACCGGAGACACCAAGAAAATCAAGCATGGCAGATTCCTCTCGTTGTCCATTCGATCGACCGAGCTCCAAGTTCACCGGTGGGATTATGAGTAGACTTCGGGCGAGAATCGGACTATCTCGCGTCTCTTCACGGGTGCTTTGCATAAGTGATTTTTCTCTTGTACCAAAATTGTATCCACCGCTGGAGCGTAAACTCTATTCCTTGATTCAAGTTACCTTGTTCGGATGATGATAAGCATTAAGTAGGTGTTCGTAAGCTTTAGAGATAAGACGATCGCCATCCTCGCCTCGCGCCCTTATGATGTTCGGATGAGGGGTGGCTTCATCATAAATCTCTCCGATCAATGGGCAATCCACCGAGTCGGTGGAGGTCCCACAAGGAAATAGACAGCTCACCGCCACCGGTATGAAGCGTGTTGGTAGTAGGACACCAACTCTCACAGAAAGCACGCAGGATGCTAGTATCCCTGTCATAGGAGTAGAGTGAAGCGTAGACGGCGTTATAAACACCGCAATAGTCAAGAGCTTCGCGAAAACGAAATAAGACATCTTCAGTCCATTCCCAATACCCAGGAATGAAAGAGAAATCTCCAATGATTCTAACAACTTGGGATCCCCATTTCACGGAGCCGTAAAGAATAGAGCGACCGAGCAAGGGAAGGCAATCATCGAAGCAGTGGCTTGTCTTTTAAAATGCTATGAAGTTTATAAACAGGTTGACGCGTTGTGTGCACCAAGAGGAAGCTTGACAGACATCTCACTCAGGAAATTATTCTTACACACTAAAGTTTGAATGCCCTCAGGGCGACGCAGTGAGCGACGGATGACCATATTAGTGCCTGATCTGCGATCATCTCTTTCACGATCAACAAGAGCAATGTAGGAATGTTTATCATCATTGAATTCTTTAATGAACACCATCCTATAAAAAAAAGAAAGGAATGAGTAATAGAGAATACAAAAAAAAAGAGGGGGCAAATGTCTCAGCTACATGATCGTCGCCATTGATTGTCTTCGAACACACTCCAAAAGTGTCATCTTTAGTTGCTAGGATAAGCACAATTAAGCAACTGGCCTAACAACTCCGATGGATCATCACTGACCCATCGCGATGAGCACTCAAGTAGTGGACTTGATTGTCTTCCGATGGCACTTGATTGTCTTCGAACACACTCCAAAAGCGTCATCTTTAGTTGCTAGGATAAGCACAATTAAGCAACTGGCCTAACAACTCCGATGGATCATCACTGACCCATCGCGATGAACACTCAAGTAGTGGGCTTGATTGTCTTCGAACACACTCCAAAAGCGTCATCTTTAGTTGCTAGGATAAGCACAATTAAGCAACTGGCCTAACAACTCCGATGGATCATCGCTGACCCATCGCGATGAACACTCAAGTAGTGGGCTTGATTGTCTTCGAACACACTCCAAAAGCGTCATCTTTAGTTGCTAGGATAAGCACAATTAAGCAACTGGCCTAACAACTCCGATGGATCATCACTGACCCATCGCGATGAATACTCAAGTAGTGGACTTGATTGTCTTCCGATGGCAAGTGTAAAAAAAATTGTCACCTGCAAGACATTACAAACAACACGTGCACAACAAAAAAAAAATATTGAAAAAAAAAGAGACTCAAGGGGGTGTAAATAAGAATCATCACCTTACTAGTCTAGACCTTCTGCGGTTACTCAAAGGATAGCCTAGCAGTTCAGTATTTAAAAAAATCTGATATACTGCAAGTCAAAAAACAAAAAAAACAAAAAAAAAAGGTGTCTAAGTTCAAATTGTTGGTAAAAAAAAAAAGAGAGAAGAAATTACAATCGAAGTATTACTACTAGATTGATTTTAAATAAAAACAAGGCGTGTGATTTTGCCTCTACTGAACACAGGTTGAGAGCTTTGTACACATTAACATTATGGAAGCATAGAGTTTTCAAGAAGCATATCAATACCAAGCAAGTTGTTGGTATGATATATGATAAATAATCCGAAAATCAAGGAAAACAAAGAAAGAAGCTTACTACTGAAAAAGAAATTAAGAAGAAGAAAGGAAAGCACTATCACGACATCATATAAGATGGGTAAGTTTGTCCCACAATCATTGATCAAATATGGCATCATGCGCGCAAGAGGAGCAAGACAAGGAAAATTAAAATTCCAGCACTTGTTGCATTCGTAGATTAGTTAATATGTTTGATCATGAAATATGTTGAGGTTGAATTGTACTCCTCCAAACCAGTAACTATGACGTACACCAATACACCACATAAAAGATCAACAAGTTATCAAGTTGAATGGGAGTATCAATATACTGGAGAAAAAAAAATTACAAAGGTGACCCAGCTTCACATATTTAAAACAAATTCGCATGATCATGGATATGAGGCTCATGGTGATTTATAGATTTATAACCTACAGGCTATCAAGATTCAAGCATCATCATGACATAGAAAGCAATGTCAAAGTTTGAAATTTTGAACGTGTGTTATGCTAACACATGGAATTTGCTGCTAAGTAAAAAAAAGAAAAAGAAACAGTAAACAAATTGGTATGCCAAAAAAAATTTTTTTTTTTTTTACGGATGATGTTGATGAAGAATTCCAACACTGCAGAAGAGCATGATGACACATGTGCCTTGACATTAAATAAACATTCACAAAACTTTAAAAAAAAAAAGTGCAGAGCATACCCACTAGTATCTTGTTGGACGCAAATTGAGAAGCCTCTCACTTTTTTTAGAATTTTGATATTTGATGATGGCACTTCAGCACTATCAAAGTATCAATGCAAGATAAGAAAAAGGGAGTTAGTATTGGTGAGTTATTCGAAAGTCCAAGGAAAAAAATAAGTAAATAACAAGAAGATGATGGCTTACTTTAATTTGCAGAGGGTGCGTGTGTTAATATGCAGGATTGCAGGTCAAAAGTGGTGCATATTTATGCACTCAAAACCCTAATACTCGTGCGATTAGGATTATTTTTTCAAATCCAAAACTTGATAAAGTTGCGAACAATACATAACTCTACTAAAAAAAAAACGTATATAGCAGCACGGTGATTGTCACCTAATTGCTAAGCCAAACTCAAATTCGAGACCTTGTCACGATTAAACACTTCAAATCGTGTATGTGACACTGTCTCGAGGGGGCAATTTGTAGACACTAAAAATTTATTAGTGTTCTATATTAAAATAAGTTAATTATTATTGAGCTAAAATAAATATAATTAGCCCAATTTAATTAATTTAGCCCACCTAAATAGAATATCCAAATTAAATCAAATAAATATAATTTGGGTTATCAACTATTTGGGCCCGTCAATATTATAGTCCAAATAAGATGGTCAAATGGCAAAGGTAAAAAAAGACTTCCAAGTCACAAACAGGCCCAAGCCCATAAACTACCAAGTCCATGAAGGGATCTCCATTCCCTATAAATAGACCTCATCTCCTTCAGTTGAGGGGACCAGAAAATCATTAGAGCTCATAAAATTCTCTTGGAATTCTCTCTGCAAATAGTCAACAAGCACATCAAATTCGTGCCGACTGTTCAGATACATTCAAACAAATTCGATCGAGATTCAAGCTTTTGACAGCCCTCATTCGAATACACTCAAACAAAACTCAAACTTAGGTTGACGTTGACAAAACGTCATCCGACACTCAAACTCAGGTTGACGTTGACAAAACGTCAGTCTACACTCAGCTCCACGTCGACATCAACACGTGTCACTCTCAAGCTACGGAACAGAATCAGAGGACTTAGTTTATTTTCATTATAAACTGCTTACAGAGATTGTACTCAATACATTTATTGAAATAAAATTCTTTGTTACTTTGTTTCCTGTCTTATTTATTTTGACTCGAAATTTGTGTATACAGTTAGCTAACAGTTAAATTAGAAGAGTATCTCTATTGATTTATTTTTCAGGTAATTAAAGCGTATAGTAGTAAGATAAAGGTGGAGTGACCATGTTTAACTTATTGGTCGGGTTGGTTGAGAAGGGACAATCCATGTAACACACAAGCGTAAAATCATATCAAAATAGAGCCAAAAAGAGCTCCCAAATCTCACAAAATGTCAAGGAAGAAGAGGATTAAATCAGATAAAATAAGAACATATCAAATAACAATTAATCATCACCATAATGATAATTTCAGTAGTTCTCTTAAGTCTCTAGAGAACATCTTTTTAAACTTCAAAGTTCCAACCTTTTGAACTATAATCAAAGTACTTAAGATTTCTCCCTTCAAAAACTTTTTAAACCAACAATTTAATACTCCCTCCGTTTTTTTAAAGATGTAATATTTGACTTTTCACACTTGTCGAGACACAAATTTGACCCATAATATCTCTAATTTTATAAATATAAAAATTATAATAAATACATATTTGAAAAGTGTATATCAAGACGAATCCAACAAGATCACACATGACTATATGTTTCCTTATATATAAATAACTAGTGATGGTCAAAGGGAGATGAATGAATAGTACCCAAAGTCAATGCGTTACATCTAAAAAAGATCGGAGGAAGTACTTTAAACAACCTCAAACTTAAATCTTTTAATATGAAATCTTAGAGTATAAGTACTATAATTTATACTATAAAAATTATAATGCTAATATACTCTTAACATAAGATTAACAATAATTGAACAATAGTATAAAACAAGTAATAATAATAATACTAATTATAGGTTTCAAATTAAATCGAAAACAAAGAAAAAGAATAGAAATCAAGAGAGAGAACGAGAAGACAACCGAAACAGAGGAAGAGGAAGGAGAAGGAGCAGTCGGTAGGGAGGCGGCGGCAACAGCGTCAGCGACACGGCGCATGAGGAAGGAAATGAAGACCTAGCTAGAGGAAGAAAGAGAAAACATATAGGAGATCAGAGTTTTGCAAAATTGTTTAATGAAGGTTTTAAATCCCTATTTATAGATTTTAGGTGTTATAGTATTACTAGAAGCCCTAAAGTTTTTGAAAGTATAGAAGATACTATTCTTTGCAATATTTAATTAAAACTTTGACTAAACAAAGTCAATAGTTATCAACTCAAATTATTTTGACTTTTAAATAATCAACAAAATTAAATCTCTGTTTATATAATATATAACTTGCTTATAAATATTTTTAAATTCAATGAAATGTATTTATAAAATTCATAAAAATATGTGGGATTACAATAATTATTTTCAAAGTTGCTCCTTAATTCTCATTGGTTAAGTGTGACCTAATAGGATTTAGATATAATTAGTAAATGTAATTGTACAGAAACTCACAAATTGTAGTTGGTTTCTAAAAAAACACTAAAACCACATAAATATCAAAATTAATTTATTTTCACAAATAATCATATACTAGTTATAGTAATTTCTAACTTGATCAAACGATTACGACCTTGTTCTATTCAACTTATTTTCAGTCCTCATAAGAAAAAGTAAGTTCAGATAAGGTCTAATAAGGTCTAACAAGCTCAGATTCGCAAAAATAAGGTTTGACACGCTTATATAAAGGTCTAATAAGTTCATATAAGCATTAATAAGGTCTAATGAGTTCAACTAAGTTCAGATAAGTTCAGTTAAGTTCAGATAAATTTAGATAAGTTTAGATAAGCAAAAGTAAGTTGAAAAGAACATGCCAACTCCTTCAATTGCATAAATACTTTCTTATTTCTCAGGGTTTAACTCATGTAGTTCGACTACCATAAGGATTGGGAGAAATATCTAATTTGTGGTATATCAGAATTGTTTTATTTTATTTTTTTTATATGTAAATAAGTTAGGAATTTGAATTAACTTTACTAACACGAAGTCAATGCAAACGTATTTAGAATAAAATTCTAAATTTAGCAAGGGTTTTTCAATCTTATGCACCTATTGCAAAGGATAAGCCCTATAGTACATTCCCTTATAGCAAATCATATATCATGCATCTTAACTAACATAGAATAAGATTTTTCCTAAAATTATGCTAAGTATTGTAGGCGTGAATTTTTAATTCTTTTAATGCCTACACGCGGTGTGAGCGCGTTTATGTGACTACCCCATTGTTAAGGTTTTATTTGAAATTCGTTTTGAAGTCGCCAACAATTTTTTAAAGGAAGAATCATAAACCTAATTGGATATTGAAACGGTAGGGACATCTTAGGGACTTATCCAATGTAGATTTCCCCGTCTAGACTCCATAGATGGTCAAAATTAACCAAAGATTGAGTTTGAGGGTGAGGATACAATACAGTCAGGAACTATAATGCCCATTGCTGGCCTCTACTAAATATTGATTCATTACAAATTTTATGGAAAAGAATAATCATATAACGTTTTAAAGCACCCTAAAAATATTTAGTCTAGGTTGGTTCAGGAAACACACAAAAAGACTAATTATTTAGTGATAAGTTATTATGCAATCATATTACAAGGTTCCTAGCAGGTTGTCCAAATTATTTGAATTAATTAGAACAGTTCTTTAGGTCTTGTTTAGCAATAAATACAAAGTGATAAATATCATGCATAGAATAAATAAGGCAATCAGGAATATTATATACAAGAATAATTAAAGGGTTACAATTTACAAAGAAACACAATTATTAATTAAAAATCTACATCATGACAAAAAAACTGTTAGTAACTTCAATATAATAAAATATAATTATTCAAGGATCCTCAGGATTATACCTATGCGGTTTAGATCGAAGAGCGTAACGACATTCAGGCAGAGCAATCGTGGAACCAGGAATATAGTATGATCAGTAATTGGAATTGATTTGAAAGATTGAAGTATTTTGAGATTCGTAATTGTATTCGGAAGTATTCGTAAGGATTTTGTGTTCGTAAAATAATCATTGAAAAGCCCTTTTTGATTCGGGAAATCATCCCGTATTTATAGGCAAAAGGAAACCTGCACTGCACGCGCGTCCTGCGCTAGGCGCAGTCCGACGTGGCAGGCCCAGATTGGTGCGCCTGACGTGGTCTATCCAGTTAAATGTAAACACGTGTAAACGCTTTTTTTAAAAGATAAAAAAGTAGTTTGTGTCTCACATAGGACTTGCGTCAAACACAGGACTCTGTGTGAGTCACAAGTACACGTGTCAGGCGCTCATTAGCTCGCCTGACGCGATCTGGCCAATGTGCTGGACGCACGTGGCGCGCTGAGCGCAGCCGCCGCGTCTGGCGCATATTCCAGTATATTCGTTTTTTTTTTATTCTACGCGTGCTTCGAAGATGCTATTTTTATCCCTAAAAATCCGGAGATTGAATTTTACGGGGTGAAAATCTGATTTATGTGCAAAGTGTTTACTAAAGATAATAACAAAAGAATTTATGAAAATATTTATTAAAACAATAAATATTCAATTGGGCTTTTAAAATAGATTTAAAACATTTTACGGGTTTAATTTACAATTAATCATCATGGATTATTAATTGGGCTTTAATAATATCATTTCAAAACACACATGGCCTGGTTATTCTGACTGCTCTTCCATTAGGCCGTGCCAACTAATACCGCGGTATATTTCATCATTGGACCCTTAAATGGGGAGACACGATTATGTGTCTACATAAGCCCCCATTTTGACTGAGGTTTGCAAAACCGAAAGTCAAAGTACATGTGTCGGGACGGAGAATGATTTCAGATGCTCTGCAATCCAAAAATTATTCTTTTACGCCTGTACCTGCAAAACAAGCAAAAGCTTCAGGAACAGACATACGTGAAACTTATTTGCAAAGTAATTGTAAATTTGCAAAAAATGAGATGATAGGTGGAAATAAGGAATCATGAGATGAAATGGTGTAGAGCTATTGGTTGTCCCGCTCCAGGGCTGAGCTATTGGCTGTCCCGCTCTAGGGCAAATGGTGTAGAGGTATTGGCTGTCCCGCTCCAGGGCTGAGCTATTGGCTGTCCCGCTCCAGGGCAAATGGTGTAGAGCTATTTACTGTCCCGCTCCAGGGCAAATGGTGTAGAGCTATTGGCTATCCTGCTCTAGGGCAAATGGTGTAGTTAATTTGAAGGGGTCCGCAGACCTAATGGTTTGTGTCCCGTCATTGATTTTCCTGAGTACTCGTTGTCTCTCGAGTAATACATGTTGAAAATTTGTAGGATGGCAAAATTGTATTTTCTGTAAACTTTTAAAAGTTCGTTGAGTTGTCGCGCGTAATGTCGTAACGAACATTTAAAATCATTTGGAATTAAGCGTGTTGGCCCCACCTGGCTAAGAAGCCCCCAAGCGTGCTGTACATGACCGTGCGCCAGACGCACAGTCTTGCGCTTGGAGCGTGATGCTGCGCTGGACGCAGAGATGTGCGTCAGACGCACTGTTTGTGATTGCGCCTAGCGCACGTGGCGCGTGCAGGTTTTTAAATGACCTTAAAAACACGGGCGCTCCTCTTTCTCCCCCATTTCTTTCCTTCTCCGCCGTTTTCACTTCTCCCTCTCTCCTCAAGCTTCGAAACTCCATTTTTGCATTTTAAAGCTTCAAACTTGTTAGATTTGCTAGTGTTTCTTCAGATCTAGGCTATAAAAGTAATTATTTTCACTAGGCTGTCATTTTTGCGATGTTTTTTGGAAATTTTGGAACGGTTTTCAAGGGTTTTAGGGTTGGAAAATTTCGATCCACCTACGGGCCATTTTCAGGTGAGTTCGCGGCAGCCACAGTCGGTTTTTCGGTTTGTTTCCTGCTCTCTCTTCTTCGCATTTTTATTTTCGCGATTTGCTATGCTTTCGGTGTATGTGGGGCGGAAATGTGATTGTGGCCGCTGATTCTTGTGTTATGTGACGCGCGCTATTTCCGGCGAGCTCAAGCGAGTTTTCCGGCGAGTTTCCGGCGAGTTTTCCGGCGAGCTTCCGGCGTGTTTTCCGGCCAGTTTTGTTGTTCTTCACGAGTTTGATACTCGTTCCATGTGAGTTCGTTGTTAACTTTGTAATCGGATAATTCTTTAGATCGTGAATCTAGAATTATATTGTGTAATTTCTAAATCTAGAACTTAGAAATATGTTTAGGTGAACTTTGAACTCGATAACTATGCTTAGATTATGAATCTTAGGAATAGATTTAGCATAGTTTCTAAGTCTGGAACCTAGAAATATACTTAGGTTAACTTTGAATGTGTGGATTTGTTGCTGGTAGAAATCATGCTTTAGGTGATGATTTTTTATTCTTCTGCTATAATCTGCATGTTATAACTGAAATGGATTATGGGAATCTCATGTAGTGCTGACACTTTGAAGCGGTTTTGGAAATTACCGATTCATGAAAGTTGGTAATTTATGTTAGAGTCGGGAACTCTTTGATTTTAGTCTTATTTGTGATTTTCAATCCGATTAGCATGTCGTCGGAAGATTCGGGTAGAGAGGATGATGATAGGGCTGCTTCACGTACAAGGAAGGCGTGGAAAGTTGAGGGATGGACTCCCGATCCGCTGCATTTTGATCCGGATCACCATGTTTCGCACCGACCGCTCTCGAGCGTTGTGAGTATCCGTTTTATGTCGCCCTCATTTTAGGTTAACGTCTAGGCACCTTTACTAATTGTACTTACATTTGCAGGACGAGGGTAGGACTCGTCATTTTGGCACCTTCGATTTCGACTTGCTCAGGAAGGCCCGAAAGCGCCGAGATCGAGCTGTCCTGATTGAGCAGAGCGGTCTATCCTCTTTCCTCGATGTTTATGAGAGTATGGGAGACGTTCATTCCTTCCAGATCGTGGTTCGCGGCCTGTTGGAGTGGTGGTGGGATACCACTAACTCCTTTCACACGCGTCGGGGAGAGTTGACCATCACCCTGCTGGATTTCTCTTTGATCTCCGGCTTGTCCTTTACCGGCGTCTGAGTGCCGTTAGGTGAGACGTTGTCGTTTAACACGACAGCGGTCAGAAATTTGATTGGCCCGGTTGCCGACATTCTTCCTTCGGGCGCGTCCTATGCTTCTCGGTGATTGGTGGCCAAGGGACTTATTACACCGGGTACTTCTGAGGAGTAGAAGGTACGCATTGTGCTATGGCTAGCTATTTGCGGCCTACTACGCATTGACAGGGGATCGCGTGTTTCGACGAAATACTTGAAGCCTTTGGAGAACCTGTCTGAAGTGTCGACTTTTGACTGGACCGAGCAAGGCTATTGTAGCCTTTTGTCCTGTCTGCGTGCTGCTTGTAGGCAGTTGAGGGATAGTGACCCGGTCTCCCTCTTCGGTCCGTGGAGACTTCTAGAGGTATGATCTGATACATTTCCTGTCTTTTATTTTGTTATCCCGACTGGACCTGATGTGATTTTATCGTCGCAGATATGGTTTTATGAGTACTTTTCGGGATTGGCCCCGGAAAGGTTTTTGATAGATTTTTTCTTGCCGACCTTTCCTGGGCACAGCTCACGTGCGTCTGGCGCGAATAGCTATTTTTATTAGTATTGCATCTGCATCTGCTGGATCCTAGTGGAGTCGCCAAATTGTAAGCGTGGATTTTTAATTCCTTTAATGCCTACACGCGGTGTGAGCGCGTTTATCTGACTACCCCATTGTTAAGGTTTTATTTGAAAGTCGTTTTGAAGTCGCAAACAATTCTTTAAAGGAAGAATCATAAACCTAATTGGATATTGAAACGGTAGGGACATCTTAGGGACTTATCCAATGTAGATTTCCCCGTCTAGACTCCATAGATGGTCAAAATGAACCAAAGATTGAGTTCGGGGGTGAGGGTAGAATACAGTTGGGAACTATATTGCCCATTGCTGGCCTCTACTAAATATCGATTCATTACAGATTTTACGCAAAAGAATAATCATATAACGTTTTAAAGCACCCTACAAATATTTAGTCTAGGTTGGTTCAGGAAACACATAAAAAGACTAATTATTTAGTGATAAGTTATTATGCAATCATATTACAAGGTTCCCAGCAGGTTGTTCAAATTATATGAATTAATTAGAACAGTTCTTTAGGTCTTGTTTAGCAATAAATACAAAGTGATAAATATCATGCATAGAACAAATAAGGCCATCAGGAATATTATATACAAGAATAATAAAAGGGTTAGAATTTACAAAGAAACGCGATTATTAATTAAAAATTTTACATCATGACAAAAAACTGTTAGTAACTTCAATATAATAAAATATAATTATTCAAGGATCCTCAGGATTATAACTATGCGGTTTAGATCGAAGAGTGTAACGACTTTCAGGCGGAGCAATCGTGGAACTAGGAATATAGTATGATTAGTAATTGGAATTGATTTGAAAGATTGAAGTATTTTGAGATTCGTAATAGCATCCGAAAGTATTCGTAATGATTATGTGTACGTAAAATAATAATTGAAAAGCCCTTTTTGATTCGAAAAATCATCCCGTATTTATAGGCAAAAGGAAACTTGCGCTGCACGAGCAGCCTGCTCTAAGAGCAGTCCGACGTGGCAGGCGCAATGACACGCGTCATGTGCAGATTGGCGCGCCTGAAGTGGTCTATCCAGTTAAAAGTAAACACGTGTAAACGCGTTTTTGAAAAGATAAAAAAGTAGTTTGCGTCTCACATAGGACTTGCGTCAGACGCAGGACTCTGTGTGAGTCACAAGTACACGTGTCAGGCGCTCATTGGCTCGCCTGACGCGATCTGGCCAATGTGTTGGACGCACGTGGCGCTGAGCGCAACCGCCGCGTCCGGCTCATATTCCAGTATATTCGATTTTTTATTCTACGCGTGCTTTGAAGATGCTATTTTTATCCCTAAAAATCCAGAGATTGAATTTTACGGGGTGAAAATCTGATTTATGTTCAAAGTGTTTACTAAAGATAATAATAAAAGCATTTATGAAAATATTTATTAAAACAATAAATATTTAATTGGGCTTTTAAAATAGACTTAAAATATTTTACGAGTTTAATTTACAATTAATCATCATGGATAATTAATTGGGCTTTTATAATATCATTTCAAAACACACATGGCCTGGTTATTCTGACTGCTCTTCCATTAGGCCGTGCCAACTAATACCGCGGTATATTTCATCATTGAACCCTTAAATGGGGAGACACGATTATGTGTCTACAAGTATTAGTAATTTTTTAGTTTCCTTATCAGTTGATCTAATTTTAAGAAAAAAATTATATGTTAGTTAACGTGCATGATATATGTTGACCCTAAGTTTTGAAGATGACATGTAACAAAGACAAATTTATTTGGACTAATATTGTACAAGTGTTTATGATAGTGAAATAGGTTTGTCAAGGACAATGAACGATTCTAGGAGCATTTGACTTAAGAAGACTTGATGAAGCTACTAGAAGCAGAGATCCAAAAGTCATCATTTGATATTAGGAACATCTGTAAGGAACAAGCAACAAGTTGGAATAAAGAGTTCTTCCTATGATTAGGAACATAGTAGCTTCTAATATGAAGAATCAACGTTAGTATAAGAGTAGTTAGTTGGCAATGTGAAGTAAGGAGTATGCTTAGAATAAAATCATTTGTTTAGATTTATCTTTTGTTTTTTTTATAAAAGCTAAAGATTTTATTTTTAGAACGTTTAATCTTTTGTGTTAAATAAAATCTTATCTTTATCTATTTTATGATTTATCTCAAGTATGTAATTTGTTATGAAAATAATTTTTATTTTGTTTGACCCGATTTTGATATATATTACTTGAGTTTGTTAAAACTGATTTTATCCAAAGATATTTAAATAAAAATCTGACTTTAGGCTTTGAAAAGAAGTTACTTTATTCTAGGAAAAAGCTAAGTTATGAGTTACTTAGAGATGAGTAGGGTTTACTCGTTTAAACTTACTCTTCTATAAATAACTCATTGACATATTATTCTAACCATCACTTACTACAAAACTTTAGAGAGCAAGCGTTTTCATAGTATAAGTGCCATTGACTATTCTCATACTTTTCAATGTTCCTAAATTTTGTTGTAAGTTTCTCTTCGTGTTTATTCACATATTATAATTGAGTTTGGGGTTGGGATTTTGAGTGAAATCATGTATTGAAGAGAGGACTTTGAGTGAAGTCAAGAGAGAGAAAGTACCAATAGTTGAGGGACTGTTGTGGGATTGGTGTTCCTAGTGGAACGAGAGAAGGAACTCTAGATAAATAGGTTATACTGAGTTGTTGGCCTATTATTAGTGAATGAGTTCTGTTTAAAATCCTTTGGGGTCGAGGTTTTTACTTACTATAAGGTCTAGGAAGGTTTTACTCGTTAAATCTCTTGTCTCTTTACTTTAGTTTTATCGTTGTTCTTTAAATTCCGCAAAAATTCCTCATTGTTCCCAAAACATATTATACATTACTCCCTCTGTCATTTTAGTGGCAATATTTTCACTTTTACATTTGTCAACAAAAAATAAAAGTTATAAAGAGTTGATATTTTGAAAATATTCATTGAGATAAATCCAACAAATCTCACATACAAAAACTTAATTTCATATGTTATCCGTAAAATTCCGGTCAAGGTCAGTACTCCGTAGAGCTAAAAGTCAAGATAGTGCAACTAAAAGAAACACCAATTCACCCCAAAGTATTGTTCCTACTTAAATAACAATCAGCATCATAGCAACTTCTCTTAAAATAAGCGGGTAACGCCGACGAGTAAGATTCGGGTTAGGATAGGAACAATGAATACAACTGAAAACTGGAAGAAAGGTACTGCACCCAAAGTCCTCTGATGTTTAATGGTAAGTTCTATACCTACTGAAAGAACCGAATGAAAATCTTCATCAAAGCCGAGAATTATCAGGTATGGAGAGCAATTGAAGTTGGAGACTTTGAAGTCACAACTACAAATGACAAAAGTAGTTCCCAAACCTATGTCTGAATTTGACATAAGATAATTTCATTAAAGTAGAAATGAATGCTCTTGCTGTAAAAGTGTTGCATTGTGATGTTGCACCTCATGAACACAATCGTGTCATGGGATGCATGACGACCAAGCAAATATGGGATCTTTTGGAAGTCACTCATGAAGGAACAAGTGAAGTCAATAGATCCAAAATTGTTCTTCTAATGAATTAATATGAGTTGTTCACTAGTGGAAAAAACCGTAAATGACACAATCGAACTGATCTGGTTTAGGCTAAAAAAACCGGATTAGTAGACAACTTGGCCTGCCCAATTATCATTGCATTGTATCCTCTCTTAACTGACCCGGTTGGATTTTCATACTCGGATTAGTTGGGATGGCCCAACTCCATAAATGAAAACACACCCCTTCAATCCACGCTCATTCTCTCATTTCTCCTCAGCTCATTCCCCCTCTCTAACCCAAAACCCTCCCATCCCTCGTTTCTCATAGCCTCCCAAGTCCCATCCCTTGTTCATCATCCTTCATCAGTCCTCCCATCCCTTGTTTCTCATAGCCTCCCATCCCTTGTTCATCATCCTTCATCAGTCCTTCCATCCCTCGTCTTCTATCTCCCCTGAATCCACAACCACCACCGTCAGTCCTCTTTCTACACCACCACCACCATTAGTCCTCACAGGCTCTCACCCCAATGCCACGAAAAGTAACCACCACCTACCAGAAACCCTAATTCCACTAGTCGCCAAAAACCCCATTCCAAATCCGAAAAGTAACCACCACCGTCAGTCCAAACTCGCCGTCGCCAAAATCTCCTCATCCTCGTCGTCGCAAGTCTCATTTGAACAGAAACACAAGTCGCCAAAATATCATCGTCTAGAGTTCGTCAATCTCATCGTCGTAGTCGCCGTCGATTCAACATCTTCTTTCTTGCTTACTCTTCGTCGTCTCTCAGCACGTTAGGGTTACGGTTTTCATTTTTTTTGTAATTTATTTTAATTTCTACATATCTGATGTTAGGGTTTGTTTGGTTTCAGTTTTTCGTTTTTTTTTGTAATTTCGTTTTTTCATTTTAATTTCTAAAGATTTTGATGTCTTTTTTATTCATTTATATTTTCGTTATCTTTTAGATATAAGGTTGGATATTTTATAATTTATGAATCAAGATGTATGATTTTAATTTTATTGTGGAATTTGGGATGTTTGATTTTATTTGATATTTTTCATATGTAATTCATTGTTATCTTGTACTTCCTCCGTTTATTTTTAAATGCAACAATTGGACTTTCACGCGCAAGGAGGCATTACTTTGACCATAAATATTTATAATTACATATAGGTAAAAATTATAAAAATTATATATTATGAAAGTTGGTCACGAGACAAATCTAACAAGATCTCACTTGACTATATTTTTCATTATGTACTAATCACAAATCTTAGTCAAAGTGATAAGTGTGAATAGTGGAAAAGTCCAATTGTTGCATTTAAAAAGAAACGGAGGAAGTATTAATTTGATTTTATTATGAAATTTGGGAACTTTGATTTTGTTTGATATTTTGCAAATGTAATTTGTTGTTATTTTATGTTTCCAATTCCTGTTGGACTGAATTGTTATTTGGACTGAATGGACCCAATTATTGCCTTATTGGTTCAGTACGTGCAACTGATTCTTTTTAAATCATGTGTGTAAACTGATCCGGTTTTTGGTTGAAAACCGGATCAATTATTAAAATAACTTTGTTTACCGCTCCGCACGCGACTGATCCGGGCCCAAAACCGACTCAATAACCCCTATTTTGACCGGATCATTTAATGTTTTGTCCACTATGATTCTAAATGAAGTCAAAAGAAACTATTCAAGAAATGTTTACTAGATTTATTAACATAATTAATGAATTAGTTTCTCTTGGAAAAGTTATCACATCTGAAGAACAAGTACACAAAGTTCTTAGGAGTCTACCCAAAGATAGATGGATGCACTAGAGGAAAAAAGGCCAAGGGCTAAGGTCAAAAGTGGCCTAAGGGCTGCGAATTTCAACCTCAGCCCTTGGCCTAGCAGCCTTTAACATTTTTGAAGGGCTGCGATTATTGTCTGCAGCAAAAACCGCAGCCCTTAATTGATAAAGGGCTGCTGTTATTTGTCAAAACCGCAACCCTTGTTTTTTTTAGTCTTAAAGGATCCCCAAACAATTATATATATTTAAAAGTATCATTTTTCATTGTAAATTATGTTTTTTTCTACAAATATAGAGAAAGTTACAAAAATATACTTCCTCCGTTCCAAAATAAGTGAAATACTTCTCTCATTTATGTGAGATCTTTTTGACACAAGTGTTTCACTTATTTTGGAACGGAGGAAGTAGATGCTAAAATTGCTCGCATATCATGATACGCAAAATCATACTACACATTACTTTGTATCTATATCTAGTGACAACTAAAAATACTTGAGCAAATGCAAATGCAAAGCCCAAACACCCCTACTTATGTCGTCGTTGTGACCTACAAGTAATATAACTAAGTGGTTAAAAGAAAAATTACATATCCAATATTTGATGCTATAGGTGTAGTCCACCACATTCATGTAACTAGTGAGTAGAAAGACAGATTAGTTGTGGATCCAATATCGATCATATTCCACTAGTGGAAAAAAGCTTATCGTATCTGGTCAAAATCAGGCTTACGGGTCCTGTTTTGGTTCAGATCGAGTGGACCTGGAGCAGCTAGGAGTGATCAACTGATCCGGTCCAAAACCGGATAAGTTTATCACTAACTGCTCCGGCTTTGCAAGAAAACCGGATCAGTTAACATGATCAACTAATCCGGTTTTCTTGCAAAACCGGAGTAGTTATGTACCCAAAAACAATTTATTTATTTTCTTTTGTATTTTTTTGTTCTTAATTGATACCAAAACAATTGTGGTGGGAAAAAAGTATCAATACTTATTTTTACTTAGGCACAAATCTCACTTTATTGAGGCATAAATAATAAATTAAAACCATATTCAAATTTGAGCTAAATCTCAACTCAACAACAAACAACAACAAACAATAGTGTCGCATAATTTAAAGAAAAGCAAGCTATGAATAAGCATAAAAATGCCTCAGAGGTAGTGACAATTTTGAGATATGATCAGCTATTAATCAGAACATGTATATTATTATAATTACATCATATGCCAACCTCAAATAGAATTTAATATTTTCGAAATTAAATTAATAAGTCTAAATGAGGGGAAAATTGACAAAACCCAAAAGCCTCGGCTTGAAGTTTGTTTCATGGTAGTTAACTACTCAAAGTATATTTATCGCCATCATAGACTAAAGGGTTTCCAAATTTTATCTTTTTTTTTTGGAAAAAAAGATAATTAAAATTAAAAGCCTTAGAATTGCAGAATTGTAACAACAAGGACCTTTTGAGAGGGCCATTCAGTCCCGAAAGATGGTGTTTTTAAACTGATTTCTTCATCGACATTTTTTTTGTGACGTTTTTACTGATTGGGATACAAATATTGAATCCAATTTGCCCCAATTTAATTGTTATAAATGAAATTTTCGGATAAATCTCCGTCACATGAATAAAAAACAAATAGTGTATTTTCAATTTAATAAAAATAAAACAGAAAAAGAAAGGTATGAGATTCGGGAGCAGTGAAAATAGAACTTCACACTTGCGTTACAAGTCAGATCAAGTGTTGGATTATAATATTTCACAGACTCATCCTCATCAATAATTATAACACCACAAACTAAAAATCAAACGACATTTAAGAAATATATATGAAGAAAAAAGGGGTTGTTGAGTGGTGAGAGAATTACTCAGTTCAGCGGGTTACTCGACGACACTGCTCCGGCGAGTGAACAACCTTGCTGTTACACTGCTCTGAGCAGCGGCGGTGGGCGAGCAGCGAAGGGGGAAGAACAGTAGCACAACGAACAGAGGAAAGAGAGAGAAGAGCAGCGCCGAGGCTCCGGCGACCCGAGGTTCTGGAGGCTCGAAGAGAGAGAGGGAGGCGAGGGTGTAAGAGAATGAGGGGTTTTATTTAGCGGAGAATGAGGTTGGGTGAAGTAGGAAAAATTAGGGCGAAAAGAAAAGGGATGTGGTTAGGCCCAAAACCGCAGCCCTTTAGTGATAAAGGCTGCGGTTTTGGGCCTAACCATAACCCTTAACTGAAGGGATGCGGTTTTGTATACAACTGCATCCCTTTTTAAGCAGTATTTGATGATTTTTCCTCTAGTCATGGCAAAAGTTACTGCCTATCTGGAAACAAAAGACTTTACCAAGTTTAATTTGGAACAACTTGTTGGTTCTTTGATGACGCATGGATTGCACCTAGATTTAGAAAATAGAGAATCATGTAGGCAAAAGTCCATTGCTTTAAAAGCTAATGAAGACGATGAAACAAATACTTAAGATGATGAATCTGCTCTCATGGTCTGACGCTTTTAAAAGATGTTCATGAACATGAAGCATGGAGACTACAAAACATACTAACAAATCTGGTTGTCGTAAATGTGGCAGTTTAGATCACTTCATCAAGGAATGCCCACAATGGGAGCTAGAGAAAGGCAGGGACAAAGGAAAGGAACGTAGCAAGGAAAGGAACAAAGATTTCAAGAATTCGTTTTCAAGAACTGACTTGAGGAAAGCCATGATAGCTGCGTGGGGAGATTTTGATTCAGAAGAAGAAAAGCATGATCAAAATTCTAAAGAAATAGCCAACCTATGCTTGATGGCTATGATGGAGATGAAACTGAAGAAGAGATTGAATCACTTGGGGAAAGTCTTAGTATTATTAAAACTCGTTTAACATCTATGACCACAGAAAAACTCTACGGCTTGTTAGTTGATGTCGTTAAAGACCATAAAGATGAATGTACAAATACAAAACAAACTGAATATGCACTAAAAGTGAACAAGGAACAAACAGATTGTCTTAAGAACATTCAAATTGAAACTGAAAACCGTTTCTTCGACTTATTTGATAGAAATGTGAAGTCAAAGGAAAGTTATGAGGAGGTAAAAAATGCAAACTATTTATTAAACTTGGAGCTTAGTCAAATAAAAGATATTGTTCTCGAAATTAGTTCCTTTGTATAGACACATAATCGTGTCTCCCCATTTAGTACCCTATGATGACTAATACCCCGCTCCAATTGGTCCGGATCGAGAAAAGAATAAAGAACGAGTCTAAAATAAAATGTTTTAAGCCCAAAACCATTTTATAATTAGTTTTACTAAGCCCAATTCATAAAACGTTTTAAAATAACTTTTAAAAGTCCATTTTCAAAAACCTTTTAAAAATAGTTTTATGGAAGCCTCATTTTATAAAACCCATTTTCTAAGTCCAATTTAATTAATAGAATTAATTAATTTTATTAATTAGTTTTATTAATAAAAATGTCTTTTATAAAAATAATCTTTCCCGAAAGTGTTTTTAAATATCTCTTACTAACTCTTTTCTAAAATCTTTTTATAATAAAAATCTTTTAAAAACCTATTGCATCTCAACTACCTAAACCACCCTAAACCTATATATAATCCTCACTCCAAAAATCTCTCAGCAGCATCTCACAACTGAAATCCTTCGACACAATTCACGGCCCTGATACTCACAAATTCACTCGGCAAATCTCTCGCCTCATAGAACAAAACCCACATACTTGCTGCCAGATAACTTCCCTAAACCATTCATCACCTGCGCCTACTACTATACAACCACGCTTACCTTCATCCTTCCTCTAATCTAAACCCTTGATCACCACCTAAATTAAATCATCATTCATCATCATATATTACCTACGGTGATACACTGATCATCACTCATCATCAGTACTCTTTTCGTTTTCTTGATCATCACCACACCACAATACTCCTAAGTCAACGTCTAATATAGTTAAAACAAAGTAATCTTACGCCTAATACATATTACGGAACAAAATATAACCTTTTTCTAAGGTTCGTTCAATAATTTAATTCAAGATCCGTACAAATTAACGACCCCGGACGATGGTATAATTTCTGAGGGTCAACTAAATTAACCAACTTTATTTGATTTCTGTATTTATTTTTATTATTTTCTTGAAGTTACTAACACTCTATTCGTGATGTAGCTATTAATATATTCCTGTGATTGTGAGTATTGTACATATTTTACTAACTCCCTGCAATATTTTCTTTTCAATATTTTTATTATTTTTATTTCTATTCATGAACCTAATTTTTTTCCTGTCTGATTGCAATATTTATCACCTTGTATTTATTGTTAAACAAGACCTAAGGAACTATTCAAATTAAATTAGATAATTTGGACGATCTGTTAGGAACCTTGTAATATGATTGCATAATAACTTGTCACTAAAAATATAGTCTTTTATGTGTTTCTTGAACCAACCTAGATTAAATATTTTTAGGGTGTTTAAAACGTTATATGATTATTCTTTTGCATAAAATCTGTAATGAATCGATATTTAGTAAAGGCCAGCAATGGGCAAACGTGGTTCATTATGACCATATTTGTACCCTCACCCCCGAACTCGATCTATGGTTCATTTTGACCATCTATGGAGTCAGGATGGGGAAATCTACATTGGATAAGTCCTTGTCCCTACAATTCAATATCCAATTAGGTTTATAAGTTCCTCTAAAAATTTATTGGCGACTTCAAAAATAAATTTTTAATAAAATCTTAACAATGGGGTAGTCAAATAAACGCGCTCACACCGCGTGTAGGCATAGAGGAATAAAATACACGCCTACAATTTGGCGACTTCACTGGGGAGGATTTTAAAAAATTAATTTTTTTAAATGAGTGGGTGAAAATTGAAAAATACGACTCATTCTCTTTTTATGCCTTTGAATAATATAATGTTTTGCATATGCATGGCTATTGTTTAGCCACCATAAGAACAATCTACCTTGCCTCATTAGCACATGTTCTATGTGTGAGGTCACCCGCGGGGGGTTTGCGCTTTGTCCTTCCAAAAAGATCTTGAGCGATAGTGTTGGATCTTAGTTATAAGCAAACCTACCCAACCATGACATTGTTCTCTTATTCCTGACTTGAGAACTGGAGTGCGTCTTACACGTGGCCACCTTTTTAAGCAAAGGTACGAAGCGTGGGATCAATCTTTTAGTCATGGACCCTTTTCAGCCTTAACATAAAACTGACCAATAGTTGAACATAGAACTTAACTTTTAGGTTGAAACTTTGCATATTATTATCTTAATTGTGCATCTTTGTGTGTGTGCGTGCTTTTATTGTTTGGTATTACACGATGTTTCGAGTTCAAAACTATCGAACAAATTTTACACGATCAAAAATGGATGAAAACGAACTTCTGCTCGTCTGTGCGTCGCGCTTCAGCCTGCGCTCCGCGCTGCAGTACCTCGGTGTCCCACACAGCCCTCCGCGCACAGCGCGTCTCTACGCGCCCAACGCACCTACTTTCTGCATTGTGTCTGCGTCTAGCACCTAACTTCTGCGTGTAGCGCTTAAGATCGGCGTGAAGCGCAAGCCTGTCCACTTCAAGTTTGAAAATCCATCTTCAAATTTTTCAAAATATATCTCCTATCTATTTCGAAAATTCTATCCCCATCCTTTACCAAACTATATCTCCCATCTTTTTTTAAAAAATGATCTCCCATCTTTTTTTGAAAATTCATCCTCATCTCTTTTTTTTAATAATAATTCTCCTATCTTTTTCAAAATTTCATCCCATCTTCAATCTCCAATCTCCAATCTACTTCCAAAATTCTATCTCCACCTTTTTTTAAAAAAAAAATCTCCATCTTTTTTCTTATCACATATCTTTTTTCAAAAAAATCATCATATATCCTATCTTTTCATATATTTTATCCATCCTTGGTGTGCACATCATTTAGGATTCATTTTAGTGTCCATCTTGTTGTAAAAGTCTCATCCGCTTAGGAATTCTAATTCCATTAGAAGTCCATCTAGCTCATATGTCTAGGTTTATCCAGTTTCACTCCATTTAGAGTTCTTAACCCCGTCTAACTCTATCCATGTTAGGAGTCTTAATTCGCTTGAGTCCCATCCATCTTAGAAGACTATAATCCATAAAAAGTCCAAAACCATTAGAATTATGTCCATCTTAGGAGTCTAAATCCATTAGAAGTCCGTTCATCTTTGGAGTCTCGAATCCATTAGAGTTTCGCCCATATTAGAAGTCTAAATCCATCAGAATTCCGTCCATTTTAGGAGTCTAGGTTCACTAGAGTTTATGCATAATAGAAGTCTAGCATCCATGAATGTTCGTCGAATCTAGAATTCTAACGTCATTAGAAGTCTATCAAGTTTAGGATTCTGAAGTCATTAGAATTGCATATCAATTAGGACAACATTCATACTAGAGTCCCTGTGCATTGCATAGTTCATCATTCATACACTTCATGCATAACTAGAGTTCATAGGTATTTAGGAGTCTCATTGTATCCATATTCTCCATTTCATTTCGTGCATTCCACATTTAGTAGTCCTGAACTACAAGCGATCTGATTCCCTCTTTCGGGATATGTAGGCAGCCTTTACAGGTTCGAACGCATAGATAGAGTCATGCATACCTGCATTAGGTCTAGGTGCATCCACAAACAAAAAATCCAAAAAAATTATATCATTCATTTAGGAGATGCTATTTTGTTCCTAGAAGCTCAACTTTTAAAATAAACATACATTCTCTCATTCCATTTATTTCTCTCCACCATCGCTCCATTTCTAATCTCCTATTGGACGATCCATGCAGAAATCAAGCGACAAGTCCATCGAATGCCGAACAACAAGTCGTGGAAATGGCTAGAGCTTTAGCCAAGCTGTCCAGCATGATGGAAGAAATAGCTATAAGGCTTGAGAAGATCGAGTCTGGTGAATTTTCTGGATTCAATAAGACAATGGAGAGTGTTGTTCATAGGGTAACCAGTGCAAATTCCTATTTTGAGCCCATTGATAACACCAAACTGAAAGGGAAACTTCCTAAAGAGTTCTCTACAACTGACATCCCTAAATTTATACCAACTGATAATCCAAAGCATCATTTAAGGAACTTCCGTGCAACCATGATCATCAAATCGGTTGACTCTGAACTTTACCCAATGGTATTTCCGATGTCGTTGGACCCAATCTGCCAAAATTGGTTCTATTCCCTAGACCCCAAGCAAACTGAAACATGGGAAGGCATCACTATTGCTTTCATGAAACAATATGAGTCGAATGCACAACTGCAAACCTCCCTTAGAGAGCTCGAGGTTCTTAAACAAGGTGAAAACGAAGGCTTTACCACCTACCTGAACAAATGGAGGGAGAAATCAACCCATATGATATCAAGGCCTACAGAAAAAGACTTGGTACGAATATTCGTTTCTAACCTCCTCCCTAAATACAAAAACCACCTCAAATACTTGGGTCTTGATAGCTTCTCAAGAGTATATGATGTACGTATCCAGATTGAGAATGATTTGCTGAAAAAAGCCGAGGACAATGACCTCAAAATGTCATAAAAGTAGACATATCTCCAAGCTCAATCGCTCATTAGGACATTTGGACTAGCTTAGGTCCGATTACCACAAAAAAAATACATTTCTTCTCTTTTCATTTAGAAAGAGAACTCATGAAGATCGAAGCAACGAAGCTGTCTCGTCATGTGACGTAGGAGTCTAGACTTATGATTTCATTTTCTGTTTCATCTCTCTCATTTTCCCAGTCTGATATAGGATTTCCCTTTTTACTGCATGTACTCATAATTTTCAATTAATAAATGAGTATTTCTTTTCTAACCTTGCATTAATGAGCATTAATGATAATCATGATTGTCGCCTTAAAAGAAATGAATTTCTAATTCTCATGACTATTCTAATAAAGACAATGAACAAATTGACATAAAAGAGGCATTCCTCCTTTCACTACAACTATTCCTCCACTTCAATATATAACACCCCTCTCCCTTTAACCTACCTCACGGGATGTACACTTGACAACTATTCAATGTAAAGGGCAAATAAAAAAAGCAACAACAAAACAAAAATCAAAGCAAAAAAAGAAGAAGGGCAAAAGCAAAAAGATGATAAAAAAAAGAAGAAGGGCAAAAGCAAAAAGAGAAGTTCTTGCAAACACTAGTAGAATAAATGCTTATTGCTGCGGTTATTAAGTGGCCTATTGCTGCGGTTTTGACCGCGCAGCAATTAACGGCGCAGCAATAGGTAATTAAACTGTTGCTGCGGTTTTAAACCGCAGCAATATTACAACATATTGCTGCGGTTTCTGGGAAAAACCGCAGCAATATAAATTTTTTTTATTATATAAATAAGGTATATTGCTGCGGTTTCTAAGAAAAACCACAACAATATAAATATTTTTTATTATAAAAATAAAGTATATTGCTGCGGTTTCTAGGAAAAACCGCAGCAATATGCTGCGGTTTCTAGGAAAAACCGCAGCAATATGCTGTAGTTAATAATAAAAAATAGGCATATTGCTGCGGTTCCTAGCTAAAACCGCAGCAATAGGTAAGTTTACAGGTAAAAAAAAATTTTAATTTTTTTTTGCATTATGTCATCAAATTTGATAAATCAAAATGCTGAAAAAAAATAAAACACAACAAATTCAAAGTAATGATAAACAAAACTTTGTCATATAATTGCAATACTAGTTTCAAACACAAATTTCTTATGTAAAAAAATGCAAACATCACTCAATCATTCAAGAAGATGAACACAACTAAAGCAACACAATGTATAAAAAAACAAAAAATATATTACAAAAAAAAAGAAACTGAAAATAAAAAAATTACTAAAACAAAAATCTACAACCATATCTAAAAAACGAAAAAAAAAGAAAACGAAAAACAGAAACGAAAAAAAAAAACAAAAAATAGATCTGAATCGAAGAAGAAAACGAAGGGAATCGAAGAAAATGAAAAAAAAGAAAACGAAAAAAAAGAAAACGAAAAGCAGAAACGAGTTGATGGCGACGAGATCTGAACGAGTTGATGGCGAACGAACGAACGAACGAGATCTGAACCGCCGGTGTTGATGGCGACGAAGAACGAACGAGATCTGAACCGCCGGTGTTGATGGCGACGAAGAACGAACGAGTTGATGGCCGGTGTTGATGGCGACGAAGAACGGACGAGTTGATGGCCGGTGTTGATGGCGACGAACGAACGACGAGGAAGCGCCGGTGGCGTGAGGGAGGGAGGGAGGAACGAACGAACGACGGTGGATTTGTTGCGTCGAGGGAGGGAGGAAGTGCAGGTGGCGTGAGGGAGGGAGGAAGTGCCGGTGTCGTTGTTAGGTGAAGAGAGGGTGAGGAGAGATAGAGGAAGAAGAGATGAGAGTGTCATGTGGGAAAACGGCTGAGACAAGAAGAACCCTAATTGGGTCACTTGTCTTCTTTTATATTAAAATATATGGGGATATTGCTGCGGTTTTTTATAAAAACCGCAGCAATATATTAAAATATTATTTTTTAAATATTATTTTAATATATTGCTGCGGTTCTTGCCAGAAACCGCAGCAATATGTCTGGTCAAAAAGTCAACTTTTTTACAAAAATTTCCCCGTTGAAACCATATTGCTGCGGTTTTTAGCAGAAACCGCAGCAATATCTTTATTTTATATTTTACCTTTTCTTTTTACGTGATATATTGCTGCGTATGGGTAAAACCGCAGCAATATCACCGCAGCAATAAGCATTTATTCTACTAGTGAAATAAGCCCATCAATAGCTTTGTCAAAGGTACATCTTTCAAAATCATTAACTTTCAACCCAAAAACCAAACAACCTTGACCTCCATAGCCAAATGCCATTACAAGCCAAATCATACCTCTAATAAACCTTCTCATAAACAACCGACAACCATGCATATCGTATCCCAATAAGCCATAAAAAGACAAACTAAAGCCCGCTAGGTCGAAAACCCATAAGGGCGACTTAGGCAAAAGTCAGGGCACCTTCTCATTCACTAGCCTGAACTACGAATGGTCTGATTCTGCTAAAGATACGTAGGAAACCTCACCCTGAGGTCCGACCACTTTAAACCAAACCAAACCTACATCATTATCCACCCTTGCCAAAGACCTCTTCCAAATCAATGCCTAATTCATTGCAAATGGCTCCAAAGCAAAATGCTCGGCCACCATTTAAAAAATTAAGAGCTACGACTGACCTGATTCCATCATGGATACGTAGGTAACCTCTTTTGAGGCCCGGCCATTTTAATTCAAAACATTATTTTTCTTTTTAAGGCTCGTCTTGGCCCATGAGAAAAGCGCAATCGCCCAAAAATCGTCAATTTTCAATGCTCATCCCTACCCTTAGAACTATCATTAGCCTACCTTATTGCGTGAGTCGATTCATTATGGCTCTGCCTTTTCTTATTCTTATCCATTGTCGTTTTCTCAGCTACATTATCGCTTCTAAGCCAACCTTAGCATGACCCTTCAACACTCAGCGCTATGACTGCGCCTCATCTTTGAATGTTCTTCTCTTTGGCCTTTCTTGTCTTTATCACCTTAGGAACCCTATATGGAATCTTTGGTCGAAACTTCCACTAAGCGTGACGAGATATCTTCAAAATCAAGCAATCAAGTTGAGTACTCATAGACTCCATCTTACTGGGGGCTTCATCACCGATCCACGCAGAAAATCATAGGCTCCAATTCTAGGTCGTCTATCATAATAAGGACTTCATTACGAGTCTATACATAAAATCTTGAGTTCTAAAACCCACACTGATACAAGATTGAACCTACTTTGTGGCATACCAAACTCGAAGCATACAACTCAAGCGCTACAAAAGCTCGTTCTATAACGTATTTCAAATCCAACAGGTCATCCTTGGGGGCTTCCCATTTCGCTTCTTTCATAGGCTTCATGTGTACCTTGATCAGGATTTCCTTACGAGTCCATACAAAATATTATGGGCTCCAGACCCATACGAGATCCTAACTGTTTTATGGGATCACTTAGGCCCGTAACAACTACATCACGTTTCAAATCAAACATAACTTACGTGGATCATCATTAGGGTCTTCTCCTCCTTAATTATTTCTCCTCTTTCAAAAACAATTTTCTAAACGAAAATTTGAGCTTCTAATGGAACGATCAAAGCATCATATCATCTGCATTAGCATCATATCTCTGCATTAGTGTCATATCATCTACATTAGTGTCACACCTCAGCATTGGCATTACATATCTGCATCATCCAAGCATTGTATCAAGCATTACATCTTTCGTCCTTAGCCATAGGATTTTAGCGTCAATCATCGAGTCGCACACACATACACACACGTATGCACAAGCTAGCACCTTTAAGCCTAGAGTACTAGAGGTCACTCTTTATAGGCCAAGTCTTTTCCAATCCATACACTAGCACCCACATCACGGGATACATGCATGTCCCCTAATTGTTTGATTGTATATCTGTGTGTTATCTGTATTCAGAGGTACCCATCATTAAACGACTCTATACGAGTTATATTCAGCCAAGGTCCGCGGACTATTACAATTTAACAACGAAATACAAACCGTTAGGTATGCGGACCATTTCAAATCATCAACGGAAAATAAACCGTTAGGTCTGCGGACCATTGCAAATTAACAGCGGAAAACACACTGCCAGGTCTGCGGACCATTGTCAACACCTCGGAGCGGGAACATAATAGGTATACCCCGACGTGAGCCGGAACATAATAGCTCTACCCCGACGTGAGCCGGAACGTAATAGCTCTACACAATATCAACACCCCGGAGCGGGAACATAGTAGCTCTACCCCGACGTGAGCCGGAACATAATAGCTCTACACAATATCAACACCCGGAGCGGGAACATAATAGCTCTACCCCGACGTAAACGGGAACATAATAGCTCTACACATTATCAACACCCCGGAGCGGGAACATAATAGCTCTACCCCGACGTGAGCCGGAACATAATAGCTCTACCCCGACGTGAGCCGGAACAGAATAGATCTACACATCATCAACACCCTGGAGCGGGAACATAATAGCTCTACCCCGACATGAGCCGGACCATAATAGCTCATGATTCCTTTTTTCACATATCATATCATTTTTTTTTGCAAATTTATAATTATTTTGCAAATGTGTTTCACATACCTCCGTTCCTGAAAATTTGCTTATTTTGCAGGCGCTGGCGTAAAAGAGTGATTTTGGATTGCAGAGCATCTAGAATCATTCTCCGTCCCGACACGTATACTATGACTTTCGGTTTTACAAACCTCAGTCAAAGTGGGGGCTTCTGTAGACACATAACCGTGTCTCCCCATTTAGTACCCTATGATGACTAATACCCCGCTCCAATTGGTCCGGATCGAGGAAAGAATAAAGAACGAGTCTAAAATAAAATGTTTTAAGCCCTAAACCATTTTATAATTAGTTTTACTAAGTCCAGTTTATAAAACATTTTAAAATAACTTTTAAAAGCCCATTTTCAAAAACATTTTAAAAATAGTTTTATGGAAGCCTCATTTTATAAAACCCATTTTCTAAGCCCAATTTAATTAATAGAATCAATTAATTTTATTGATTAGTTTTATTAATAAAAATATCTTTTATAAAAATAATCTTTCCCCAAAGTGTTTTTAAATATCTCTTACTAACTCTTTTCTAAAATCTTTTTATAATAAAAATCTTTTAAAAACTTATTGCATCTCAACTACCTAAACCACCCTAAACCTATATATAATCCTAAGTCCAAAAATCTCTCAGCAGCATCTCACAACTGAAATCCTTCGACACAATTCACGGCCCTGATACTCACAAATTCACTCGGCAAATCTCTCGCCTCATAGAACAAAACCCACACCTCCCTACTTGCTGCTAGGGGTGTTCATAACCGGGTACCCGGTTTTTCGGGTACCCGGATATGCGGGTACCCGCATTTGCGGGTAGTTGAAAACTCGGCCCGTGACCCGACCCGGAAATATCGGGTACTCGGTATGCGGGTACCCAATTTTTCCTGGTCGGGTCATAGGGTACCCGAAAAGAAGAACAACCACTATTTTCTATTTAACAAACTACCCTATTCCTTGCAGTTGCAGCTATAAATCTAAGAAAACAATTCCAAATTGTCCACTCATCAACATATACACAAAAAGAAACACAAAGCACTAATTAAATGAATAGAAAAATATCACATTTGGCTTTGGCTAGAAATTCATGGCCTCTGATTTATGAATATGAAAAGTTGGGACTAAGGAGAATGAATCTACAGCGACAGTAATGACTGATTAAAGTGATGAAGTATACTTTGAGATGAGGGAAGGAGAGACAATTGGGAGGCAGAATGGCAGACTACAACCAGCGAAGCCAAGATTTTTTTTTTTACTTTTTCCGGGTTATCGGGTACCCGCTTAACCAAATAAGCGGGCCCATTACCCAACTTGCTTATTGCACATTTTTTCAAGTCGGGTACCCGGCCCATTAAAATTTGAAATTTGAGAAAATTACCCGTTTTTTTATTTCGGGTCAACGGGTCAATGGGCCGGGTCAACCGGGTCGGGTTTTATTGCCACATAACTTCCCTAAACCATTCATCACCTACGCCTACTACTATACAGCCACGCTTACCTTCATCCTTCCTCTAATCTAAACCCTTGATCACCACCTAAATCAAATCATTATTCATCATCATATATATTACCTACGGTGATACACTGATCATCACTCATCATCTGTACTCTTTTAGTTTTCTTGATCATCACCACACCACAATACTCCTAAGTCAACGTCTAATATAGTTGAAACAAAGTAATCTTGCGCCTAATACATATTACGAAACAAAATATAACCTTTTTCTAAGGTTCGTTCAACAATTTAATTCAAGATCCGTACAAATCAACGACCTCAGACGGTGGTATAATTTTTGAGGGTGAACTAAATTAACTAACTTTATTTTATTTCTGTATTTATTTTTATTATTTTCTTGAAGTTATTAACACTTTATTCATGATGTAGGTTATTAATATATTCCTGCGACTGTGAGTATTGTACATATTATACTAACTCCCTGCAACATATTATACAACAAAAACAATGGCGGCCTCCCGCTTGTAGGAGAAAAAGTAAGGTTTGAGGGTGAGAAAAGAGAAATGATTGGGAAAGGAGGAAATCGCTTTTCTAAAATATGTATTCAACTATAAATGTTGTTTATTTAATCACAAATTTTTGAAATGTTGAATATTGAATCACAAAATATCAGAAGTATAACTTACCAACTATATTAGGACAACTTTTGTGATGGTGATGCAATATTTTGGTTTCAATATACAACCTTAGTTATTAGATGTACAACATTGTTGAGTATTAATTTCATCGGCTCAATTCACAAATTTGTTTTGGGTCGGATCAAAATTTATCATATGTAATAATCTTGTTAGATTCATTTTAAAATATAATTGCAAAATGCCAATTCAATTTCATAATATTTGCTAATGAATATTGTTACTAAGATCTTTAGGTTATTTCTATTTTGCAGGATAATCCCCATGTAGACACATAATCGTGTCTCCCTATTTAAGGGCCCAATGATGAAACATACCGCAGTCTTAATTGGTCCGACCCAAAGGCAGAGCAGTCCGAAGAGCCAAAACTATTTTAATAGTGTTAAAGCGTATTTTAATTATCCAAAATCTTATTGTATTTCGAGCCCAACTCTTTGAAAAGCCCATTTAATTATTCTTTGATAATTAATTATTTTATTTAAATAAAATAAATATTTTCAAAGATATTTTAATAATTAAAATCAGATTTTATCCTGTAAAATCAGATTTTCGGAGTCAAAAGATAAAAGAAAATCATGAAAACGCGTTTTTATCAAAAAACTGTCAAAACGTGTCAAAAGCAAGGCGGTGTGCTGAGCGCACCAACGTGCGTCGAGCGCACGAGCCTGCGTCGAGCACACATGTCTGCCACGTAGACCTGTGTGTCACACAGAGTCGTGCGCCGATCGCACTCCTCTGTGCGATGCATAGGCTGTCAATTTTATCTTTTTTAAAGCGTGTGCCACGTGGGCACTAATGATTGGTCATGTCGCGTCTGGCGCACCAATGTGCGCTTGATACGCGTGTTTGTGCGTCACACAGCCTTCTGCGCCTGGCGCAGCTGGCATGTGAAGCGCAGTCTCGTTTTTCTTATAAATAGGCTTTTACATAATTCGAAGACATACTTTACGAATCTCTCTGCAAAACTTCTCTACAAAACTCATACATTCAAACACAAAAATACATTCAAATATACGTTCAGATTTTCAGGCTTCACGATTGCTCGTCCCGAAGGTTGTCAATCTCTCAAACCCAAGCCATGGTATTATCCTGAGGGTGCTTGAATCAATTTATTAATTTTTATTATTATTAATGATTTCTTTCATACTGTAGATCTTTTGTTTATTCTACCCTTTTATTTCTCTTTTCTATTTATTTTTATATATTATTATATGGTTGCCTGATTGTTCTATGCATGATTTTTATCACCCATATGTTATTATTGCTAAACAAGACCTAAAGAACTGTTCTAATATTAATCAGATAATTTGGACAACCTGCTAGGTTCCCTGTAATTTGATTGCATAATAACATATCACTAAAAAATAGTCTTTTATGTGTTTCCTGAACCAACCTAGACTAAATTATTTTTAGAGTGCATGAAAATATTCGTTGGTTATGCTATTGTATAAAAATTGACATGAATCGATATTTAGTAGAGGCCAACAATGGGCGAATGTGGTTCATTATGACCGTGTTAGTACCCTCACCCCCGAACTTAATATGTGGTTCATTGACCATCTATGGAGTCAGGACGGGGAAATCTACATTGGATAAGTCCCTAATTTGTCCCTACGGTTTCCCAATATCGAATTAGGTTTATGAGTCTTCCTTTAAAGACTTGTTGGCGACTTCGAAAACGCATTTTAATAAAACCTTAACAATGGGGTAGTCAAATACGCGCTCACACCGTAGTTGGCGAAATAAAAACACGCCTACGATTTAGCGACTCCACTGGGGATGATTTAAAAAAAAATTAATTTTTTAAATGAGTGGGTGAAACTCAAAAAATATGATTCATATTCTTTTTATGCTATAGAATGACATTACAGTTTTGCATATGCATGACTATTGTTTAAGCCACCATAAGGACAATCTACCTTGCCTCATTAGCGCATGTTCTATGCGTGAGGCCACCCCAGGGGAGTTTGCGCTTTGTCCTTCCAAAAAGCTTCCTGAGCGATAGTGTTGGATCTTAGTCATAAGCAAACCTACCCAACCATGGCATTGTTTTCTTGTTCTTGACTTGAGAACTGGAGTGTGTCTTACACGTGGCCACCTCTTTAAGCAGAGGTACGAAGCGTCGGATCAATCTCTTAGTCATGGACCCTTTCTGACTTAACCTAAACCTGACCATAGTCTGAAACATAGAACTGGACTTTAGGTTGGAACTTTTGCATCCATGTTACATGACATTTGCTTGTGATTGCAATTTTTGCCTGCTATTAACTCGTCAAATTTTCGTTATTATGCGTCGTACCTTAAAATTGCGTCTAAATAACAAATAAAAGATCGTCAATTGGCTAAAACCCCGCCTAAATCCCCGAAAAACATGTCGGGGGAGCAGTGCGCCAAGAGCATTAAGTTGCCCCTAGCGCACCGCTCCCGCGCCAGACGCACTGCTGTGCACCGCGCGCAGCAATGCTGCATCGCTTGCATTCAGTGCATCGCATGATTTTCGTCGATTTAGTCGTCATGGTGGTCGATCCTATGTTTGGTCCGTCTGCATTCGCGTAAAAACATGGTCATTCTAGGGGTCTCACCTAATTCAAACATAAAAATCAGTCTTTTCATGCAAGGTCCAGTGTGTCCTAAAAAGTGCATCTAGAAAAATGGTCATGGTAGAGTTAGAATTGTCATGCATGCATACCTTCTCCCTGCTGTCCAACTAATCTTCTCTATCAATTCTACCTAATCATATTCAATTAATTTCAAAAACTTACATCCTTTAAAATCAATCCTACACCCATGTCTATTCTACCTTTTTAAAAAAGCATTTACTAATCATCATCGTACAAGACATTTACAAAAATATTTTCAAAATTAATCCATCATCTTTTCCTAACAAAAGATAAAAAAACAAGGGGTTCCTTTCAAAAACGAATCTCAAAAATTATAAGCCCAGTCCAAACACCTTCATTCAATTCAATCCAATCAATTCAATCCCCTTGCATTCATTTTTAGGCCCATATGCATTAGAGTCTATTTTGCGTTCATCCTAGGCCTGTCTAAATTTGAGTCCATGCATTCACTAGCATTAGAGTCGATCTTAGGCCCATATAAGTCTAGTTCATCTAGGCCCATTTGCATCTTTATGTAAAGTCTAGTCTAAGTCTATTCTTGATCCACTCCAATCTAAGTCTAAGTCTAATCCAGTCTAAATCTTAGATCCATTTAGGTCCAGTTCATTCCCTAGGTCTAGTTTGCATTATATGTAAACCCTAGTCAAGTCTTCGGACTATAAAAGTTGAGTCTTAGGACTATAAAAGTTCCCTAGGTGTAGTTTGCATCTCTATGTAAACCCTAGTCAACTCTTCGGACTATAAAAGTTAAGTCTTCGGGCGATAAAAGTTCCCTAGGTCTAGTTTGCATTTCTATGTAAACCCTAGTTAAGTCTTCATAGTATAAAAGTTCCCTAAGTCTAGTTTGCATTTCTATGTGAACCCTAGTTAAGTCTTCGGATTATAAAAGTTCCCTAGGTCAAGTTTGCATTTATGTGAACCACTAGTGGAAATAAACGGAAGGACTGCGTTTTTGGCCAGCAGCCCTTTCCGTAGCAGCCCTTCACTAAAGTGAAGGGCTGCGGTTCAGGCCAAAAACGCAGCCCTTGTATAAGTGAAGGGCTGCGGTTTAGGCCTAAAATCGCAGCCCTTCGTATTCGGATTTTTTAAAAAAAAAAAAAAATCTCGCTAGCCCAAAGACCCCACCCCACCCCCGGCCCTGCCCGCCGCCCCGCACCCCCCACCCCCGCACTCCCCACGCCCCGCCCCCCACCCCAGTCGACCCCCGCCCGCCCATGCACGCCCACCCCCGTACTCCCCTGCCCGCCCCCTACCCCCGGCCCACCCCCGCCAACCCCGCCCCCCACTCCCCCGCTGCCCGCCCCCCCACCCCCACCCCCCCCGCCCCCGCACCCCCCACCATAGACCACCCCCGCCTGCCCCGCACCCCCCACCATAGCCCACCCCCGCAATGCCCTCCGACCATGCCCCCCACCCTGACCCCACCCCCCTGCCCCCCACCCCAACCCACCCTCTCGCCATCCCCAAACCCCCTCTGCCCGCCCTCCACCCATTGTTGCCCACCACCCCAACCCACCCTCTCGCCATCCCCAACCCCCTCGCCCGCCCCTCCACCCACTTGCTGACCACCCAAGACCCCACCACCCCCTAGCCCCGGCCACTGCCCACCAGTGGCGCCCCCAACCCCCACCCAACACCTCCCTTCCACACAAAAAAAAAACCGATCGAATTGCAATATATGACAAGTTTTTCAACGTAATAATGAACTTTAAATATATATATTAAATAATGTAAAAAGTGTACATAGAATTGATACCATCAACTAGTAGATCTAGCTAATTAATTATATCACGAAATCCACCAAAATGTATCATAAGCAATCATCACAAAGGTAGGACGCCAACTTATCCCGAACTTCATGTAATTCCTCTATGGTGAAGGCCCTCAAACTTGGTGTCTTATTCATATTAACCTTGCAAAACAACCAAGGAATAAACACATTATATAAGAATTCAATCATTTACCGTAGTTAGTAGTTCTAAAAATGACATATACCTTCCCGAAATTCATTCAAAAACAAATGCAAGCCTAAAACTCTACACACTAGTTATATTATACCTCATATTATCATGTTCAAAAATAAAATGGAGTTGAATGACTCGAGAAATAGGAATTGGACGCGAAAAGGCGAAAATAGGCCTAAAATCACCTTTTCGTTCCCGAAATGCAACCAACAACAAATGCAAGCCTAAAAATCTACACAATAGTTACATTATACCTCATATAATCATGTTCAAAAAGAATTTGGGGTGAAATGACTCGATAAGTACGAAAGGGACGCGAAATGGTAAAATTAGGCCTAAAATGACCTTTTCGTTCCCAAAATTCAACCAACAACAATAGCAAGCCTAAAAATCTACACAATAGTTACATTATACCTCATATTATCATGTTCAAAATGAATTTGGGATTAAATGACTCGATAAGTAGGAATTGGACGCGAAAAGGCGAAAATAGGCCTAAAATCACATTTACGTTCCCGAAATTCAACCAACAACAAATGCATGCCTAAAAATCTACACAATAGTTACATTATACCTCATATTATCATGTTCAAAATGAATTTGGGGTTAAATGACTCGATAAGTACGAATTGGACGCGAAAAGGCGAAAATAGGCCTAAAATCACATTTACGTTCCCGAAATTCAACCAACAACAAATGTAAGCCTAGAAATCTACACAATAGTTACATTATACCTCATATAATCATGTTCAAAAAGAATTTGGGGTGAAATGACTCGATAAGTACGAATCGGACGCGAATCGACAAAATAGGCCTAAAATGACCCGAGAATCAGGTCACATGGCAATGGAATGCCCATCAGCTGGTAGCGGCGGAGATGGTGGGAATTGTTACAATTGTGGAGAGCATTACATTGCCATGTGACCTCACTCTCCACATTTGTAACAAAGTCCCACCACCACCGCCACTACTGCCCCCCCACTGCAATCCATCATTGCCATGTAGGCCTAAAATGACCTTTTCGGTCCCCAAATTCAACCAACAACAAAAATAAGCCTAAAAATCTACACAATAGTTACGAATTGGAGAAATTAGACAGACCTGAGTATATGTCTCATAATTTATTGACCTTCCGCCATTTCTTAGGATCTTCAAGTACATGTATCCCTTCCGTGTGATCTACACGCATATAGTTCTCCGACATATTCACATCATCTTCCACACTATTTTCAGGATAGGTAAAAGTTGGGATGTCCTCAAATGCATCATATTCTTCCTTATTATCAATATCACCAATACCGAGGATACTCCTTTTACCAGGTACAACAATTGACCACTTATTATCAGCATGATCAGTTACAAAAAATACTTGCTTAACTTGTGATGCAATTACAAATGGCTCCTGAGTTTCACGTAGACGACTAAGGTCAACAAGAGTGAATACGCAAGGATCATCTTTTCTTACGCAACGTCGATTATCGTCAACCCACTTGCAACACAAGAGGCAAATATTAAAAGTACAGTAGTCCAGCTCCCAAATTTCTTGTATTCGCCCATAATAATTGCTGTCAGCAAGTACAGGCGACTTATCCTTCGAGCTTGCGTATTGTGTAGATGACGCCACAAGTGAAACACCACTATTTTGTTGCGATGTTGACTTCAGATCTTGACGTTTAGTCCAAAACGTATACCCATTAATATCATAACCCTCATAAGAGCGTACAGCTTCACGAGGACCAAATGCTAACCACTTGACTGTTTCAGGAACACTTTCATCCAAATCATTCACTACTCGTTTATGAAACCAATCAATGAAAGTCTTGTTATGCATTTGCGTTAATGCCCTTACTCCTTTTTCGGGATTGCTAACACGTAATTCCTCCATATGTTCATTTAAATAAGGATGGACAGCTGCTACGTGATGGAATACAAATAAGTGAGCTTGTGTACGCTTTTCTACGGAAGGTGTGATCAATTTTGAACCAATTGGACCCTTGCCCTCAAGTCTGCCCTCGTGTCGGGATGTCGGAAGTCCAACAGAATCAACACTAGCAAAATACTCAGCCACAAAATTACTGATCTCTTCACCCACAATCCCTTGAATTATACTACCTTCTGGTTGTGCAGGATTCCGAACTTTATCCTTCAAAGTACCCATATATCTCTCAAAAGGATAGCACCACCTTAAAAACACTAGACCACACAGCTTAATTTCTCGAACTAGATGGACAATGAGATGGACCATAATGTCAAAGAATGCGGGGGGAAAAACATCTCAAATTTGCATAGAGTTTCAACTACTCTGACCTGCAGGGAATCGAGGGTCGACGGTTCTAGGACTTTGCTGCATATTGTATGGAAAAATGAACAAAGTTCTGTAATGGTGTGTCTCACATTCTTTGGAAGTATCCCACGAATTGCAATCGGTAAGAATACTTGCATCATGACATGACAATCGTGAGATTTCATACTCGATAACTTTAAATCACCATTTAAGGTAACAAATCGCTTCATATTCGATGAGTAGCAGTTGGAACCTTAATGCCATACAATCACTAGTGGAAAAAAGTTCAACCGCTGCGGTCAAAACCGGGCTTACCACTGCGGTTTTGGGCCGCAACGGTTGGACTAGCAGCAGTCCCCAAATATTAACTGATGCGGTCCAAAACCGCAGCAGTTAATCATTTACCGCTGCGGTAAATGATTAACTGCTGCGGTTTTGACCCAGAACCGCAGCAGTTGACTACCCCAAAAACCAATTTTTTTTTTTTTCCATTTTTTCATTATTAATCTATACAAAATCAATAATATATATCAATAATCATTTTATTAAGCATATTATGCTCAATTGAAGCATAAACATAAATAATTAGATACATAAGAATATTTATTATAATTGTAATATCATACTCAACTATAACTATATACATTGAAAAAAATGACATATTATCCCTGTTCCAATCACAACGCAAGCAAATAAAGTGCTGGTCATTTGATTTGGTTAGTTCCCCATAGCACCAGCAATATCTCAACAAGTTGTCCTTCCAATAAGTAATCTAAGGATCAACAATGCAATCTACGTAAGTATTCCGATGAATTCATTTGCACATATATGGAAGCTAACCAAGACTTCAAGTATAAAAGCTACAAACATAACATTAATAGTTATCATGGCCACCTACTATAAATATTGCTCCATTGAGGGCCAATCTAGAGATGAATTGGGAAACATCAAATGAATTCAAATTTATTAGCAAATGAAAGAAATAATCAGTTGGGCTTAGGACAAAGCACTCTTTAATTGGTGAATGGATCTTTCACCTGCTACAACGTAACAAGAGGACCTCATATAATCTTTTTTACTTTTGTTCAAATATTAGGAATTTCGCCCCCATCGAAGTTATTCATACCACACCTCAACATCTTATATATCACATTACTAAGAACCTCAACCTTGACTTCTCCAAACTATAACGGCCTCCAATCCGTAACCTATGCACCATATAATGCAATCTACAAGAATGAAATCCCAACCCATAGAACCGCATAGCCATATCAAGTACAAACCCCTCACGCCCCTCACCCTCTGCGTGGCCCCCCAACACTTCCCCCCCCCCCACCGCCCCCACCCCCACCGCACCGCCCCCACCCCCCGCACCCCCCACCCCCACCGCACCGCCGCCCCCACCCCCACCGCACCGCCCCCACCCCCGCCCCGCCCCCACCCCCCGCCCTGCCCCCCCCCCCACCGCACCTGCCCCCACCCCCGCACCGCCCCCCACACCCACTACGCTCCCCACCCTCTCGCTTGCCCCCCCACCCCCACTTCACACCCCCACCGCACTGTCCCCCGACCCCCACCGCACTGTCCCCACACCCCCTGCCTTGCCCCCCCCCCTGTGTTGCCCCCCCGCACCGCCACCAACTACATCAATGAAAAGCCATTATCACCACCAACCACAATCCTATTTTATCTTTTCAAATTCTTGAAATTAAACACAAGTTACAAAAAACGAACTCGCACCCACATGAACACTTGCATAGCTTATTCATCTAAAAATTACACCTTTCACCAACCATTACAAATTTACTTTGCACCATGAAAAATAATACACCATATAATATGAAATAAATACACCTTAAAAACAACACAATTTACTTCAAACGTACTATTAATCAAAGAACAACATATTAATTACCCAATTCAAGCGAAAAATCAATCCACAAAATCAAAACCACAAATTAATATGAAAAATTCAAAAACCCTAATTTTAGTGGGAGAGTAGTAATTAACTTACATGAACAATCGAAGAACAGAGGAGAAACCGAAGAAGAACAAGGTAAATCAACTAAGGAAGAGGAAATCACCTCTTTTATTCTGCAACACCAACAACAACAATAAAAACACAAAAAATTAAAATAAAGAGCGAACAAGAAGCAGGAAATCGAAGAAGAAACGAGGGTAGCTGGTGGCCGTTGGGGGAAGGTGGAACCCAGTGGTGGTGGTGGTGAAACCCAGAGAAAGAAAAGAAAAAAAAACTGCATATGGAGAGAATTTTATGTTAGCACTTTCTTAAAAGATATAGTTTTCTCACTTAACATATAGCACCATGCATGATGGGGTAAAAAATGCAACGCAGGCCTGTCTCAAACATATTGGAGGCTTGTCCAGTTCATAAAAGTGGGGCTCTAAATTTTATTTATTATGAACAATTTTTGGAATTTGAAATCTAATTCTATATTTCATAAGATAATCAATTGAGATTCACTTTTACAAAAATATAGCACCTAAACTATGGCAGGTTAGGATAATGTGACTAATACAAATAATGAAATTCAGGTTTTCAGGCCTTCTAAATTGAGGGATCTTATGTTGTAGGTCATTGTCACATGCTATTAAACATCTTCTGTACTAAGCAAGACTTCCCTTGTTTCTCTAATCAACAAGGGATTTACCTGTAAAAGACAATTAATTAATTCAAGTATCCAATATGCCGAAAAAAGAGCAGAGAAGGAAACATCCAGCAAGGAGGAAAATAGCTACTTACTTCTGTCATTGGTGAACCGTTGACAAAATCATGAACCACGAGCTTCTTGTGTACAAGACAATGAATACGAGGTACCTACAATGTGATAAAACAATTTACTAAGACCAGCTCTCATTAAAACCATTGCACGTGTCCTCATCCATTGTCATAATCGGATTGATTTTCATTACTTGTACCGAAAAAGTTGGAAGTTTATGTAAGCCTACAGCATCAAGTACATCAAATTGAGTTAAAAATGAAAGCAATCAAGGGGCAAGAGATACTCGATACTAAGTCATTGTTTAACCGCAAGACCTATATATGCTTGATTACTTAAATAGCAATATCAACAAACCCTAATTCCCAAGAACTTGACTAAGCAAGTAATACAGGTCATTGGTATAAAACAATCACAATTTAGAAATTTTAAAGATGAAATCAACAAGAACAAATTTCTCACATCGGGTTGTCTCACGTGCAAACCTTGCTAGGGGGTAACCGAATCAAGTCATCTTCATAAAAGGCCGTTAGGCTGCAGATCGGCCTCCTCCTTGTTTAATTCTAACTCGAATTAAAACTCGGGACTCCGATAAACTCAAATACCTCATTTAGTTTTAATTCGGACTCGGGGAGTCGTAGACCCGCCCATAAAAACAAGTGTTAAACAGTTTGGACTTCCAAAGACGAGAATGTATCAACGTGATGACATTTGAACTACGGTTCAAGGATCATGAAGTACCTTCACCGGACAAGGAAAAGGAATTTTCTCGAATCGGGCGGTCTAAAGGAAGGAGTGTTTCCTTCATTTATCATGTCTTCTTTGCATTGCTGAAGAGGAAGGATGCCCATCTTCCCTCTGTTTGATCAAAGGATACACATTGAAAACGATCAGCAAAGTCCCAAAACCATTTCATAAGGGGTGATTTGATCTAGCTATAGATCTTAAACTTATTGAGTGTGCATAGAACTAGCTCAAAATAATGGCTTATTAGCTCCAAAAAATAATGTTCAATCGGGTGATAAAAGCTTATTCTTCAAATCAGCACTCTTAAGGCCTTAAGAGGTGGGTGTTTGATTCTACTCTATGATGGCCGATTAGCAACATCGGTAACTCCACTTCGGAACAATCATGTCAAAAATTACAACCGCATACATATATGCCCAACATATCATGGACCAACCATGATGGATGCAATTAATTCCCCATCTTTCAACAAATACCAATCCTCAAAGAATCAATGCATACAATCAAGTTGACAAACAATAATATTACAATGACACATAATGACATGAACATAAAATAGTAATCAAGAAATCATTTTAACATAAGAAAATAAAAAGGAAAACTTACAGGAACACAATAAAGAAGACGACCTCCCATAATCGCATATCAGGTGAGAAATCCATTTGAGTTTGAGATAGATCCGAATATTTGTTGGTCCTCCAAGTTGATCCATCCTTCAAAAATACATTCAATTAAGAAAATTAATCCACCTCACGATTAAATTAAATTAAAAAAAATGAGAACTCTATAACCATAATAAAATTTGCCCAATTCAGAACCGATACACTTTTTGTTCAAATCACCAAAAAAGTAGTACACTAAAACTAAAAACATCATCGTGATAATATACCTATAATGAGATCATATTTGAGTTTTTATGTACTAATTTTTTACATTTTGTAAGGAAAAAACGATTATTTTTGCTAATTATACCACTTTTACGCATTTCTCATAATCAAAATTCACAATTACAAAAAAAAGTACCTTGAATCATATCTTGAATCATTCCACGAAATCGAACCAACGTATTAGGTTGAATGTACTTAACACTCGTAGCATTAAGGATCGGAACTTTCTAATTCACAAATACAAAAAGAAGTTAATTCAATCAAGAAATGAAGCGAAATCAAGAACATAAACCCTAGAAATTAATAAAAATTGGTACCTTAGAAAGACCGGAATCGTCAAAGAGAAATAGGCGGAAGAAATCGACGGCGCCCCAATAAGAGCCGTCGGATGTGGATGGATTGAGACCGGAAGATACGACTTTGTCGAAGGTTAATCGAACGGCTCCAAGAGGATTTGCGAGGCAATCGTACCTTGTAACCTGGTGAAATGGCATCGAAGAGAGGAGGCTGAAGAGGAGAGAGATGCGTGAAGGAGAGAGGAGATGAGGAGACCAGAGGAGGACTCTAACTCCCTTAGAGAGAAGGCGTTAAAGGAGATGAGTTGGGCCTTTCTCGTATTAACTGGGCTCAATTCAAGCGCTCAATTATGTGGGCTAAGCGCTCATTCCAAACGCGAGTGTTAGGAAAAAAAGAAGAAGATTAACCGTTGCGGTTCTCTTAACCGCAGCGGTTTAATGTTAACCGCAGCGGTTTAATGTTAACCGCAGCGGTTTAATGTTAACCGCTGCGGTTCTCTAAGAACCGCAGCGGTTTGTGTTCCCAAGTTTCCGACCCAAAATTTCGAGGATCTACCGCTTCGGTTCTCTTAGGGACCGCAGCGGTTGCGTTGTGACATATAGCGTTTTTTCCACTAGTGAATGACTCGCAAAAAATCCGTTTCTCTGCACGCGACATCGTGTAGCAAGCTGGTGGAAAATAATTCTTCTCCGAATCCTCCACCTTCTTTTTACTTTTCTGAGTTTCATCATCAACCCTTTCCTCCACTACTTTCTTCTTCCTTCCGTCCCTTTTCGGAGCCCACAACTCTGGTCGAAGCCCCTCTTTTTCCAAGTAAAGTCGTGACGCCTTAACATCTTTTGTCTTGCCCGAAATATTCATAAGTGTCGCAAGAATAGCTTCACAAACATTCTTCTCTATGTGCATGACATCCAAACAATGTCTGACCTTTAGATCTTTCCAATATGGGAGTTTCCAAACAATGGACTCCTTTTTCCATAATCCTGTAGATCGATCAACCTCACTAGCAGGTTTACCAAAGATTGTTTCAATGCCCTTAACCTGATTATAAACTTCAGTACCAGTTAATGGTCTACGAGCAACCTCTTCATCAACCGTCCCATCGAATGCCTTCTTCTTAAACCGATAGGGATGGTCGCGTCTGAGGAGCCTTCGTGTGCGCATATAGACATGTTTGCAGCCCTTAAGGTGTGTAGACTTCAAGTCATCTACACAAATCGGGTAGGGTTGTTTTCCTCTAGTCTTATACCCAGATAAGTTCCCATAAGCTGGATAATCGTTCATAGTACAAAAAAGCATGGCACGCAGAGTGAACATCTCATTAGCATACGCATCAAATACTAGCACTCCTTCGTTCCACATCTTCTGTAAATCTTCAACAAGCGGTTGGAGGTATACATCTATGTCATTTCCAGGTTGTTTGGGCGACAGCATGATGTACTTGCGTTTCATGCACAACCAAGGAGGCAAGTTATAAACCACTAAAACTACTTACCATGTACTATGCTGCGAACTAAGATTGCCAAAAGGGTTCATGCCATCCGTACATAATCCAAGCCTCAGATTCCTATCCTCATTACCAAATGCCTTATGCACCCTGTTGATACTTTTCCACTCAGGCGAATCAGCCGGATGCTTGAGCAGACCGTCTTTATTCCTACGATCTGCATGCCACCTTAAATTCTTCGTATATCCTTTAATTTAGAACATGCGCTTAAATCTAGGTATTATGGGTAGATACCACAACACCTTAGCTGGTGGTCCTTCACTACCTCCAGCTCCTTCACGCTTGTACCTCGACAATCCACAACGTGGACACTCATGTAAATGCTCATACTCATTACGATAAAGCACACAATCGTTAGGACAAGCATGTATCCGCTCGTACTCTAAACCGACAGGACACATCAGTTTCTTCGCATAATCGTACGACTTTGGCAGTTCATTTCCATCAGGGAGCATATCAGCTAAAACTTCCAACAACGATGTGAAACTAGAGTCCGTCCAACCAGCTTTCAACTTAATGTTGAACAGTGTTATCACGGCGGAAAGTTTGGTGTACTTTGTACAACCTGGATACAACGGCTTTTCAGCAGCCTCAGACATAGACTCAAAAATACGAAGTCGTTTACACGACTGATCTTCAACCTCGTGTATCATCTCGTCTACCCAATCCCTATCATCATCTGCAAACTCATCATCCCAATTCTCATCCCCGAACTCATCATCCTTCTTTTCTTCACATACATCATTCATTACTCTAGAGCTTCCTATATATACTTCCCCTGCTCACCATGCCAAACCCATACGTGGTATTGAGGCCTAAACTCACGGCGAAAGACATGCTCCCTAAGCAAATGTATACTACTAACCTTGCTCAAATTTCTACAATCGACACAAGGACAATAAAAGTCGACTGCTCCAGAGGATGCTTGATATTGTAATGTAGATGTACAGAATTCCGAGACCCTATTCACAAACTCAATCGATTCACGACAACCATACATCCAAGTACGATCCATCTCATTCAAGAAGACCTTTAATAATTAAACACAACCAATAATTATTATGCATCAATCATTATTTAAGTACATACACTCACATATTAAAATCACACACGTATAGAGCAAGCTAAGATAGTGACATGTTCAAATGTATGAATGCAGCCGAAGGTCCTTATCACTCCAACCTAACCCATCCTTGGACGTCTAATCTCACTAGTGAATATATGCCAACTTTTCAATTCTAAGGAAAATCCGGCAGCATTTCCCTACAGTTCTCCAAGTACACAAGGTAGATAATTGCTTATCTACATATGTACCCAGAGAACAATGTAGAGAAACGATAAGCCAAGAATTTCCTCATAATTGAAAAGAAGACACACATTCACCACCTAAGTGAGATCAAACGTCCAAGAACAATCCCAAACCGGGGACTATTCAAGGCTTACTCCTAATGAGTAAGTCTTGAACGGGTATCTAGGTATATGATGATGATTCAAACAACTTGTAGATTTCGTAGCTAAATTACATTGCGTTTTCATACAATCTCATATCAAGAAATATACATACATTATCATATCTTACTCAAATTGGAACACATGACAATTTTTCCTCATCAACATCTAACAAAAAACAAGAAAATTAGGCTAATTACCTCTCAACACCAAAGAGGAGCAATTATGAGAAGAGAGATAGTTTTGCCTTCCTTAGCTTCTTTTTCCTACAATTAACAAATCACACACGGCACATTAATCACATAATTCAATTAAGAAAAGCAAAACTAACTAAAAACCTAGATTAATTCACCGTAAACTACACAAAATTGATAATGTGCCCACCCCCCCGCGAGCCCTCCCTAGCCCACCCCCACCCCCCGCCTAGCCTCCCCAACCCTCCCCACTCCCCCGCGAGCCCTCCCCCACCCCCCGCCCAAAGATCCCCATCCCTCCCCACCCCCCGCCGCCCCTCCCCCACCCCCGCCCGCCCACCCCAAGCCCTCCCCTACCCCCGTCGGCCCTTCCCCACCCCCCTACCCCGGCCTCCCCAGCCCCTCCCCCACCCCCTACCTACCCTCCCCAAAGACTCCCCCACTCCCTACAATCCTTTGTTTCAGCTAATACAAGCACATTTTACAACAAAAAATAGAAGTTGATTTCAAAATGCAATGAAATTAAACAAATTAATTAGAGAAATGAAAAAGAGGAGAGAGAGTGAGAGGGGAATTACCGAAAGAGAGTGAGAGAGGGGATGCTCCACAAACAATGCAGTAGTGGTGGTGGTGGTGCTGCCCGTTGTGGTGGTGGCGTCAATGCAAACCAATGCGTGGTGGTGGAGAACTGGTGGTGCGCAAACCCACTCGAATGAATGCAGGAGAGAATGAAGAGAAGAACCAATGCGTGGTGCGCTGGTTGTGGCTGTGCTGAGTTGGTGCGTCGTCGTGGCGGTGCGTGCTGGTGGTGCGTGAAATGGTGGGGCTGCGTGCTGGTGGTGGGTCAATGTGGTGGCGGAGGTAGGGTTTCGCGCAAGGAGAATTTCGCTCGTGAATTTTGTCTAAGGGAGGGAAATTGAAATGGGGGTACTGCATTGTATGCGCGCAAAATTAATTGATCAAAAAAAAAAAGGAAAGTGAAGGGCTGCGGTTAGCCCAAAAACCGATGTCCTTCGTGTATGAAGGGTCTGCGGTTTTTAGGGTAACCCACGGCCCTTCACTAATAGGGCTGCGGTTAGCCTAAAAACCGCAGCCCTTCATACAGTATGAAGGGCTGCGTTTTATGATTAACCGCAGCCCTTTCACTAAAAGGGCTGCGGTTTCCTTGAAAACCGCAGCCCTTCATACACGAAGGGCTGCGTTTTCCAAAAAACTCAGCCCTTCCAGCGCAACCCTTCCTTTTTTTTCCCCTAGTGAACCCTAGTTAAGTCTCCGGATTATAAAAGTTCCCTAGGTCTAGTTTGCATTTCTATGTATACCCTAGTTAAGTCTTCGGACTATAAAAGTTCAATCCTAGGTCTAGTTTGCATCTCCATGTAATCCCTAGTCAAATCCTCGAACTATAAAAGATCAGTTCATACCCTTAGGCCTATCCTGCTTGCTCTCCTGTAAGTTCAAAGTCTAGTCCAAGTATGCTAGCATAGTCCGGTCCGATCCAATCAGAATCGCATATGCATATTGTAAGGCCCATACTAGTCCAAAACCCATAATCATTTCTAACCCTCCAATTCAAATACATTTGCCATTTTAAATTTTCATTTTCCATTTATCAATTCTCATTTCCCACTTCTCCATTCCTCATGTCCATTTCTCATTTCGAAATTCATTTCTTTAAATTTACGAGGTCCATTCGATTTTTGTTCAGGACAGGTCGTGAGATTATAACTTGGGAACGTCCGACATAGAGGATATAAGGTCAACCTACTCCCAAACTCGCCAAACGAGTTCTCACCTTTCCAGACGAGTCTTCCGAAACTTTTGAATCATCAGCCGAGATGGGAGCCACTTATGAACAACTCAATGCAATCATCGCTTAGCTCCAACTGATGAACTCTCGTCTTGAGGGACAAGACAAAGAGATCAAGGCGCTGAGAGAAAAGTTGATAACTGAGGAAGAAGAGCGTGATGACTCTCCACCACCACCACCTCCTATCAAGTCCGAGAAAGATATGAGGTTCGAAAAACTTGAGCAATTAATCCAGTCAATTCCTACACTCGAGAGTCAAGCTCATGGCCATGACATCATTGATCCTGAACTGAGGGAAAAGCTTCCTAAAAAGGTAGCATTGGGTGACCTCCCAAAATTCAAGGGGTCGAAGACCCAGATGATCATTTGAGAGCTTTCTCCATTTCTATGGCTCTCAAAAGCATGAGCAAGGACCTATTTGCTTATGTCTTTCCCTTGACCTTAGATTCACATCCATCCAAGTGGTGGCAGATCCCTGAATAAGACCAAGCTGAATGACTGGGACTACATCAAAGAAGAGTTCCACAAACAGTACGTATACAACACTCAACTTCCTATTGGTCTTCGTGAGTTGGAATTAACTAAACATAATTCCAACGAAGATTTTATCACCTTCCTTAACCGATGGAGGGGAAAGGCCGCACAGATGATTAACAGACCATCTAAAGAGGACCAAGTCCGAATGGTGATCCGTAATATGCAGTCCAAGTACAAAGAATACATCAAATTCCAACCCATAAAGTCTTTCACGAATCTCTATTAAGTAGGCTTACTGATCGAAGAACAGGTGCAAGCCAATAAGAGCAAGGGTTCCGATAACAACAACTCTTTCAAGAAGAATAACAATAACCCCTCTAGCTCCAAAAACAACGACGTCAATGCCCTAACTACTGAAAAGAGAGGTTATCAGAAGCCTCAAAGAACCTTCACTCCATTGGGCATGAGTTTAGAAGAAGCCTACAATAGGCTTAATAAAAACGGAGCAATTTACCCTATTGGTCCTACTCCAGACCCTGCACCTGAGAATAGGCCCAAGAAGTGGAACCCTGATGCTTACTGTAAATATCACCAATGGAATGGACATCCAACATCTGTGTTTTGGGCCTTAAAGAATGCTCTACAGGATATGGTTGAAGATGGCAGACTTTCATTTCCGCCTGCAGCAAAAGTTAACAACAACAGCAACCCCTTAGGCAGTGCTTAAATAGTGCATGGAGCTTAGTCATTTAACGCTAGTTTTCTAGGTTGAGTCGAAGAGTCCCTCCCCTAGCTCCTTTATTTTCTTTTCCGTCGAGTCTATGTCATTTAGGACTTTATTTCTAATAAGCCTTGTTCTATTTATTTCTAATTAATAAAAATTGCATTTTCATTTTCATTGGCCATCGATCATTTTATTTATGCTTCTAATTCAATGATGAAACTAAAATCACCTAATGATCTTGACTAATAATAAAAAATCTAATGATGAAAAAAGAGAGAAAATAAAAAAAGGACATACTTTGGATCAGGAGTTATTCCCCTCTTCCCTCCATCATCCATAAACCATCATCTCCATTAACCAAAGCTCCACAAATAACCTTCGAAACCTTGCAATACCCATAACCATAAACTTGTGTGCAATCCTTACTACATAAAAAAAAAAAATCAATGCTGGGCAACAATAAAAAATAAAGTAAAAAAAACTTCAAAGTGCGAAAAAAGCAAAAGCAAAAGAAAACGCACGAGACAAAAACAAAAAAATGAAAAAAAAGCCAATGGCGATTAAATTAAAAGTCAAGCTAGGGGGCTTGCACACAAGTTCTACCCCTCGTTTCAATCCCTTCGGTCCATCAAAACTTAACCCATATAATCCAAATCCATGATCCTACGTTAGCCAAACCAATTGAACCTTCATTTAAACCTCAAACCTTTCAACCTTCCATATTCAACCCTAACTCCTTTTTCAAGGTATGTCCAAGCCCGCTAGGTTGAAAACCCAAAAGGGCGACCTAGGCAAAAGTTAGGGCACAAAAAAAAAATCAATCAGATCGAGAACTATGAATGGTCTGATTCCGCAAGGATACATAAGAATCCTCATATCGAGGTCCGACCTCTTCATTAAATATAATTAATCAAGGTCTAATGATTTGGCTTTCTAGAATTCAGGAGCATACTCTTTCTAGATCCCGACATAGACTCGAGTCTGAACCTAGCTACATCAAAGCCTTTTCCAACCTATATTTATTTAAGTCATAAATTTAACCATTTTATTTTTCAATCCAAGCTCTCCTTGGCCCTGAAGGACTCTCCGACAATCCCATGATTTCTGGTGATATTCGACTTTGCCTTGAAATATAATTAGAGGCAATATAAAAGTTGTTTTTAAAAGTCACATATATTTAGGGGCAACCATAAAATTTTAACTCAAAATACTATTAGAGGCAACGCCTTATTTTTCAAATAATTATATTTAGATGCAATTTGAGACTGTCATGAGAGGTGCTTAGATGCCCGAAAGTTATCTAGCTATTATTTTGAACATTTCGAAGCATGATTACATATAAGAAGTAACCACATAAAAAACTGCAAAAGTAATCCAACAAATTTCATGGAAATCGGAGATTTATTAACTCGAAGTAATATTATTAACCAAAAGTAATCAAATTATTGTACAATCTCACCCAAATAAAACATCCTATGCCTTGCAACAACCTGCAAGCTCTAAATTAACAAAAACCACAAAAAAATTAGCTACCAAAGTCAAACCAAGTCAACATTGGTTAAACCAAGTTCATGTTGGTCTAAAATAACATAACAAGTTGCGCACCACACGCCTACAAGTGTAGATAAGAGGGAGCACACCAATCAAGACCAACGAGCATCACCAACGAACGAGCACCGCAAACACAAAGAACACAAGGGTATTATAAGACATCGTAACAACAACCCATACATTAGCGTAAGAGGATCAACGTATCGCAGCAAAAGAAAATTACAACATTCGCCTTTATGTAACACTTAAAGCAACAACTCTGCACCAGTAGCATGGAAAGTGCATATCCTTTAGTAATACAAGGGTCCACAATTAGTGCCCTGCTAGGAGATTTAATAGCTGCACAAAGGAAAAATAAAAAGTAACTTGCCACCTTAGAGTTATAACATCATAACAACAAATTACAACAAAAATGAAATAACAGTTTCACAATGGCATCACATATGAACTTACTTTCTATGGTCATTTGGATGTAACCTATTTGCTGCCACAGGATCCAGGTCTTTAAGACATTAATAGCTATAATCACGACTGCTTTCTTCAAAAAGTACATCCTATTTCTTATTGGCAACAGTTAGCAAAGAGAAACATAGATTATGTTCACAACCTCGCAAAAAGGTTCAAAATGTGTATGTTTGCTACCAAGATTGGTGATATTAGCTTTGAAGAAAATAAGAAGCAATAAAAAAAGCACTTCCATTTTTCAACCGAACAATAACCTTTACGTTTACCTGAATTCTCTTAAACAAAAATCGTACATCTCTTCCAACGAATTATAGCTTGCATATAGCATAAAGGGGAAAAAATTATAAGTTCAGTAGTTCATAAATGAGTTATAAGAGGCAAAATTAAAAAGCAAAGAATATAATATTAGGGCACTTCCTAGTATCCACTCAAATGAAAAGTCAAGAAAAAAAAAAGTTAAGCAAAGATGTAATACAAGACACATAAAGATCATATGATATCAAAGACAAAAAGACAAGGCAGCCACGAAGGAGCATACACCAGTTTATAAAGTCAAATATGTTTCTCATGTGATTCTCTCTCCATATATATTCCTCAACATGCAAGTAATTGGTGTGGTGACGACTGAACTAACCTACTTGACAAGATAAAATTATTTTCAGAAAGTTCTCTAATACATACACAATGAATAAGCTCTGATAATTTCGAGAAAAAAATGGCTTCAATTACCATATACTTCATATTTTCCAAGAAGCCGAGGACACCAGTTAATGTTATAACTGTGTGGGCCGCCAGAAGACCTTCTATATCATAATAAATTTCAAGTGATCATATTCTTCTAATGCAAATACTAATAGGATTATCCTAAAACATGTTATGATTATCTCTACTAGATATTCATCTGTAAAGATTACTTGATTCGGTGGAACAAACGATGCATTCATGTTGCTATGCATGAGCCATGATGCATGGGAATATTATGACTTTGCAGCCTGCTAGAAAGACATGACAACCAGTTTTGTGAATGAGCTACTGCAGGCTGAAAAGGCCTCGAGCACTAAGTGAATCAGGGAATCGGCCATTCTAAAGAAAATCAAGTGGTGCTGATGATAAAGACAGATCTAAATCTCAAATGAGGAGAAGTTCAGAACATGTACCTCAACCTAGATGTATGTCACTAGAACGGCTCAGTAAGGTGCCATAGAAGAAATCTAAAAAATCTGGACGTCGTTCTTTCATGGGTAGCAATCTCTTCTTCCCAGATATTTCTTCATTTTAGTATAGAATAAATTAGGACTAGTATATTCTCCTAGAGAAACTTATGAGATTTTTTTTATTGTGCTTCACCATAAAAACTCTATACTACGATGGAGAAATTTCACTCTTGCTTGTAAAATTCAAAGAATTGATGAACAACATGAAAGGATTAACAATACTTAATATTAACGTGAAGATGTACAGCAAATATATAGTACATGAAGTTGTAACTACTTGAGAGAATAAAGGAAGGAATAAAGATATACCTAAGTACAAAAGATTGAGCTAAGTACAACAGAAGATAGAGTTATACAAAAGATAATATACAAAGATAAGAACGTAGACTAGCTAATCCTTATCATGCCCCCGCAAGACGGTTGGACGATCAGTGAGACCGATCTTGAGCAATAGTGTGTCTAAACGAGGACGAGTGAGAGGTTTGGTAAGGAAATCAGCAAGCTGATCACCAGTGGGAACATGAACCACCTTGAGAGTCCCAGCTTGGACATGTTCACGTATGAAGTAGAAGGCAAGCGCCAAATGCTTCATCTTGGAGTCAAAGACAGGGTTCACACTTAAGAACGTTGCGCCTAAGTTATCACAATAGAGAACCGACTGAGTTGTGATGGATAGGCAAAGCTCGAGGAATAAATTTCTGAGCCACAAGAGTTCACCGGTAGTGTGAGCAATGGCGCGGTATTCCGCTTCCGTAGAGGAGCGAGCTACTCCTTTTTGCTTCTTAGAACACCAAGTTAACGGATTACGACCCAAGAAGATGACATGGCCCATGGTTAATGTGTAGTCATCCTTATTACCCGCCCAATCTGCATCGGTGAATGCATGAAGAGTGGAGGGTGAGGCACGATGAATATTAAGACCTTGGTCCTTGTTACCATTGAGATAACGTAGCAATCGTTTCAAAGCATGCCAATGATCCGTAGTTGGAGATTGCATGAATTGCGAGAGACGATTGACAGCAAAGGATATGTCGGGTCGTGTTAATGTTAAATATTGAAGACTACCGAGAGCAGCGCGATAGTCCTTCGGTGCAGGGAGTGGCGTGCCAGTTGACGCAAGAAGCGGAGTACCAACATCAATAGGTGTAGTAGCAGGTTTGGTATCCAACATACCAAGAGAGTCAAGCAAATCACAAACATATTTACGTTGACTTAGGAATATACCAGTAGCAGTAGGAATTACCTCTACACCCAAAAAATAAGAGAGATGTCCCAAATCCTTCAGAGCAAACCGAGTAGCCAAGGTGTTGATAAATTGAAGAAGATGTGCTTGATCGGGTCCGGTTATAATAATATCATCTACGTAGACTATAAGATAAATAGACTTTGTAGGATGATGTTGAATGAAAAGAGATGAATCCGAGGCAGTGCGGTGGAAACCAATACTAACCAAGAAGTTCATAAGTTCAGTACACCAAGCCCACGGGGCTTATTTGAGGCCGTAAATGGCTTTGCGGAGCTTACAAACGGCAGTAGGAGAAGTAGTATCAATAAAGCCTGGTGGTTGAGCCATATATACCTCATCATGAAGAGTGCCTTGGAGGAAGGCATTGTTGATGTCGAGTTGGCGGAGGGACCAACCGTTGGTGGTAGCTATAGTGAGTAGAGTTCGAACTGTAGCAGGACGAACTACAGGACTAAAGGTGTCCGTGTAGTCAAGTCCCGGTCGTTGTTGAAAACCCTTGGCAACAAGACGTGCCTTGTAACGCTCAACCTCGCCATTAGGTTTGAATTTAATACGAAAGACCCACTTACTTTTAATTATATTCGGAGCATGATGAAAGTCTACAAGAGACCAAGTTCCCATTTTTGTGAGGGATTGAAATTCAGCTTCCATTGCTTGCTTCCAAAGGGGGTGTTTTAAGGCTTGGGCAGCGGTAGTGGGAACAATATGAGCAGGAGAAGTAGTGGTAGGGTTAGCGTACTTAGGATTGGGTTTGACAATGTTGTTTTTGGAGCGGGTAATTATGCCGGGTGGAGAGTGGAGAGTTGTGTCGGGGGAGGTAGTAGAGGGCGTGGGCAAAGACGAGGAGGGTGATGTAGTTGTTGAGTGAGTGAGGGGAGAGGAAGGGCTGGGTGAGGTAGGGCTGTAGGTGCTGGAGGCTAGAGGACTGATGGAGTCCGCATTAGGTGAGGAGGGAGAGGAAGATGCGGGTGAGTGCTGGGTAGGAGTGATGGGAGGCGTGAGAGAGGGGGGAGGTGGGGAAGGCGTAGGCAGTGGCTTAGGAATGAGAGGGAGCGCAAGAGTGCACCATTGAGATGGGTTGGGACGAGAGGTTGTGGCGGGTTGATGCGTGAGTTGGGAGTATGGGTATTCATGTTCGACAAAGCGAACGTGGCGTGAAGTATATATTTTGGGAGTAGTGGGGTCAAGGCAGTGATAAGCACTCTGTGATTTGGAGTAACCAATGAATATGCAAGGAAGAGATTTGGATTGAAGTTTATGAGAGTTATAGGGGCGTAGCCACGGATAGCAAAGGCAGCCGAAACTACGTAGTTTAAGATAGTTAGGGGATGTTTGAAAGAGGCATTCGAAGGGGGATTTGGATTCTAAGGTGGGGGTGATCATGCGGTTAATAAGATATGCCGCAGTAGTGAAAGCATAGCTCCAAAAAGTTAAGGGAAGATGCGAGTGAGAGAGTAAGGCAAGGCCAGTTTCAACTATGTGGCGATGGCGCCTTTCAGTAAAACCATTGTGTTCCGGGGTATGTGGAGGGGAGGTAAGATGAGAGACACCATCAATAGTGAGAAAGGAGGTAAGAGTGTTATATTCACCATCATTATCAGAATATAGAGTTTTAATGGGGGCGCTCAAAAAACTTTTCAACTAGAGCCTTGAAACGGATGAAAACAGCTCTTGTGTCAGATTTTAGTTTAAGGGGGTAGAACCATATATACTTGGTAAAGTGATCAACAAATATAACATAGTACTTAAACTCATCAAGAGAGTGAACGGGAGAGGAACACAAATAAGTATAAATAACGTCTAGAGGAGCAGAAGAACAAATAGTAGATTGATGAAAAGGGAGTTTATGACTCTTATTACATTGACAAGCATCACAATGGAATGAATTAAAATCAGAAACATTGATATTGAATCTAGAAGCTAAAGATTTAAGAATTGAAATAGATGGATGTCCTAATTTGTGATGCCAAAGTTTTTGTAAGTGTTGATAGTGGTGGCGACTAAGAGGGCGTGGAGGTGAGTTCATAAACGCATGAGTGATTGGTCCATTAAGAAGAGGTGCCCCGTAAGGCGATCGATACAAAGGAAGAAGATGAAAATTCAATTGGGAGATCATTTTGTGCACAGTGAGAGATAGAAGAATATTGCGGACATGGTATGGACACAAAAATTATGTAAGATTAAAGGCTTAGATGAAATAGTGAGGGAGTGGAGCTATGTGAGTATAGAGATAGGTACAATCTCTTGGTGACATAAGGGTGATGGAGGGTGAGAGGTCATTGGTGATGTGGTGAGACGCACCCGAATCAAGGAGCCAAGGAGAGGACGAGGCAGCGGAAGTGGTGGCGAGATGCGCACGAGGAGGTTGAGTGGAGGAGTTAGAGGCGTGTGGGGGAAGGGTGGGTTTGGCATTAGGGAATTTTTCTTGAAAGGAAGGGCACTTGTAGAGGGAATGACCAAAGGTGTGGCACCATTGGCATTTGCCTTGGTAACCTTTGGTGGGCTTTTTAGAGCTGGAGTACGGAGGTTTGGATGTAGTAGGAGGACGAGTGTGGTTCTCGGTTGAGGGAGGGGAGGTGGCAGGGGGCTGGTGGGAGCGAGTGGTGGTGGAGTGAGCGGTGGCAGGGAGGGAGGCAGTAGGTGTTGTGGTGGTGATTTGGTCCTCACGGACGAGTAATTTTTCGTGCAACTCATCAAAGGTGATGAGCGTGTCACGGTTGTTGACACCTTCAATGAGAAGGGCATAAGCGGGGTCTTGGATACCATCGCATACTTGTTCGATGACATCCTCGGGAAGAACGGTGTCGCCAAGAAGAAGGCGTTGGTCAACACACATGCGAATAATGTTCATATAGTCGGAGATGCAGGAAGAGCCTTTAGTGATGTTTTTAAATTTAGTTTTGAGCAGCTTAAGGTGGCCACGGGATTGGCGAGCATAGGTGTTGGAGAGGAGATCCCATGCTTCCTTGGAAGTGGAAGCACGAGAAACTAATGGAACAAGGGTGGGTTCTAACGTGCCAATGAGAGCACCAAAGAGGAGGCGATCTTGGCGGAGCCAAGTGAGATATGCGGGGTTCGGTTTTTCAGTGGCGGAAGAGGAGGATGTGGCTGGTTGGGTGATGGTGGCAGCAGGCTTAGGGTGCGTTCCATCAAGAAACCGGAAAAGATCGTAGCCGAAGAGGGTGGCTTGGAGTTGTAGTTGCCAGGATAAGTAGTTTATGGAGTTGAGTTTGAGTATGCTAGAGAGGTTGACAACAACAAGACGGGTGTTAGGGTCAGCATCATTGGTGATGGTGGTGGAAGCCATGGAAGGAGGAAGCTCGATAGAGAAGCCGAAAAAAAACCAGGTTCAAGGATTGAACCGCTCTGATACCATGAAAGGATTAACAATACTTAATATTAACGTGAAGATGTACATCAAATATATAGTACATGTAGTTGTAACTACTTGAGAGAATAAAGGAAGGAATAAAGATATACCTAAGTACAAAAGATAGAGCTAAGTACAACAGATGATAGAGTTATACAAAAGATAATATACAAAGATAAGAACGTAGACTAGCTAATCCTTATCACAACAATCCTAAAAGCTCCATAACAATTGAAATTGAAGTATTACAGCTTTGAAAAATAAAATAAAAAAAGTGAAATTGATGAACGACATGCCTGGTCAATTAATTGCGAGTTGTGAATCTACAAGGCTCGTAAAGCTTCAATTATAGTGGAATTTCATCCTCTAAAAGCCCAAATATTGAATTTCTGAGATTAGTCAAGCAACCAAATTTCTTCCTTCATTGCAATTAACTCGGCAAATGAACTACTCAATCAAGAAATAGGGCTCATATGATTCACTACCACATAACCCCACAAAAAGTCACAACCCATGAAAATTGAAGATATTAGAGCGGAGCGACAATTGAAAAGATGAATATAAAAAACATGAAGTTCAAAGAAGAAATTCATACAAAAAGCAAAAATATCTTAGCTTTAATTTTAACAAAATGGCATAACACATGAAATTCTGAGCAAAACAAATTAAAGATGGAAGAAAATTGTGATTTGTCGAGGGAAGATCGATTTCAGCGTATAATACATAGATACTTACTAATTGAACTTGTTGACGATTTGACGAGGCCCCAAATAAGGATGGAGGCTAGTCGGCCGAAACTCAGGAGGGTTCATTATGACCATATTTGTACCCTCACCCCCGAACTCGATCTATGGTTCATTTTGACCATCAATGGAGTCAGGAAGGGAAAATCTACATTGGATAAGTCCCTAAGATGTCCCTACAATTCAATATCCAATTAGGTTTATAAGTTCCTCTAAAACTTTATTGGCGACTTCAAAAACATATTTTTAATAAAACCTTAACAATGGGGTAGTCAAATAAACGCGCTCACACCGCGTGTAGGCATAAAGGAATAAAATCCACGCCTACAATTTGGCGACTTCACTGGGGAGGATTTTAAAAAATTAGTTTTTTTAAATGAGTGGGTGAAACTTGAAAAATACGATTCATTCTCTTTTTATGCCTTTTAATAATACACTGTTTTGCATATGCATGGCTATTGTTTAGCCACCATAAGAACAATCTACCTTGCCTCATTAGCACATGTTCTCTGTGTGAGGTCACCCCCGGGGGGTTTGCGCTTTGTCCTTCCAAAAAGCTTCCTCAGCGATAGTGTTGGATCTTAGTTATAAGCAAACCTACCCAACCATGGCATTGTTCTCTTGTTCCGGACTTGAGAACTGGAGTGCGTCTTACACGTGGACACCTTTTTAAGCAAAGGTATGAAGCGTGGGATCAATCTCTTAGTCATGGACCCTTTCAGCCTTAACCTACAATTGACCAATAGTTGAACGTAGAACTTGACTTTTAGGTTGGAACTTTGCATATTATTATCTTAATTGTGCATCTTTGTGTGTGCGTGCTTTTATTGTTTGGTATTACACGATGTTTCGAGTTCAAAACTATCGAACGAATTTTACTCGATCAAAAATGGATGAAAACGAACTTCTCCTCGTCTGTGCGTCGTGCTTCAGCCTGGCTCCGCGCAGCAGTACCTCGGTGTCCCACGCAGCCCTCCGCGCACAGCGCGTCTCTACGCGCCCAGCGCACCTACTTTCTGCATTGTGTCTACGTCTAGCACCTAACTTTTGCGTGTAGCGCTTAAGATCGGCATCAAGCGCATTTCAGCGTGCGTGAAGCGCAAGCCTATCCACTTCAAGTTTGAAAATCCATCTTCAAATTTTTTAAAATATATCCCCTATCTATTTCAAAAATTCTATCCCCATCCTTTATCAAACTATATCTCCCACCTTTTTTTAAAAAAATGATCTCCCATCTTTTTTGAAAATTCATCCCCATCTCTTTTTTATTAAAAATCATTCTCCTATCTTTTTCAAAATTTCATCCCATCTTCAATCTCCAATCTCCAATCTCCAATCTCCAATCTCCAATCTCCAATCTACTTCCAAAATTCTATGTCCACCTTTTTTTTAAAAAAAAATCTCCAACTTTTTTCCTATCACATATCTTTTTTCAAAAAAATCATCCTATATCCTATATTTTCATATATTTTATCCATCCTTAGTGTGCACATCATTTAGGATTCCTTTTGAGTGTCCATCTTGTTGTAAAAGTCTCATCCGCTTAGGAATTCTAACTCCATTAGAAGTCCATCTAGCTCATATGTCTAGGTTCATCCAGTTTCACTCCATTTATAGTTCTTAACCCCGTCTAACTCTATCCATGTTAGGAGTCTTAATTCGCTTGAGTCCCATCCATCTTAGAAGACTATAATCCACAAAAAGTCCAAAACCATTAGAATTTTGTCCATCTTAGGAGTCTAAATCCATTAGAAGTCCGTTCATCTTAGGATTCTCAAATCCATTAGAGTTTCGCCCATATTAGAAGTCTAAATCCATCAGAATTCCGTCCATTTTAGAAGTCTACGTCCACTAGAGTTTCATGCATAATAGAAGTCTAGCATCCATGAATGTTGGTCGAATCTAGAATTCTAACGTCATTAGAAGTCTATCAAGTTTAGGATTCTGAAGTCATTATAATTGCATAGCAATTAGGACAACATTCATACTAGAGTCCCTTTGCATTGCATAGTCCATCATTCATACACTTCATGCATCACTAGAGTTCATAGGCATTTAGGAGTCTCATTGCATCCATATTCTCCATTTCATTTCGTGCATTCCACATTTAGTAGTCCTGAACTACAAGCGATCTGATTCCCTCTTTCGGGATATGTAGGCAGCCTTTACAGGTTCGAACGCATAGATAGAGTCATGCATACCTGCATTAGGTCTAGGTGCATCCACAAACAAAAAATCCAAAACAATTATATTATTCATTTAGGATATGCTATTTTGTTCCTAGAAGTTCAACTTTTAAAATAAACATACATTCTCTCATTCCATTTCTTTCTCTCCACCATCGCTCCATTTCTAATCTCCTATTAGAAGATCCATGCAGAAATCAAGCGACACTGAAATGGGCAGTCCATCGAATGCCGAACAACAAGTCGCGGAAATGGCTAGAGCTTTAGCCAAGCTGTCCAGCATGATGGAAGAAATAGCAATAAGGCTTGAGAAGATCGATTCTGATGAATCTTCTGGATTCAACAAGACAATAGAGAGTGTTGTTCATAGGGTAACCAATGCAAATTCCTATTTGGAGCCCATTGATAACACCAAACTGAAAGGGAAACTTCCTGAAGAGTTCTCTACAACTGACATCCCTAAATTTAAACCAACTAATAATCCAAAGCATCATTTAAGGAACTTCCGTGCAACCATGATCATCAAATCGGTTGACTCTGAACTTTACCCAATGGTATTTCCGATGTCGTTGGACCCAATCTGCCAAAATTGGTTCTATTCCCTAGACCCCAAGCAAACTGAAACTTGGGAAGGCATCACAATTGCTTTCATGAAACAATATGAGTCGAACGCACAACTGCAAACCTCCCTTAGAGAGCTCGAGGTTCTTAAACAAGGTGAAAACGAAGGCTTTACCACCTACCTGAACAGATGGAGGGAGAAATCAACCCATATGATATCAAGGCCTACAGAAGAAGACTTGGTGCGAATATTCGTTTCTAACCTCCTCCCTAAATACAAAAACCACCTCAAATACTTGGGTCTTGATAGCTTCTCAAGAGTATATGATGTAGGTATCTAGATTGAGAATGATTTCCTGAAAAATGCCGAGGACAATTACCTCAATGTCATAAAAGTAGACATATCTCCAAGCTCAATCGCTCATTAGGACATTTGGACTAGCTTAGGCCCGATCAGTACAAAAAAAATACATTTCTTCTCTTTTCATTTAGAAAGAGAACTCATGAAGATCGAAGCAACGAAGATGTCTCGTCACGTGACGTAGGAGTCTAGACTTAGGATTTCATTTTTCTGTTTCATCTCTCTCATTTTCCCAGTCTGATATAGGATTTCCCTTTTTACTGCATGTACTCATAATTTTCAATTAATAAATGAGTATTTCTTTTCTAACCTTGCATTAATGATCATTAATGAAAATCATGATTGTCGCATTAAAAGAAATGAATTTCTAATTCTCATGACTATTCTAATAAAGGCAATGAACAAATTGGCATAAAAGAGGCATTCCTCCTTTCACTACAACTATTCCTCCACTTCAATACATAACACCCCTCTCCCTTTAACCTACCTCACGGGAAGTACACTTGACAACTATTCAATGTAAAGGGCAAATAAAAAAAGCAACAACAAAATAAAAATCAAAGCAAAAAAAGAAGAAGGGGAATAGCAAAAAGATGATAAAAAAAAAGGTGCAAAAAAAAAAGAGAAGTTCTTGCAAATAAGCCCATCAATAGCTTTGTCAAAGGTACATCTTTCAAAATCATTAATTTTCAACCCAAAAACCAAACAGCCTTGACCTCCATAGCCAAATACCATTACAAGCCATATCATACCTTTGATAAACCATTTTAATTCAAAACATAATTTTTCTTTTTAAGGCTCGCCTAGGCCCATGAGAAAAGCGCAATCGCCCAAAAATCATCAATTTTCAATGCTCATCCCTACCCTTAGAACTAGACTGGGATTTGAACCTGCATCATTAGCCTACCTTATTGCGTGAGTCGATTCATTATGGCTCTGCCTTTTCTTATTATTATCCATTGTCGTTTTCTCAGCTACATTATCGCTTCTAAGCCAACCTTAGCATGACCCTTCAACACTCAGCGCTATGACTGCGCCTCATCTTTGAATGTTCTTCTCTTTGGCCTTTCTTGTCTTTATCACCTTAGGAACCCTATATGGAATCTTTGGTCGAAACTTCCACTAAGCGTGACGAGATATCTTCAAAATCAAGCAATCAAGCTGAGTACTCATAGACTCCATCTTACTAGGGGCTTCATCACCGATCCACGCAGAAAATCATAGGCTCCAATTCTAGGTCGTCTATCATAATAAGGACTTCATTATGCCATACAAGATTGAACCTTCTTTATGCCATACAAAACTCGAAGTATACAACTCAAGCGCTACAAAAGCTCGTTCTATAACGTATTTCAAATCCAACAGGTCATCCTTGGGGGCTTCCCATTTCGCTTCTTTCATAAGTTTCATGTGTACCTTGATCAGGATTTCCTTACGAGTCCATACACAATATTATGGGCTCCAAACCCATACGGGATCCTAACTGTTTTATGGGATCACTTAGGCCCGTAACAACTACATCACATTTCAAATCAAACATAACTTACGTGGATCATCCTTAGGGTCTTCCCATTTCTCCTCTTTCAAAAACAATTTTCTAAACGAAAATAAGAGCTTCTAATGGAACGATCAAAGCATCATATCATCTGCATTAGCATCATATCTATGCATTAGTGTCATATCATCTACATTAGTGTCACACCTCTGCATTGGCATTACATATCTGCATCATCCAATCATTGTGTCAAGCATTGCATCCTTCGTCCTTAGCCATTAAATTTTGAGCGTCAATCATCGAGTCACACACACATACACACACGTATACACAAGCTAGCACCTTTAAGCCTAGAGTACTAGAGGTCACTCTTTATAGGCCAAGTCTTTTCCAATCCATACACTAGCACCCACATCACGGGATACATGCATGTCCCCTAATTGTTTGTTTGTATATATCTGTGTGTTATCTGTATTCAGAGGTACCCAACATTAAACGACTCTATACGAGTTATATTCAGCCAAGGTCTGCTGACTATTACAATTTAACAACGAAAAACAAACCGTTAGGTATGCGGACCATTTCAAATCATCAACGGAAAACAAACTGTTAGGTCTGCGGACCATTGCAAATTAACAGCGGAAAACACACTTCTAGGTCTGCGGACCATTGTCAACACCCCGGAGCGGGAACATAATAGCTATACCACGACGTGAGCGGGAACATAATAACTCTACCCCGACGTGAGCCGGAACATAATAGCTCTACCCCGACGTAAGCCGGAACATAATAGATCTACACATCATCAACACCCTGGAGCGGGAACATAATAGCTCTACCCCGACATGAGCCGGACCATAATAGCTCATGATTCCTTTTTTCACATATCATTTCATTTTTTTTTGCAAATTTATAATTATTTTGCAAATGTGTTTCACATACGTCCGTTCCTGAAACTTTGCTTATTTTGCAGGCGCTGGCGTAAAAGAGTGATTTTGGATTGCAGAGCATCTAGAATCATTCTCCGTCCCGACACGTATACTATGACTTTCGATTTTACAAACCTCAGTCAAAGTGGGGGCTTCTGTAGACACATAATCGTGTCTCCCCATTTAGTACCCTATGATGACTAATACCCCGCTCCAATTGGTCCGGATTGAGGAAAGAATAAAGAACGGGTCTAAAATAAAATGTTTTAAGCCCAAAACCATTTTATAATTAGTTTTACTTAGCCCAGTTTATAAAACATTTTAAAATAACTTTTAAAAGCCCATTTTCAAAAACATTTTAAAAATAGTTTTATGGAAGCCTCATTTTATAAAACCCATTTTCTAAGCCCAATTTAATTAATAGAATTAATTAATTATATCAATTAGTTTTAATAATAAAAATATCTTTTATAAAAATAATCTTTCCCCAAAGTGTTTTTAAATATCTCTTACTAACTCTTTTCTAAAATCTTTTTATAATAAAAATCTTTTAAAAACCTATTGCATCTCAACTACCTAAACCACCCTAAACTTATATATAATCCTCACTCCAAAAATCTCTCAGCAGCATCTCACAACTGAAATCCTTCGACACAATTCTCGGCCCTGATACTCACAAATTCACTCGGCAAATATCTCGCCTCATAGAACAAAACCCACACCTCCCTACTTGCTGCCACATAACTTCCCTAAACCATTCATCACCTACGCCTACTACTATAAAACCACGCTTACCTTCATCCTTCCTCTAATCTAAACCCTTGATCACCACCTAAATCAAATCATCATTCATCATCATATATATTACCTACGGTGATACACTGATCAACACTCATCATTAGTACTCTTTTCGTTTTCTTGATCATCACCACACCACAATACTCCTAAGTCAACGTCTAATATAGTTGAAACAAAGTAATCTTGCGCCTAATACATATTACGAAACAAAATATAACATTTTTCTAAGGTTCGTTCAACAATTTAATCCAAGATCCGTACAAATCAACGACCCCGGACGGTGGTATAATTTCTGAGGGTGAACTAAATTAACTAACTTTATTTTATTTCTGTATTTATTTTTATTATTTTCTTGAAGTTACTAACACTCTATTTGTGATGTAGGTTATTAATATATTCCTGCGACTGTGAGTATTGTACATATTAAACTAACTCCCTGCAATATTTTCTTTTCAATATTTTTATTATTTTTATTTCTATTTATGAACATATTATTTTTTCTGCCTGATTGCAATATTTATCACCTTGTATTTATTATTAAACAAGACCTAAGGAACTGTTCTAATTAATTCAGATAATCTGGACAATATGTTAGGAACCTTGTAATATTATTGCATAATAACTTGTCACTAAAAATATAGTCTTTTATGTGTTTCTTGAACCAACCTAGACTAAATATTTTTAAGGTGTTCAAAACGTTATATGATTATTCTTTTGCATAAAATCTATAATGAATCGATATTTAGTAAAGGCCAGCAATGGGCAAATGTGGTTCATTATGACCATATTTGTACCCTCACCCCCGAACTCGATCTATGGTTCATTTTGACCATCTATGGAGTTAGGACGGGGAAATCTATATTGGATAAGTCCCTAAGATGTCCTTACAATTCAATATCCAATTAGGTTTATAAGTTTTCCTCTAAAAATTTGTTGGCGACTTCAAAAACATATTTTTAATAAAACCTTAATAATGGGGTAATCAAATAAACGCGCTCACACCGCGTGTAGGCATAAAGGAATAAAATCCACGCCTACACTTTGACATGAGGTTTGTTCCTCCCAAAAGCTTTAGGACTGAGATTGAAGAACTAAAGAGGGAATTGAAAATAACAAAAATCTGATAAAGGAACTTAATTGCACTAGGAACAATAGAAACCATTGGTTATTCCAAACTGGATAACTAATCCTCAAACAAAAAGAAGTGAAGGACTTGGATTTGCGTACAAAAAGAAAAACGAGAAACCGAAGAAAATAGTAAATCTACCCAGTGATAAGTTTTGCATGTTCTGTGGTAAAACTGGACACCAACGGAGGAACTGTCCCCTAAGACTTAAATTTGCAGAAAAGAATGTTTAGAATAGCAATCTAAAATGGAAAGAAAAATAGTATGTTTCTGAAAAACAAGAACCTAAACAGCGTTGGGTTCCTAAAACTAATCATTGATTGATTTTGCATGCTAGAGTGACAGGGAGCAACACATGGTACCTAGATAACGGTTGTTCCAAACACATGACAGGAAACAAAACTTGATTTCCCTCACTCATAGCCTTTGAAGGTGGAAGTGTGACATTTGGTGATAACAAGAAAGGTAACATTGTGGCTATTGGAAAAGTAGGAAAATAACCAACACACTCCATTGCTAATGTATTTCTAGTAGAAGGACTGAAACACAATCTACTGAGTATCTCTTAATTATGTGACAAAGGTAATTTAGTTAAGTTTAACAACAATAAGAGCTTAATCGTCAACAATGACATAAAGAATGTTATTTTGGAAGGAACAAGAAAAGGGAGCACTTATATAGTGGATCTTGATCTTGTTCCTAAAGACAATCTAACATGTCTCAGTGTGATTGATGATGATTCACTACTATGGCATAAACGTTTAGGACATGCTAGCTTTTCTCTACTTGACAAACTTAGATCCAAGGAACTTGTCTTAGGACTACCTTCGATAAAGTTCTAACTAGATCAAGTTTGTGAAGCATGTGTGAAAGGCAAGCAGGTCCGGTCTTCTTTTAAAAAAAAACATAGTAAGCACTACCAAACCAGAACTCATACACATGGATTTATGTGGGCCAATGAGAATTCAAAGTAGAAGTGGAAAAAGGTACGTTCTTGTTATTGTAGATGACTATTCGATATTTACTTGGGTATTGTTCCTCTCTAGTAAAGATGAAACTTTCAATGAGTTCCTAGTCTTTGCTAAGAGGACTCAAAATTTAAGTGGACATAAACTAATGCATTTAAGATCTGAACATGGTAGAGAATTTGAAAATGACAAGTTTGATGAACTATGCATGGAACAAGGTTTGGATCACAATTTTTCAGCTCCAAGAATGCCACAACAAATCAGTGTGGTAGAAAAGAAAAATCATACACTAGAAGACATGGCAAGAACAATGCTAATAGCTAGTGGACTACCAAAGAAGTTTTGGGTTAAAGTAGTGAATATGACGTGCTACATCATTAATAGAGCCATGATTAGACCTCTAATTAACAAGACACCTTATGAATTGTTTTTTGGCAAACGCCCTAATATTACTTACTTGAGAACTTTTGGATGTAAATGATTTATTCATAATAATGGAAAAGATAACTTGAGAAAATTTGATGCTAGGAGTGATGAAGCACTATTCTTAGGATATGTCACCAATAGCAAAGCTTATCGTGACTACAATAAAAGAACTATGTGTGTAGAAGAAAGTGTACACATTGTATTCGATGAAACTGACCAAGTTATTCCTAATGAACATGAAGAAGATTTCGAGATTGGACTAACTAGATACACAAGTGACACAACCAACCTAGAAGATGAGGAACCCAAGATCAAAGAAAAGCCAACTGACCAAGCCCAAGTTCCTAATGAAGAAGAACCATATACAACAGATCAAAATAATGTTTTTACCTGAGGTTCCCAAACAGAAGAAGAGCAAAATTTGGGAACAACATAAGAAACAACAATTCCAATTCACGAGTTCCACCAAAGCCATGGAAACATCACAAATCTCATCCTGTGGAGTTAATCATTAGTGACATATCCAAAGGAACTCAAACAAGAGCTCAGTTAAGGAAATTTTGTGCGTTCCAAGCCTTCCTATCAATGATGGAACCAGAGAATCATGAAGAAGCCATAACTAACTCAGATTGGATAGTGGCCATGCAAGATGAGCTAAATCAGTATGAAAGAAACAAGGTATGGCATTTAGAACCACATTTCAAAGATTAAAAAGTTATAGGAATTAAATAGGTGTTTAGGAACAAATTGGATGAGTATGGAACCATAGTAAGGAACAAAGCTCGTCTAATATTAAAAGGTACAACCAACAGGAAGGTATTGATTATGAGGAAACTTTTACACCTGTTACAAGGTTAAAAGCTATTCAAATTTTAATTGCCTTTGCTGCTTTCATGGGTTTTAGGTTGTACCAAATGGACGACAAGTTTTATTTTACCGATACGACCGATTTTGTACGATTATATATATGATTTTCTTCAATTGTGATTCGATGAATGATTCAATTCGTTTAGCCCAAGTTTGATAGTAGAATCGTGCGATTTTATGATTTAAATCACGATTTTGATAACCTTGTGTCTGACCCTCCTCTCTCCTCTCTTGATACTGAGATGATTGATGCTCCCTCCTCCCTACTGATTGAAGTTCCTCCCTCCCCTCCTCAAGCACCACATCACCTCCTGGCCCCCCCTTTCCCTTGCTCAAACTACTATTCCCATCACCACTACAATAGAAACAGTTCCCTACTTCCCTCTACCACAATTCCAAAACCTTTTCCTACTACCACCATACCAGAATAAGTTCCCACCTCCACTTTAGCTAATCCTCCTACTCCTCAAGTCTCTCAAACCACACCATCACCACCTCTCATTGTTCCTCCTTCTAAGGAACAAGAAGCCATTGTCCCTCTAATTGACTAAATTTGCACAACCAAACATGCTGAGAAAATGGAGAGCCTATATGAGTTTGCATATGACATGGCACAAAACCAGATTGCTCTTCACCAAGGTATGGAAGGAGTTCATACTCAAGCCAGTTTTCTTCACACTCACTTGTCTACTATTTTCAAGGGAACAAATGGTGTAATTGACTCTTTCAACAAAATAAACTCTGCACTGATCCAGCTATATACCAAGGTGAAGATTATAGAAAATGGGTTAAAGGGACACGTTTTACAAGTGGCTTCTAATCATGTTGTAGTCTTGGAGAAATTGGATGAAGTGGTTGTTGAGGAAACCATATATGAGGATGTTCCTACTTCATCACCCCACCTGCTCCATAGTCTATTTGCTTCTGTTCCTTCTGTTCATCTCTTTAGGACTTATCTTTTTTTTTTGCTTTCTTTTATTTCTCTTTTGTACGCATCTGCAGTAATGAATGAAAATGGACTTGTTTTGCCTTAACTTGTGTTTCTATTTTCCTAAACTTACACTTAGATGGCTCATATTATACTATTGTAGTTTGAGCAAGTTTCATTCCCCACTCTTGCTAAACAATAATTCCCGTACTTTGATACTGTGCTTGTGTTCCTACTTTGACTTCTATCTGATTCTTATTTACTGTGTCTTTTTGAAGATGACAAAGGGGAAACATATATAAAGCCAATTACTTTCTCTAATTTTTTCTAGATCATGGGTTTCCCTTCTTATTTATTTTAGTAAAAATCGAAGATGCCTTAATTAATCATAAACTCATAAGTTTTTTTTTTTTTTTAAGTTTGTCTTTGTTGTCATCCTCAAAAAGGGGAAAATTATTGACCCTAAGTTTTGAAGATGGTATATAACAAAGACAAACTTATTTAGACTAATATTTCTACAAGTGTTTAAGATAGTGAAACAGGTTTGTCAAGGACAACGAAGGATTCAAGAAGCATTGGACTTCAGAAGACTTGATGAAGCTGCTAGAAGTGGAGTTCCAAAAGTCATCAGTTGATATTAGGAACATCTGTAAAGAACAAGCAACAAGCTGGAATATTGAGTTGTTCCTAAGATTAGGAATAGAGTAGTTTCTTATATGAGGAATCAATGTTAGTATAAGAATAGTTAGTTGGCAATGTGAAGTAAGGAATATGCTTAGAATAAAATGAGTTATTTAGATTTATCATTTGGTTTGTGATAAAAGCTAAAGATTTTATTTTCAGAACGTTCTAATCTTTTATGTTAAATAAAATCTTATTTTTATTTATGATTTATCTAAAGTAATTTGTTATGAAAATAATTTCTATTTTGTTTGACCCGATTTTGATATATATTACTCGAGTTTGTTAAAACCGAATTTTTTCTAAAGATATTTAAATAAAAATCTGATTTTAGGCTTTGAAAAGAAATTACTTTATTCTAGGAAAAAAGATAAGTAATGAGTTACTTAGAATAAGTAGGGTTTACTCGTGTAAACTTACTCATCTATAAATAACTCATTGACATATCATTCTAAGCATCCCCGAATACAAAACTTTAGAAAGCAAACGTTTTCATAGCGTCAGTGTCATTGACCATTCTCATACTTCTTAATGTTCGTAAGTTTTGTTGTGAGTTTCTCTTAGTGGTTATTCATAGATTTTAATAGAGTTTCGGGTTGGGATTTTGAGTGAAATCCTGCATTGAAGAAAGGACTTTCAGTGAAGTTAAGAGAGAGAGAGAGTATCAACATTTTAGGGATTGTTGTGGGATTAATGTTCCTAGTGGAACGAGAGAATGAACTCTAGAGAAATAGGTTGTACTAAGTTGTTGACCTATTATGAGTTAATGAGTTCTGTTTAAAATCCCTTGGGGTCGAGGTTTTTACTTCCTATAAAGTCTAGGAAGGTTTTCCTCGTTAAACCTCTTGTCTCTTTACTTTGGTTTTATCGTTGTTCTTTGAATTCTGCGAAAATTCCTCATTGTTCCCAACAATACAATTCACCTACCTTCTTGTATTGTTCCTACTTAAATAACAATATTTAATTTGCTAAAAGGGTAGGGATTGTCCTTTTTACTAGATGCATAGGATAGAAAAACCCATGCATTCAACAAATGCATAACCAAATCTCTTCACTAAAACTATGTTAATTATAGATAAGATGTGACACTTCAACATATTGTATATCATACCGATGATATCATATTAACACATATTCGACGAATGGATCCATCAATTTATATATTGTAGTTTTGAGGTTGGATTTGATCATATTCAACTCATTGTTGAAGCATCGCGAAACCGTATTGATCTTAATCAACAAACTAATCTATAGTAGTATAAACAAACACATAAATCTAAACTAACCCTAACTAGGAAAGTGAAAAAATTGATAAATGGGTAAAAAAAATTCTACCAGAGAGATGAAGAATATCTATTTCGAATATTAAATTAAGAGAAATAATTATAGTAATAATAACAATGATGATGATGACGACGACGACACGACAACAACACCAACAACAACAAAAACAATGGCGGCCACCCACTTGTGGGAGAAAAAGTAAGGTTTGAGGGTGAGAAAAGAGAAATGATTGGGAAAGGAGGAAATCGCTTTTCTAAAATATGTATTCAACTATAAATGCTGTTTATTTAATCACAAATTTTTGAAATGTTGTATATTGAATCACAAAATATCGAAGTATAACTTACCAACTATATTAGGACAACTTTTGTGATGGTGATGCAATATTTTGGTTTCAATATACAACCTTAGCTATTAGATGTACAACATTGTTGAGTATTAATTTCATCGGGTCAATTAAAAAATAGAAATAAAAAAAAAAAAAAAAAAAAAAAAAAAAAAAAAAAAAAAAAAAAAAAAAAAAAAAAAAAAAAAAAAAAAAAAAAAAAAAAAAAAAAAAAAAAAAAAAAAAAAAAAAAAAAAAAAAAAAAAAAAAAAAAAAAAAAAAAAAAAAAAAAAAAAAAAAAAAAAAAAAAAAAAAAAAAAAAAAAAAAAAAAAAAAAAGAAAAAAAAAAAAAAAAAAAAAAAAAAAAAAAAAAAAAAAAAAAAAAAAAAAAAAAAAAAAAAAAAAAAAAAAAAAAAAAAAAAAAAACTTGGAATTGTCCCACCAAACGGCTAGTGTTTGGTAATTTTCTTTTGGGTCGGATCAAAATTTATCATATGTAATCTTGTTAGATTCATTTTGAAATATAATTGCAAAATTTCAATTCAAGTTCATAATTTTTGCTAATGGCAAAATATTATAGGTAAAAAACGTGCATTAAAAATTATGAAAAATAATTGTTAAGTACAAATAGGAATGGAGTTTATAATGCTCTTTGCTTGCCGCAAACAAAGGCTAACCCGTTCGGGTTGTTATGACTGGAAAGAAGAAGTAGGTTATTTCAGTCTTGCTTGTGCCCTTTCGTCCTTCTTACGGATACCCTTACGTCGCAAATAACTTAGCCAAATTCAATTGTATAAGTAATTAAGGTCTAAAAAATTAACAAAAATCTTCTTAAACATATTGAATATTGTTACTAAGAGCTTTAGGTTTTTTCTATTTTGCAGGATAATCCCCATGTAGACACATAATCGTGTCTCCCTATTTAAGGGCCCAATGATGAAACATACCGCGGTCTTAATTGGTCCGACCCAAAGGCAGAGCAGTCCGAAGATCCAAAACTATTTTAAAAGTGTTAAAGCGTATTTTAATTATCCAAAGTCTTATTGTATTTCGAGCCCAACTCTTTGAAAAGCCCATTTAATTATTCTTTGATAATTAATTATTTTATGTAAATAAAATATATATTTAAAAAGATATTTTAATAATCAAAATCAGATTTTATCCTATAAAATCAGATTTCTGGAGTCAAAAGATAAAAGAAAATCATCAAAACGCGTTTTTATCAAAAAACTGTCAAAACATGTCAAAAGCAAGGCGGTGCGCTGAGCGCACCAACGTGCGTAGAGCGCACGAGCCTGCGTCGAGCGCACATGTCTGCCACGTAGACCTGTGTGTCACACAGAGTCGTGCGCCGAGCGCACTTCTGTGTGCGATGCATAGGCTGTCAATTTAATCTTTTTCAAAGTGTGTGCCACGTGGGCACTAATGATTGGTCATGTCGCGTCAGGCGCACCAATGTGCGCCTGATACGCGTGGTTGTGCGTCACACAGCCTTCTGCGCCTGGCGCAGCTGGCATGTGAAGCGCAATCTCGTTTTCCCTATAAATAGGCTTTGATTTTCCGAATTAGAATACAGTTTTTCCATACTTAATACTCGACTTTTACATAATTCGAAGACATACTTTACGAATCTCTCTGCAAAACTTCTCTACAAAACACATACATTCAAACACAAAAACACATTCAAATATACGTTCATATCTTCAAGCTTCACGATTGCTCGTCCCGAAGGTTGTCAATCTCTCAAACCCAAGCCACGGTATTATCTTGAGGGTCCTTGAATCAATTTATTAATTTTTTATATTATTAACGATTTCCTTTATACTGTAGATCTTTTGTTTATTCAAACCTTTTATTTCTCTTTTCTATTTATTTTTATATATTATTATATGGTTGCCTGATTGTTCTATGCATGATTTTTATCACCCATATGTTATTATTGTTAAACAAGACCTAAAGAACTGTTCTAATATTAATCAGATAATTTGAACAACTTGCTAGGTTCCCTGTAATTTGATTGCATAATAACATATCACTAAAAAATAGTCTTTTATGTGTTTCCTGAACCAACCTAGACTAAATTATTTTTAGAGTGCATGAAAATATTCTTTGGTTATTCTATTGTATAAAAATTGACATGAATCGATATTTAGTAGAGGCCAACAATGGGCGAATGTGGTTCATTATGACCGTGTTCGTACCCTCACCCCCGAACTCAATCTGTGGTTCATTGACCATCAATGGAGTCAGGACGGGGAAATCTACATTGGATAAGTCCCTAATTTGTCCCTACGGTTTCCCAATATCGAATTAGGTTTATGAGTCTTCCTTTAAAGACTTGTTGGTGACTTCAAAAACGTATTTTAATAAAACCTTAACAATGGGGTAGTCAAATACGCGCTCACACCGTAGTAGGCGAAATAAAAACACGCCTACGATTTAGCGACTCCACTGGGGATGATTTAAAAAAAAAAAAAATTTTAAATGAGTTGGTGAAACTCAAAAAATATGATTCATACTCTTTTTATGCTATAGAATGACATTACAGTTTTGCATATGCATGGCTATTGTTTAAGCCACCATAAGGACAATGTACCTTGCCTCATTAGCGCATGTTCTATGCGTGAGGCCACCCCCGGGGAGTTTGCGCTTTGTCCTTGCAAAAAGCTTCCTGAGCGATAGTGTTGGATCTTAGTCATAAGCAAACCTACCCAACCATGGCATTGTTTTCTTGTTCTTGACTTGAGAACTGGAGTGTGTCTTACACGTGGCCACCTCTTTAAGCAGAGGTACGAAGCGTCGGATCAATCTCTTAGTCATGGACCCTTTCAGACTTTACCTAAACCTGACCACAGTTTGAAACATAGAACAGGATTTTAGGTTGGAACTTTTGCATCCATGTTACATGACATTTGCTTGTGATTGCAATTTTTGCCCGCTATTATCTCGTCAAATTTTCATTATTATCCGTCGTACCTTAAAATCGCGTCTAAATAACAAATAAAAGATCGTCAATTGGCTAAAACCCCGCCTAAATCCCCGAAAAACATATCGGGGAGCAAAGGCGCCAAGCGCATTAAGTTTCCCCTAGCGCACCGCTCCCGCACCAGCCGCACTACTGTGCACCGCGAAGCAGCAATGCTGCGTCGCCTGCAGTTTGTGCATCGCATGATTTTCGTTGATTTAGTCGTCATGGTGGTCGATCCTATGTTTGGTCCGTCTGCATTCGCGTAAAAACATGGTCATTCTAGGGGTCTCACCTAATTCAAACATAAAAATCAGTCTTTTCATGCAAGGTCCAGTGTGTCCTAAAAAGTGCATCTAGAAAAATGGTCATGGTAGAGTTAGAATTGTCATGCATGCATACTTTCTCCCTGCTGTCCAACTAATCTTCCCTATCAATTCTACCTAATCATATTCAATTAATTCCAAAAACTTACATCCTTCAAAATCAATCATACACCCATGTCTATCCTACCTTTTTCAAAAGCATTTACTAATCATCATCGTACAAGACATTTACAAAAAAAAATTTCAAAATTAATCCATCATCATTTCCTAACAAAAGATAAAAAAATAAGGGGTTCCTTTCAAAAACGAATCTCGAAAATTATAAGCCTAGTCCAAACACCTTCATTCAATTCAATCCAATCAATTCAATCCCCTTGCATTCATTTTTAGGCCCATATGCATTAGAGTTTATTTTGCGTTCATCCTAGGCCCGTCTAAATTTGAGTCCATGCATTCACTAGCATTAGAGTCGATCTTAGGCCCATATAAGTCTAGTTCATCAAGGCCCATTTGCATCTTTATGTAAAGTCTAGTCCAAGTCTATTCCCCGATCCACTCCAATCTAAGTCTACGTCTAATCCGATCTAAATCTTAGGTCCAGAGTTCATTCCCTAGGTCTAGTTTGCATTATATGTAAACCCTAGTCAAGTCTTCGGACTATAAAAGTTGAGTCTTAGGACTATAAAAGTTCCCTAGGTCTAGTTTGCATCTCTATGTAAACCCTAGTAAAGTCTTCGGACTATAAAAGTTAAGTCTTCGGACTATAAAAGTTAAGTCTTCGGGCGATAAAAGTTCCCTAGGTCTAGTTTGCATTTCTATGTAAACCCTAGTTAAGTATTCATACTATAAAAGTTCCCTAAGTCTAGTTTGCATTTCTATGTGAACCCTAGTTAAGTCTTCGGATTATAAAAGTTCCTTAGGTCTAGTTTGCATTTATGTGAACCCTAGTTAAGTCTCCGGATTATAAAAGTTCCCTAGGTTTAGTTTGCATTTCTATGTATACCCTAGTTAAGTCGTCGGACTATAAAAGTTCAATCCTAGGTCTAGTGTGCATCTCCATGTAATCCCTAGTCTAGTCCAATCGGCTAGCATAGTCCAGTCCAGTCCATATCTGCATATGCATATAGTTAGGCCCATACTAGTCCAAAACCCATAATCATTTCTAACCTCCATTTCAAATACATTTCCCATTTCAAATTTTCATTTTCCATTTATCATTTCTCATTTCCCACTTCTCCATTCCTCATGTCCATTTCTCATTTCGAAATTCATTTCTTACAAGAGTGGGATGGTACTGTGTGGTTAAAAGGTCAGTTTGATAGAGTGGGATGGTACCACTGGGTTTGGAGTCCTTTGAATGTGCCAAAACACTCGGTCATCTGTTGGCTGGTGGCTTTAGGAAAGACTAGAACCAGGGAGAGACTGATGAATGTTGGAATTTGCGACAGGGCTGAATGCTTATTGTGTACAGATGGAGTTGATAGCTGTATGCATTTATTTTTTAGGTGATGTTACTGCAGGTCTGTTTGTTCCCAGATTATGTTTTGGTTACGGATAAGGGTGGACAATGTGATGAATGTCTGTATACTACCTGGAAGAAATGGGGGAGGCGTTATAGAAGAAAGAAACAACAGCAAATTTGTTACTTGGCACTCTCAGCTACAGTTTATCATGTGTGGCGTGCAAGAAATTATTCTCTGTGGAATAATGCAGTGATCCACCCTGACAAAGTGGTGGAAAGTATCAAAGCAGATGTTTTGGGCAGAGTTAAAATGAAGATGAATGACTCTTGGGATGAAGCTAGTACTGAGTGGATTTCAGAGTTGGCTCTGTAGGCTTTGTGTTTGTAGTTAACTTTGTTTTGTTGTTTTGGTTGTGGTTCTTTTCTTGATGTTTTCTGTTGGTCTACTTGCTAGTGTTCTGTACAAGTAAGTTTAGGTTGTAATGTTGCCTGTTGGCTTTTCATTTTTTTGGTAATATACTTCCTTACATTTTCCCCAAAAAAAAAAAAAATTAATTTCTTAACATTTACGAGGTCCATTCGATTTCAGTTCAGGACAGGTCGTGAGATTATAACTTGGGAACGTCCGACATAGAGGATATAAGGTCAACCTACTCCCAAACTCGTCAAACGAGTTCTCACCTTTCCAGACGAGTCTTCTGAAACTTCTGAATCATCAGCCGAGATGAGAGCCACTTATGAACAACTCAATGCAATCATGGCTTAGCTCCAACTGATGAACTCTTGTCTTGAGGGACAAGACAAAGAGATCAAGGCGCTGAGAGAAAAGTTGATAACTGAGGAAGAAGAGCATGATGACACTCCACCACCACCACCTCGTATCAAGTCCGAGAAAGATTTGAGGTTCGAAAAACTTGAGCAATTAATCCAGTCAATTCATACACTAGAGAGTCAGGCTCATGGCCATGACATCATTGATCCTGAACTGAGGGAAAAGCTTCCTAAAAAGGTAGCATTGGGTGACCTCCCAAAATTCAAGGGGGTCGAAGACCCACATGATCATTTGAGAGCTTTCTCCATTTCTATGGTTCTCAAAGGCATGAGCAAGGACCTATTTGCTTATGTCTTTCCCTTGACCTTGGATTCACATCCATCCAAGTGGTTCAGATCCCTGAATAAGACCAAGCCGAATAACCTGGGACTACATCAAAGAAGAGTTCCACAAACAAAGACGTAAACAACACTCAACTTCCTATTGGTCTTCGTGAGTTGGAATTAACTAAATAGAATTCCAACGAAGATTTTATCACCTTCCTTAACCGATGGAGGGGAAAGGCCGCATAAATGACTAACAGGGCATCTAAAGAGGACCAAGTCCGAATGGTGATCCGTAATCTGCCGATCCAAGTACAAAGAATACATCAAATTCCAACCCATAGAGTCTTTCGGGAATCTCTATAAATAGGCCTACCGATCGAAAAACAGGTGCAAGCCAATAAGAGCAAGGGTTCCGATAACAACAACTCTTTCAAGAAGAATAACAATAACCCTCCTAGCTTCAAAAACAACGACGTCAATGCCCTAACTACTGAAAAGAGAGGTTATCAGAAGCCTCAAAGAACCTTCACTCCCTTGGGCATGAGTTTTGAAGAAGCCTTCAATAGGCTTAATAAAAAGGGAGCAATTTACCCTATTGGTCCTACTCCGCACTCCGCACCCGAGAATAGGCCCAAGAAGTGGAACCCCGATGCTTACCGCAAATATCACCAATGGAATGGACATCCAACATCCGTGTGTTGGGCCTTAAAGAATGGTCTACGGGATATGGTTGAAGATGGCGTACTTCCACTTCCGCCTGCAGCAAAAGTTAACAACAGCAGCAACGCCTTAGGCAGTGCTTAAATAGTGCATGGGGCTTAGTCATATAACGCTAGTTTTCTAGGTTGAGTCGAAGAGTCCCTCCCCTAGCTCCTTCATTTCCTTTTCCGTCGAGTCTATGTCATTTAGGACTTTATTTCTAATAAGCCTTGTTCTATTTATTTCTAATTAATAAAAATTGCAATTTCATTTTCATTGGCCATCGATCATTTTATTTATGCTTCTAATTCAATGATGAAACTAAAATCACCTAATGATCTTAACTAATAATAAAAAATCTGATAATGAAAAAAGAGAGAAAATAAAAAAAGGACATACTTTGGATCAGGAGTTATTCCCCTCTTCCCACCATCATCCATAAACCATCATCTCCATTAACCAAAGCTCCACAAATATTGTTCGAAACGTTGCAATACCCATAACCATAAACTTGTGTGCAATCCTACCTACATAAAAAAAAAATCAATGCTGGGCAACAATAAAAAATAAAGTAAAAAAAATTTAAAAGTGCGAAAAAAGTAAAAGCAAAAGAAAACGCACGAGACAAAAAGAAAAAAATGAAAAAAAAGCCAAAGGCGATGAAATAAAAAGTCAAGCTAGGGGGCTTGCACACAAGTTCTACCCCTCGTTTCAATCCCTTCGGTCCATCAAAACTTAACCCATATAATCCAAATCCATGATCCTACGTTAGCCAAACCAATTGAACCTTCATTTAAACCTCAAACCTTTCAACCTTCCATATTCAACCCTAACTCCTTTTTCAAGGTATGTCCAAGCCCGCTAGGTTCAAAACCCAAAAGGGCGACCTAGGCAAAAGTTAGGGCACAAAAAAAAATGAATCAGATCGAGAACTATGAATGGTCTGATTCCGCAAGGATACATAAGAATCCTCATATCGAGGTCCGACCGCTTCATGAAATAAAATTAATCAAGGTCTAATGATTTGAGTTTCTAGAATTCAGGAGCATACTCTTTCTAGATCCCGACATAGACTCGAGTTTGAACCTAGCTACATCAAAGCCTTTTCCAACCTATATTTATTTAAGTCACAAATTTAACCTTTTTATTTTTCAATCCAAGCTCTCCTTGGCCCTGAAGGACTCTCCGACAATCCCATGATTTCTGGTAGGGATGGCAGTGGGGCGGGTCTAGTAGGAGACCCGCCCCATCCCCGCCCAATTGGGGCGGGGATGGGTCTAGGTTTGGCGGGGATGGGGCGGGGATGGGGATTAAAATTGTACCCGCAATGGGTGGTGGAGCGGGTGTGGATTTTATGCTATACCCGCTCCATCCCCGCCCGCCCCGCCCCATCCCCGCCCCCGCCCTGCCCCGCCCCACCCCTGCCCCGCCCCGCTTATTTATTATAAAAAACCTATTTATGTACTTAGTACTTACTTTACTACTTATATTACTAATAATTTTAATTTGCAAATTACAAATCTGTAATATGGCCATATGGGCTTTGAGGACTTTGACCCAAGCCATCAGTGATCAGTAGCCCATCACTCAACCCATACATGAGAAAACTAAAACTCTAAAAGTCCTAAATCTGATTCTTTTTCAAAATTTTAGGGTTTTAACATGAGAAGAGGAATGCAGCCACTCCAGTCTCCCACTCTCCCTCCTCTCTCACGACTCTCAGCCAGTCAGCCACTGCCCACTGTGAGTCTGTGACTACCTTTTCTTTTTCAAAATCGGTGCTCTGTTTTTTATCGGTGCTGCTCTCCTGCTCGGTGCTGCTCGCCTGCTTGGTGCTACACTGCTACTCGCATGCTCGGTGCTATCACGAATTGAAGGTAAATGGTTTTAGATTTCTGACTTTCTTCTTATTTATTTTTGGATTTGTCTCATTTTTTTCATTGTTGCAGTAATATTATTTTTGCCTAATATTGCAAGTTCTTCGATTTTATCATATGTATTTCGATGAACCTATAGTTATGCCATTAGTAGCCACGGTTTTAGAGGCCATTAGTCCTATTAATTATCATGAATCTGTTGTTATTCTCATTTTTGTTCAAGATGCATGTGTTCTGAATTTCTCATTCAATGAAAGTGGTATATGTGATATATACCATGGATGGCCCAGTACAAACCTAAGCATATTAGAAAAGAGCAAAGATAACGATATAATATTATCTTCTAAACAGTATCTTTAATAATTTACAAGTTCTAACACATAATGATAAAAGTTGAACTTAAAAGATGGATTCCCACTGACATTTTTTCACAGTTTATTTTGTGATAAAATTGATTAGAAATCTTTTCCTGATACATTATGTTGAATACAGGGACAACTAGTTAGCTACTGTGATTCTGTGAATATTTGTGAAATGGCTTCAAATGATGAAAATGACTGTGCTCCTAAATCCTCAAAAAAGTCTACTTCAGCAAGTTGTACTCCAATTAGTGTGGATGATGACGAAAGTCCAATTGAAATTGTATCACAAGATCCTTCTGTTTTACCACTAACCTCTAGACACACATCAAAAGCATGGTCTGATTTCACCAGGAAGAGAGTGGGGGATGTTATTAAGGCTGAGTGTAACTATTGTTTGAAGCAACTGGCTGGTGGACGAAGAGCGGGAACTACTCATTTGAAGGACCATACAAAAATTTGTCCAGAAAGAAAATGTCAAGACCTTAGACAAACTAGGTTGTTTGGTTCACAAGCAAAAGCTAGTGATGAGCAAGACACATTGACATTGGCACCATATGAATTTCAACAAGAGAAAGGAAGAAAGACATTGGCAGAAATGATTGTTCTTCATGAGTACCCTCTTAGCATGGTTGACCACTACGGATTTAGAAAGTATTCCTCCACACTTCAACCAGGATTCAAAGTACCCTGCCGCAACACAACTAAGAAAGACATCATGGCAAGATATGAATCTGAGAAGGAGAATATTGGTATATTATTGAGGAAAGCAAAGAGTAGGATTGCCTTGACTACTGATATGTGGACAGCGAAAAACCAAAGTAAAGGTTATATGGCTGTCACTGCACATTTTATTGATAGCTCTTGGAGATTGCAAAGCCGAATTATTAGGTATTACACTTTAACTTGATATTTTCTTGTGCACTTCATGTTAATTGTTTTTGTTATGTATTGCATTTGTTTGTCATTATGTTTCTAGTTGATTTTTTTTAGTGTAAACTCTTTCCATTTAGAGTTTATTTTCCCCCTAGTTTCTTATTTGTATATGTCATCATATTTTGATAGGTTCTGCTATGTCCCAGCTCCTCATACCGCAATTGTTTTAGCTGAAACATTGAAAGAATGTATTCAATCTTGGAATATTGATCTCAAATTGTCTGCCATAACTGTGGATAATTGCACTACTAATGATGCTATGAGGGATATTTTGCGTGATGAGTTTCCTTATGGTTCACTTATGTTACATGGTGAATTTTTCCATATGCGTTGTTGTGCCCATATACTAAATTTGATTGTTCAAGATGGACTAAGTGATGTGTTGTCAGATGGTCTCCAAAGAATTAGGGAAAGTGTTGTGTTTTGGACGGCATCTGATAAAAGGGTTCAGAAGTTTGAACAAGTAGCTAGGCAAATAGCTCCTGATTTTAAAAGGAAATTGGCACTTGATTGTAAGACTCGCTGGAACTCTACTTATGAAATGCTTTCAGTTGCTATTAGTTATAGAGAAGTTTTTGTTGTTTTGGGTGCTCGAGATAATCTCTATAAGAACCCACCAATTTGTGAAGATTGGATTAAGGTTGAGAAAATTTGTGAAAAGTTGGAAGTGTTTAGTACTATTACCCTTGACTTTTCTGCATCAAAATATCCAATGGCCAATATTTACTTTCCCAAAGTTTGTGCCCTCCGGTTTGCTTTAACTAATTGGCTTTTATCCCCTTATGATTATGTGAGAAAAATGGCAGAAGTAATGCTTGAAAAGTACAACAAATATTGGGCCGGTGTCAATAGTTTGTTGGGAGTTGCAACTATACTTGACCCTAGATATAAAATGGCTCTTATTCGTTTTCATTTTGCAAAATTATATAATGGTTCTGAGATTGATAGAGAAGTAAACAAAATTCAAGATCTTCTCAAGCAATTGGTGGATGAATATGGGTCTGAGAATGGGAGAGCCCAAGGTTCTAGTAACCGTACATTTGTTAGTACTAGTGGAGTGACCGGAGATGTTTTAATGCAAGAATTTGCAGAATATTTGGAGCAAGATCAAAGTCAAATGAATAATAAATCAGATTTGGAGAAGTATTTGGGAGATCCTAATGTACCACTTGTTGCTGATTTTGATATTCTTAATTGGTGGAAGACTAACGGAAACTCATATCCAATTCTTCAAAGAATAGCAAGGGATATTTTGAGCATTCCTGTCTCTAGTGTCGCATCAGAATCTGCATTTAGCACAAGTGGACGTGTTCTAAGTCCTTATCGTAGTCGTCTTCTACCGGAAACCGTCGAGGCTTTGATGTGTACTCAAAATTGGATATGGGCTGACATTAAAGGTAAAATTATTTCATCATATTATTTTTATGTTTTGAATATATATGCTTACTAATTACTAATGAATGTTCTTACATTGAAGGTGAAATGAAAGAATTGGAGTATTCTAAATTAATGGAAGAGGTTGAAGATGAACGTGATGCAGAAACAACTGGAACATCTTCCCTTGATTGATTGACATATTTGATGACGTTTTATAATGTATTTGAAGACACTTTTTAATATGTAATAGAATATTTTTCTTTATTAATGTATTTGAATGTGGTGACTTATCAATCTTAAATTTTCTTTTCTATATTATATTGTGAAGTAGACTTAGGTAGTATGTAATGGCAGATTGTTTTGGTGGATTTATTGGGAGGATACTAGTTGCGGGAAAAAAGCGGGTACGACGCGGGTGTAGGTACCCATGCGGGTGGTGGGGCGAGGGTGGGTCTGGAATTCTCCCCCGTAATGGGTGGTGGGGCGGGGATGGGTCTGGAATCTTCCCCCGCAACGGGTGGTGGGGCGGGGATGGGGATGAGAATTTTACACGGGTGCGGGTGTCAGCCTCCGCACCCGCTCCGCCCAATTGCCATCCCTAATTTATGGTGATATGCGACTTTGCCTGTGTCAACTCTCACTACAAGAAAAATAACTTATAGAGGCAAGGTAGATTAGCCTCTGAAAACAAAGATGTAGCCTCTAATTTCTTTTTGAATCAAATTAGCGGTTGCCTCTAATAAGTCCGTCGCTAATTAATGGTTGCCTAAAAAAGCCCCTTTTGAGGCAATATAACTTGTTGCTTCTAAAAGGCTCTACATTTAGAGGCAACCATATATACTTGCCTCAAATATAATTAGAGGCAACATAAAATGTTGCTTCTAAAAGCCATATATATTTAGGGGCAACCATATGAATTTACCTTGAAATATAATTAGAGGCAATATAAAAGTTGTTTTTAAAAGTCACATATATTTAGGGGCAACCATAAAATTTTAACTCAAAATACTATTTGAGGCAACGCCTTATTTTTCAAATAATTATATTTAGATGCAATTTGGGACTGTCATAAGAGGTGCTTAGATGACCGAAAGTTATCTAGCTATTATTTTGAACATTTCGAAGCATGATTACATATAAGAAGTAACCACATAAAAAACTGCAAAAGTAATCCAACAAATTTTATGGAAATCGGAGATTTATTAACTCGAAGTAATATTATTAAGCAAAAGTAATCAAATTGTTGTACAATCTCACCCAAATAAAACATCCTATGCCTTACAACAACCTGCAAACTCCAAATTAACAAAAACAACAAAAAAAATTAGCTACCAAAGTCAAACCAAGTCAACATTGGTTAAACCAAGTTCATGTTGGTCTAAAATAACATAACAAGTTGCAGATCACACAACTACAAGTGCAGATAAGCGGGAGCACACCAATCAAGACCAACGAGCAACACCAACGAACGAGCACTGCAAACACAGCAACACAAGGGTATTATAAGACATCAGAACAACAACACATACATTAGCAGAACATGATCAACAGATCAGCAGAAGCAAAAATTACAACATTCGCCTTTATGTGACAGCTTAAAAGCAACAACTCGCACCAAGTAGCATGGAAAGTGCATATCCCTTAGTAATACAAGGGTCCACAATTAGTGCCCCGCTAGGAGATTTAATAGCAAAGACAAAGGAAAAATAAAAAGTAACTTGCCACCTTAGAGTTATAACATCATAACAACAAATTACAACAAAAACGACATAACAGTTTCACAATGGCATCACTTATGAACTTACTTTCTATGGTCATTTGGATGTAACCTATTTGCTGCCACATGATCCAGGTCTCTAACACATTAATAGCTATAATCACGACTGCCTTCTTCAAAAAGTACATCCTATTTCTTATTGGCAACAGTTAGCAAAGAGAAACTTTGATTATGTTCACAACCTCGCAAAAAGGTTCAAAATGTGTATGTTTGCTACCAAGATTGGTGATATTAGCTTTGAAGAAAATAAGAAGCAATATAAAAAAGCACTTCCATTTTTCCACCGAACAATAACCTTTATGTTTACCTGAATTCTCTCTTAAACAAGAATGGTACATCTCTTCCAACGAATTATAGCTTGCATATAGCATAAAGGGGAAAAAATCATAAGTTGAGTAGTTCATAAATGAGTCATAAGAAGCAAAATTAAAAAGAAAAGAATATAATATTAGGGCACTTCCTAGTATCCACTCAAATGAAAAGTCAAGAAAAAAAAAAGTTAAGCAAAGATGTAATACAAGACACATACAGATCATATGATATCAAAGACAAAAAGACAAGGCAGCCACGAAGGAGCATACACCAGTTTATAAAGTCAAATATGTTTCTAATGTGATTCTCTCTCCATATATATTCCTCAACATGCAAGTAATTGGTGTGGTGATGACTGAACTAACCTACTTGACAAGATAAACTTATTTTCAGAACGTTCTCTAATACATACACAATGAATAAGCTCTGATAATTTCGAGAATAAAATGGCTTCAATTACCATATACTTCATATTTTCCAAGAAGCAGAGGACACCCAGTTAACGTTATGATTGTGTGGGCCGCCAGAAGACCTTCTATATCATAATAAACTTCAAGTGATCATATTCTTCTAATGCAAATACTAATAGGATTATCCTAAAACATGTTATGATTATCTCTACAAGATATTCATCTGTAAAGATTACTTGATTCGGTGGAACAAACGATGCATTCATGTTGCTATGCATGAGCCATGATGCATGGGAATATTATAAGTTTGCGACTTCGCTAGAAAGACATGGCGGCCGGTTTCGTGAATGAGCTCTCCGCAGTGAAAAGGCCTCGGGCACTAAGTGAATCAGGGAATCGGCCATTCTAAAGAAAATCAAGTGGTGCTGATGATAAAGACAGATCTAAATCTCAAATGAGGAGAAGTTTAGAACATGTACCTCCAACTAGATGTATGTCACTAGAACGGCTCAGTAAGGTGCCATAGAGGAAATCTAAAAAATCTGGACGTCGTTCTTTCATGGGTAGCAATCTCTTCTTCCCATATATTTCTTCATTTTAGTATAGAATTAATTAGGACTAGTATATTCTCCTAGAGAAACTTATGAGATTTTTTTTATTGTGCTTCACCGTAAAAACTCTATACTACGATGGAGAAATTTCACTCTTGCTTGTAAAATTCAAAGAATTGATGAACAACAATCCTAAAAGCTCCATAACAATTGAAATTGAAGTATTACTGCTTTCAAAAATAAAATAAAAAAAGTGAAATTGATGAACGACATGCCTGGTCAATTAATTGCGATTTTTGAATATGCAAGGCTCGTAAAGCTTCAATTATAGTGGAATTTCATCCTCTAAAAGCCCAAATATTGAATTTCTGAGATTAGTCAAGCAACCAAATTTCTTCCTTCATTGCACTTAACTCGGCAAATCAACTACTCAATCAAGAAATAGGGCTCATACGATTCACTACCACATAACCTTACAAAAAGTCACAACCCATGAAAATTGAAGATGTTAGAGCGGAGAGGCAATTGAAAAGATGAATATAAAAAACATGAAGTTCAAAGAAGAAATTCATACAAAAAGCAAAAATATTTTAGCTTTAATTTTAACAAAATGGCATAACACATGAAATTCAGAGCAAAACAAATTGAAGAGGGAAGAAATTTGAGATTTGTCGAGGGAAGATCGATTTCAGCGTATAATACATTGATACTTACTAATTGAACTTGTTGACGATTTGACGAGGCCCCAAATAAGGATGGAGGCTAGTCGGCCGAAACTCAGGAGGGTTCATTATGACCATATTTGTACCCTCACCCCCTGAACTCGATCTATGGTTCATTTTGACCATCTATGGAGTCAGGACGGGGAAATCTACATTGGATAAGTCCCTAAGACGTCCCTACAATTCAATATCCAATTAGGTTTATAAGTTCATCTAAAAATTTATTAGCGACTTCAAAAACATATTTTTAATAAAACCTTAACAATGGGGTAGTCAAATAAACGCTCTCACACCGCGTGTAGGCATAAAGGAATAAAATCCACGCTAACAATTTGGCGACTTCACTGGGGAGGATTTTAAAAAATTAATTTTTTTAAATGAGTGGGTGAAACTTGAAAAATACGATTCATTCTATTTTTATGCCTTTTAATAATATACTGTTTTGCATATGCATGGCTATTGTTTAGCCACCATAAGAACAATCTACCTTGCCTCATTAGCACATGTTCTATGTGTGAGGTCACCCCGGGGGGTTTGCGCTTTGTCCTTCCAAAAAGCTTCCCTGAGCGATAGTGTTGGATCTTAGTTATAAGCAAACCTACCCAACCATGGCATTGTTCTCTTGTTCCTGACTTGAGAACTAGAGTACGTCTTACACGTGGCCACCTTTTTAAGTAAAGGTACGAAGCGTGGGATCAATCTCTAAGTCATGGACCCTTTTCAGTGTATACCTAAATCTGACCAATAGTTGAACGTAGAACTTGACTTTTAGGTTGGAACTTTGCATATTATTATCTTAATTGTGCATCTTTGTGTGTGCGTGCTTTTATTCTTTGGTATTACACGATGTTTCGAGTTCAAAACTATCGAATGAATTTTACTCGATCAAAAATGGATGAAAACGAACTTCTCCTCGTCTGTGCGTCGCGCTTCAGCTTGCGCTCCGCGCAGCGTAGCACTCGGTGTCCCACGTAGCCCTCCGTGCACGGCGCGTCTCTACACGCCCAGCGCACCTACTTTCTGCATTGTGTCTGCGTCTAGCACCTAACTTCTGCGTGTAGCGCTTAAGATCGGCGTGAAGTGCATTTCAGCGTGCGTGAATCGCAAGCCTGTCCACTTCAAGTTTTAAAATCCATCTTCAAATTTTTCAAAATATATCCCCTATCTATTTGGAAAATTCTATCCCCATCCTTTACCAAACTATATCTCCCGTCTTTTTTTTCAAAATGATCTCCCATCTTTTTTGAAAATTCATCCTCGTCTCTTTTTTTTAAAAAATCATTCTCCTATCTTTTTCAAAATTTCATCCCATCTTCAATCTCCAATCTCCAATCTACTTCCAAAATTTTATGTCCACCTTTTTTTAAAAAAAAATCTCCAATTTTTTTCCTATCACATATCTTTTTTCAAAAAAATCATCCTATATCCTATCTTTTCATATATTTTATCCATCCTTGGTGTGCACATCATTTAGGATTCCTTTTAGTGTCCATCTTGTTGTAAAAGTCTCATCCGCTTAGGAATTCTAACTCCATTAGAAGTCCATCTAGCTCATATGTCTAGGTTCATCCAGTTTCACTCCATTTAGAGTTCTTAACCCCGGCTAACTCTATCCATGTTAGGAGTCTTAATTCGCTTGAGTCCCATCCATCTTAGAAGACTATAATCCATAAAAAGTCCAAAACCATTAGAATTATGTCCATCTTAGGAGTCTAAATCCATTGGAAGTCCGTTCATCTTAGGAGTCTCGAATCCATTAGAGTTTCGCCCATATTAGAAGTCTAAATCCATCAGAATTCCATCCATTTTAGAAGTCTACGTCCACTAGAGTTTCATGCATAATAGAAGTCTAGCATCCATGAATGTTCGTCGAATCTAGAATTCTAACGTCATTAGAAGTCTATCAAGTTTAGGATTCTGAAGTCATTAGAATTGCATATCAATTAGGACAACATTCATACTAGAGTCCCTTTGCATTGCATAGTCCATCATTCATACACTTCATGCATAACTAGAGTTCATAGGCATTTAGGAGTCTCCTTGCATCCATATTCTCCATTTCATTTCGTGCATTCCACATTTAGTTGTCCTGAACTACAAGCGATCTGATTCCCTCTTTCGGGATATGTAGGCAGCCTTGACAGGTTCGAACGCATAAATAGAGTCATGCATACCTGCATTAGGTCTAGGTGCATCCACAAACAAAAAATCCAAAAAAATTATATCATTCATTTAGGAGATGCTATTTTGTTCCTAGAAGCTCAACTTTTAAAATAAACATACATTCTCTCATTCCATTTCTTTCTCTCCACCATCGCTCCATTTCTAATCTCCTATTGGACGATCCATGCAAAAATCAAGCGACACTGAAATGGGCAAGCCATCGAATGCCGAAGAACAAGTCGGGGAAATGGCTAGAGCTTTAGCCAAGTCCAAAGATGATGGAAGAAATAGCTATAAGGCTTGAGAAGATCGAGTCTGATGAATCTTCTGGATTCAACAAGACAATGGAGAGTGTTGTTCATAGGGTAACCAATGCAAATTCCTATTTTGAGCCCATTGATAACACCAAACTGAAAGGGAAACTTCCTGAAGAGTTCTCTACAACTGACATCCCTAAATTTTAACCAACTGATAATCCAAATCATCATTAAAGGAACTTCCGTGCAACCATGATCATCAAATCGGTTGACTCTGAACTTTACCCAATGGTATTTCCGATGTCGTTGGACCCAATCTGCCAAAATTGGTTCTATTCCCTAGACCCCAAGCAAACTGAAACTTAGAAAGGCATCACACACTAGAGGAAAAAAATGCAAGGGCTGCGGTGCAAGGGCTGCGGTTCATTGCAAAACGCAGCCCTTCACTATTAAGGGCTGCGGTTAACCCATAATCGCAGCCCTTAGTAGTGAAGGGTTGCGGTTATACAAAAACCGCAGCCCTTTAGTAATGAAGGGCTGCGGTTTTGGGACAACCGCAGCCCTTTATCATTAATTCTCGCTGGGCTGGGCGACTGGGCCACTTTTAAATGAACTGGTAGGCAGCAGCAAACCTCACGTCTCTCTTCTCTTTCATTCGGTGGCTATTGTTTCCATCCTCTCACAAATCTTCACACCACCACACTTCCTTTCCTCCTTCATCTCTCGTGTCTCCTCTCTGTACTCTCGTATCACCACCACGAACATTCGTCACTCACCACACCCCCTCTTTCGTCTATCACCACTCACCGCATCATCTCTCTCCTTTCATCCTTCTTCGTCGGTTGGTGGTTGGCTGGGAAGGGCTCGCGAGGGATTAGGGTTCGCAAGGGTTGGATGTTCGCAAGGGTTGGTGCAAGGGTGGCCGTGGTTCTTTGCTCGCGTCCTGCCGGTTGTTGGTTCTACCGCCGGTGCCGATGCTAGTGTTAGTGATTTGGTGCGTGCCTTCTCCTCTATTTTGTGAATCGATTTCTTCTTGGTGTTGGTAAATGTTTATATAGTTTAATTTTGTTTCTAATTATTTGATAAATTAGCCTCTAATAGTTATTTTACTATTTATTATTTATTATTATTATTATTATTATTTATTATTTATTATTTATTATTTATTATTTATTATTTATTATTTATTATTTATTTTTTATTTATTATTATTATAATTGATTATTATTTATTATTAATGTTATTTACTATTTATTATTTCTCGCTTTATTATTTATTATTATTATGGTTGTTATTATTATTATTTATTATTTATTATTTATTATTTATTATTTATTATTTATTATTTATTATTATTATTATTATTTATTATTTATTATTTATTATTTATTATTTATTATTTATTATTTATTATTTTATTATTTATTATTTATTATTTATTATTTATTATTTATTATTTATTATTTATTATTTATTATTTATTATTTTATTATTTATTATTTATTATTTATTATTTATTATTTTATTATTTATTATTTATTATTTATTATTTATTATTTATTATTTATTATTTATTATTTATTATTTATTATTTATTATTTATTATTTATTATTTATTATTTATTTTTTATGGAAAAATCATTGCTCTAGTTCTTATTCCTTATTATTATTCTCGAATGGCTCGGCATATGAGTTGTATTGCTTCTTTTGCTAACTTTAATTTGTTGGTGGTATTACGTAAGAGTTAAGACTGTTGTCCCATTAATCCGGTTGTTTTCTTAGAAGTTCTTAGTTTACTTGATGTAGCTACAGCCTACGAAATATAAAGCAACTTCAAGTCTTGAACTCCTTCATAATTAGTAATTGTAGTTTGATGGTGGTATGTTCTTATGCAAGTGGTAAATCTGGTAATCTTATATCTGGTGTATCTTTTGGTTTCTGAACTGCTGCAATTTTCTATGGATTGACAATCATAATAAACTGTGTACAGGGGTTCATTGACAACAAGTCAATGAATGCTGTATAAACTCCTTCATAATTATTATTTTCTCTTTGATTTTTGTTCTTTAGGTGTTTTTTGCATTTCATAATACATGTGCTCTGGTCATGTTTGATGATTCTTGCTTTGAAAGTGGTGCCCATACTCCAGATACGAGTTTAAGTCCATGCTTCTGCAAGTTGAAAGTTAGCTGTACTACTAAAATGAAAAATATCATGTGCTTTGAAAGTGTTGCATTGCATGTGGACTTATAGTTGTTGTTCTTTTGTTGCTGCCGCAATTTCTTTTGATGTCGGCAAGCATTGTCATATTGTTCACTTGTATATGCCTTATAATGTACAACCTGAGATTAGACTTTGTTCTCCTCGCCTTAATTTGTCTTATTTCAAGAAACAAGTTTAACTCAATTGAGTAAGACTTGTAAATTAAGTTTAGACTTTAGAGCCAACAAGTTCAGAAGTGTATAATTATTATTACGTTAACTAGTATATGACTAAAAATTAAACTTAAATTGACAGTGATATTGAATATGTTCTTTCGGTTGAACTAAACATAATTGATTGAATATTGGAGTTGTTTTCGATGCAGGCGTTGTAGGGGTTATTTTCATTAGAGTAAGGCGTTATATATTGATTTGTATTAATCTCTCGGAGTATGAGAAAAAGGTATGTGTTATTCTTTCTCTTTTTTTGTCTCGCTTTTAATCGAATTATGTTTTAGAAATTAGAACCCTTTTATCCGAAGTTGATTGTTCGAGGATGAACCTTATTTTTCCCCTTTTCCCCCTTAGTTGAAGATGATTGTTCGAGGAATTAGTATGGGCATTGTTGGCCCCTTTGGGATCATGGTGCTGGTTTTGTTTAATTGTTTTTTGCCATCATTGCTTAGTTCATGCTTAAAGTTGGTGAATTTAGTTAGTTATGGATATTTGTAGGATTTCTTGGCCTAATATGCATCTAAGTGATTGTTTTTAGGGCTTTAATGGTTTGATCCATGGTCATGTTGTTGTTTTTAAGACTTTAATTGCTTGATCTATCTATCTAAAACTCTATGTTATTGTAAAATTAATCCAATTAACAAGACTTTATACATCCATGATGATACGAATGTCCAATTTTCCAACGATGCTTTTTATGGTGTTCGTAACTCCTTTAACGAGACAGATTTCATCCAATTCAATGCTTCTCTTTTCTTTTCTTTTTTTAACATGAATTTCATACATCTATGTGGTGACCTGAATGTATGGTACATAAGTACTGATGTTTATGATTGGAGATTGCTTTTGTTATTAAGGTTAGGGTTTGTGAAAGTTTTCTACAACTCTAGTGCTGCTTTGAATTTATTCCTTAGTTATGGTTCTCGTAATTCATCTCTAGCTAGTGTGGAATGTTGAGCTATATAGTCGATTATCACTGTTAAGTTCTCCATATAGATGAATTTTTGCTGCACGATAGTGAAAAAACTATGTGGTATGATTTCCTTAAGGGTTAAGACCTGATGATTTTAGTAATATCGCAAGTTTATGTTCATCTCTTTTATGTAAGATTGTGGGATTTCTAATTATGATGACCATTTGCTATGCTTGCAGTGGTTGTCTTAGCAGATGATACTTTTCATGAATTGATTGTTTCGTACCTTTGTTCCACAATAGCGTCCCTCTTTCTTGTTTGTGTTGTGCCAAATTAATATTTCATTTTGTGTGATATCTAAAATTTGTTAGACTACTTGGGTTGAATAAAAGATTCTTAATAATTGTTAGAATTGACATTGTTATGTCAAATATCTGTTAAACACAAGAAGAATAAGGGTGCTGAAGCTTTCCCAGTTTGTTGGACTTTCCACTCGTTTTGTCCTTGCGTACTCATTTAGGCTTTTCTTTGTAAATTCTTCGTACAAAGTACCCGTACAAAGTTCTTGTTTTGCATATTTGTTTTTGTTGTGTCTCTATGGGTTTTTGAGTTATATGTCATTTAACCCGTGGGTTTGGATTAGTCCCTGTCTCTTTTCGCAGGTTCCGCATATATATTATATATGAATTCATGCGTATATCTCATCCTTGTTATAGTCGTTTTGAGTAGTGTGTTGTATGCACTAAAGACTAAAGCATTTCGTAAATAAATGTTCTTGGAGGGTATTGTTTTTATAGTGTTGTCTCTTGAGGGAAAAGTTTCTGCTTAGGTTTAATGCGCAGGGTTCTTCATTTCATAATATGGAGTTTGAGGGCTTGTTTTATCTTACATGTTATGCGCCCTTTATCTGACCACCCAAAAGTCCCAGTGATTTCAATTTTTGATTGAATGGAACATTTTTGTCATATATGGAACATAGCTCATGTGTGGCTTATTTGGTTAAGTTGGGTGGTTGATTTAGAAACTTTGCAAATCCTATACTCTTAGTGACATGCTGAAAGTTGAGAGATTTGTTGAGGCGAAAGTGCAGATGTAAAGGGTATATTTTTAATCTTCTCATCATATGATTGCTTTCAAACACATTTTTGTTACAGGGTGGATTGGTGGAAATCATTTCTTGATGCTGCGTGTTAACATTTTTTATTGGAAACTGGACCTCATTGGTTCTTATTTTCTGATCTGGGATATTGTAGGACAGGATTCATTCAGGATGGTGTTACCTGCCACATCCTGACAAGGTAGAAACTGGAGGAGAAGATGCTCACTTCATATGCATATAAAAACAGCTGGTTGGTGTTGCAGATGGTGTTGGTGGTTGGGCAGATGTTGGTGTTGATGCTGGAGTTTATGCTCGACTACTACATTTTGGCCCTTAACCGCAGCCCTTAACCCACTAAGGGCTGCGGTTTTTCCTTGACCGCAGCCCTTAACGCGCTAAGGGCTGCGGTTAAAAACCGCAGCCCTTCCTAAATGCCAAGGGCTGCTAGTCTAATGGCTGCGGTCAAAAAACGCAGCCCTTGGGCTCTTTTTGACCGCAGCCCTTGGGGTTTTTTCCTCTAGTGACAATTGCTTTCATGAAACAATATGAGTCGAACACACTACTGCAAACCTCCCTTAGAGAGCTCGAGGTTCTTAAACAAGGTGAAAACGAAGGCTTTACCACCTACCTGAACAGATGGAGGGAGAAACCAACCCATATGATATCAAGGCCTACAGAAAAAGACTTGGTACGAATATTCGTTTCTAACCTCCTCCCTAAATACAAAAACCACCTCAAATACTTGGGTCTTGATAGCTTCTCAAGAGTATATGATGTCGGTATCTAGATTGAGAATGATTTGCTAAAAAATGCAGAGGACAATGACCTCAATCTCATAAAAGTAGACATAACTCCAAGCTCAATCGCTCATTAGGACATTTGGACAAGCTTAGGTCCGATCAGCACACAAAAAATACATTTCTTCTCATTTCATTTAGAAAGAGAACTCATGAAGATCGAAGCAACGAAGCTGTCTCGTCACGTGACGTAGGAGTCTAGACTTAGGATTTCATTTTCTGTTTCATCTCTCTCATTTTCCCAGTCTGATATAGGATTTCCCTTTTTATTGCATGTACTCATAATTTTTAATTAATAAATGAGTATTTCTTTTCTAACCTTGCATTAATGAGCATTAATGAAAATCATGATTGTCGCCTTAAAAGAAATGAATTTCTAATTCTCATGACTATTCTAATAAAGGCAATGAAGAAATTGGCATAAAAGAGGCATTCCTCCTTTCACTACAACTATTCCTCCACTTCAATACATAACACCCCTCTCCCTTCAACCTACCTCACGGGAAGTACACTTGACAACTATTCAATGTAAAGGGCAAACAAAAAAAGCAACAACAAAACAAAAATCAAAGCAAAAAAAGAAGAAGGGCAAAAGCAAAAAAATGATAAAAAAAAGATGCAAAAAAAAGAGAAGTTATTGCAAATAAGCCCATCAATAGCTTTGTCAAAGGTACATCTTTCAAAATCATTAACTTTCAACCCAAAAACCAAACAACCTTGACCTCCATAGCCAAATACCATTACAAGCCAAATCATACCACTGATAAACCTTCTCATAAACAACCGACAACCATGCATATCGTATCCCAATATGCCATAAAAAGACAAACTAAAGCCCGCTAGGTCGAAAACCCATAAGGGCGACTTTGGCAAAAGTCAGGGCACCTTCTCACTCACTAGCCTGAACTACGAATGGTCTGATTCTGCGAAAGATACGTCACTAGGGGAAAAAAAAGAAACGGCTGCGTTTTTTGAAAAACGCAGCCCTTCGTGTATGAAGGGCTGCAGTTTCCTTGAAAACAGCAGCCTTTTAGTGAAGGGCTGCGGTTACCTAGAAAACGCAGCCCTTAAAATTGTATGAAGGGATGCGGTTTTAAGGCTAACCGCAGCCCTATTAATGTAGGGTTACGGTTAGCCTAGAAACCGTAGCCCTTCATACACGAAGGGCTGCGTTTTCTAGGCTAACCGCAGCCCTTCCTATCCCGCCCAATTCAACCTATAGTTTTGCGCGCAACACACAGTAGACACTCACTCGTAAATTTCCCTCGCACACTCACTCCTCTCCCTCACACTCACTCGCACACTCACTCCTCTCCCTCACACTCACTCGCACTGCCCTAACGGCCATCACCGGAGCACCGACACATTGCCGGAGCGCCGTCCCATCGCCGGTGCACACTCATTGACGTTGCCTATTAACGTTGCCTGAGCTCCTTCTTCTTCTCTTCTCTCAGCGCACCATGACGCCACCACCACCACCACTACTTGCATTGTCGGTAATTCCCCTCTCACTCTCTCTCCTCTTTGTTTTATTTAATTTCTCTTCTATTTTGTGTTGTAAAATGTGATTGTAGGGGGTGGGGAGGGCTTGTGGAGGGTGGGTAGGGGGTGGGGGTGCCGGGAAGGGGATGGGGGATGGCTGGGGAGGCTTGGGCATGGGGTGGGGGGAGGGCTGGGGAGGGTGGATAGGGATGGGGGAGGGGCGGGGGGTGGGGGTGGGGCCGAGGGGGGGGGCTACATCAAGGTCTTTGCACTCAAGTTGTTTATCGTGCACTCACGTTGGTAAAATGAATTGCAACTCCTATGTAAAGCCATTAGTTTAACACTATAGATTGGATTCATTCATTCCTTATGCCCCTCCTCCATGTTTCCAGTATTTGATTTAATGGAAATTGTATTTGTACCCTGTGTTTGATGATGCACGCACGAATTTGGAGCCACATTGTGAATGATGACTGAACAATGAAATGACATGGAGCTATGGACTAATATTCAACAATGCTTACTTCCTGCTGTTCTTTTTCTCTAATTTGAGGCATGTTGATCTTCGATGATTGTAAGCTACTTGCTTGTAGTTCTACTTTCTATAAAGATAAGCTACAACCTCTATAATCAAATTACTAGTGATAATATGTGAAGGCATTGTTGTAAGTTGTAACACATGTTTGGTACCACTACTATCTTTCATTTTCTTTTTTGTTTTATAATGTAACTATGTAGATTTTTAGGCTTCGGAAACGAAAATTAAAGGTCATTTTACGCCTACATGGCAATGAGGGAGTGCAGTGGGGGACAGTAGTGGCGGTGGTGGTGGGACTGTGTTACAAATGTGGAGAGTGAGGTCACATGGCAATGGAATGCTCACCACATTTGTAACACGTCTCACTATCTCCGCCGCTACCAGCTGATTGGCATTCCATTGCCATGTGACCTGATTCTCGGGTCATTGTAGGCCTATTTTAGCCTTTTCGCTTCCGAATCGTACTTATCGAGTCATTTAACCCCAAATTCTTTTCTCTAATTTGAGGCATGTTGATCTTCGATGATTGTAAGCTACTAGCTAGTAGTTCTACTTTCTATAAAGATAAGCTACAACCTCTATAATTAAATTACTAGTAATAATATGTGAAGGCATTGTTGTAAGTTGTAACACATGTTTGGTATCACTACTATCTTTCATTTTCTTTTTTGTTTTTTAATGTAACTATGTAGATTTTTAGGCTTCGGAAACGAAAATTAAAGGTCATTTTACGCCTACATGGCAATGAGGGAGGGTAGTGGGGGGCAGTAGTGGCGGTGGTGGTGGGACTGTGTTACAAATGTGGAGAGTGACGTCACATGGCAATGGAATGCTCTCCACATTTGTAACACTTCTCACTATCTCCGCCGCTACCAGCTGATGGGCATTCCATTGCCATGTGACCTGATTCTCGGGTCATTTTAGGCCTATTTTAGCCTTTTCGCTTCCGAATCATACTTATCGAGTCATTTAACCCCAAATTATTTTCTCTAATTTGAGGCATGTTGATCTTCGATGATTGCAAGCTACTAGCTAGTAGTTCTACTTTCTATAAAGATAAGCTACAACCTCTATAATCAAATTACTAGTGATAATATGTGAACGCATTGTTGTAAGTTGTAACACATGTTTGGTATCACTACTATATTTCATTTTCTTATTTGTTTTATAATGTAACTATGTAGATTTTTAGGTTTCGGAAACGAAAATTAAAGGTCATTTTACGCTTACATGGCAATGAGGGAGTGTAGTGGGGGGCAGTAGTGGCGGTGGTGGTGGGACTATGTTACAAATGTGGAGAGTGAGGTCACATGGCAATGGAATGCTCTCCACATTTGTAACACTTCTCACTATCTCCGCCGCTACCAGCTGATGGGCATTCCATTGCCATGTGACCTGATTCTCGGGTCATTTTAGGCCTATTTTAGCCTTTTCGCTTCCGAATCGTACTTATCGAGTCATTTAACCCCAAATTCTTTTTGAACATGATTATATGAGGTATAATGTAACTATTGTGTAGAGTTTTAGGCTTCCATTTGTTGTTGGTTGCATTTCGGCAACGAAAAGGTCATTTTAGGCCTATTTTAGCCTTTTCGCTTCCAAATCGTACTTATCGAGTCATTTAACCCAAAATTCTTTTTGAAAATGATTATATGAGGTATAATCTAACTATTGTGTAGATTTTTAGGTTTGCAATTGTTGTAGGTTGAATTTTGGGAACGAAAAGGGCATTTTAGGCCTATTTTAGCCTTTTCGCTTCCAAATCGTACTTATCGAGTCATTTAACCCCAAATTGTTTTTGAACATGATTATATGAGGTATGATGTAACTATTGTGTAGAGTTTTAGGCTTGCATTTGTTGTTGGTTGCATTTCGGGAACGAAAAGGTCATTTTAGGCCTAGTTTTGCCTTTTCGCTTCCAAATCATACTTATCGAGTCATTTAACCCCAAATTCTTTTTGAACATGATTATATGAGGTATAATGTAACTATTGTATAGAGTTTTAGGCTTGCATTTGTTGTTGGTTGCATTTCGGGAACGAAAAGGTCATTTTAGGCCAAATTTTGCCTTTTCGAGTCCAATTCGTACTTATCGAGTCATTTAACCCCAAATTCTTTTTGAACATGATTATATGAGGTATAATGTAACTATTGTGTAGAGTTTTAGGCTTGCATTTGTTGTTGGTTGCATTTCAGGAACGAAAAGGTCATTTTAGGCCTAGTTTTGCCTTTTCGCTTCTAAATCGTACTTATCGAGTCATTTAACCCCAAATTCTTTTTGAACATGATTATATGAGGTATAATGTAACTATTTTGTATAGTTTTAGGCTTGCATTTGTTGTTGGTTGCATTTCGGGAACTAAAAGGTCATTTTAGGCCAAATTTTGCCTTTTCGCGTCCAATTCGTACTTATCGAGTCGTTTTATTTTATTTTTGTTGATCTAACTCCTAACTTATTAGTATGTAACTGTGTGCAAGGGGAGGGGTGTGCATGGGGGAGTTCGGCAAGGGGGGGGGGGAGGGGGGGGGAGGGAGGGGAGGGGTGTGTAGGGAGGACGGGCGGCAGTGGTGGGGGGTGGTCGTGTGCAGGGGGAGGGCGGGGCGGTGGGAGGGGAGGGAGGGAGGGGGGGGCAGGTGTGGAGGGAGGGGGCAGCAGAGCAGGTGGGGGGGGGAGGAGGTGGGGGGGGGGGGGTGTGGAGGGGGCGGAGTGGGGGGGGGGGGCGTGCGGGGGGGGGGGCATGTGCGGGGGCTTGGGAGGGTCGGCAAGACGGCCGGAGCCCTCCCAAGCCCCCGCACATGCCCCCCCCCATCGCACACCCCCCTCCCCCCCCACCGATGCCCCTCTCCTCCCCTCCCCTACACACCCCTCCCTCCCCGCCCCGCACTGCCCTTCCCTCGCCCCTCTCCTCCGCACGTCCCTCCCTTCGCCCTCCCTCACCGCCGCCCCTTGCACACGGAACCCCTCCCCCCCACCGCTGCCCTCCCCTCCCCCGCACACCGCTCCCCTGTCGCTCTCCCCCCCCACCGCCCCTTGCACACGTAACCCCTCCCCCCAAATCATTTTTAGGATGATAATATGAGGCATAATGTAACTATTGTGTAGATTTTTAGGTTTGCAATTGTTGTAGGTTGAATTTTAGGAACGAAAAGGGCATTTTAGGCCTATTTTTGCCTTTTCGCGTCCAATTCGTACTTATTGCTTCATTTAACTCCATTTTCTTTTTCAATATGATAATATAAGGTATAATATAACTAGTGTGTAGAGTTTTAGGCTTCGCATTTATTTTTGATTGAATTTCGGGAAGGTATATGTCATTTTTAGAACTACTAACTACGGTAAATGATTGAATTCTTATATTATGTGTTTATTCCTTGGTTGTTTTGCAAGGTTTATATGAATAACACACCACGTTTGAGAGCCTTAACCACGTATCGAATTACATGAAGTTCTGGATAAGTCATGGCGTCCCACATTTGTGATGATTGCTTATGATACATCTACTAGTTTGTATCAATTATATGTACACTTTTTACATTATTAAATATATACATTTTTAAAGTTAATTATTACGTTTAAAAACTTGTCATATATTATTGCAATTTGATCGGTTTTTTTTGTGTCGAAGGGAGGTTTTTGGTGGGGGTGGGGGGGGGGGGGCCGCCATGGTGGGCCGCTAAGTCGGGCTATGGGGCTGGTTGGGTCTTGGGGTGGTCGGCAAGAATGGGTGGAGGAGGTGGCGAGAGGGTGGGGTGGGGTGGGGGTGCAGGGAGTGAAGGGGGTGGGTGGGGTGGGGGGCTGGGGCGGGCAGGGGGGAGTGCGGGGGGTGGGCGGGTGTGGGCCGAGGGTGGGGGGCCGGGGTGGGAGTGCGGGGGTGGGCGGGGGTGGGGGTGGGGGGGCGGGGGGGGGGGGCCGCAGGGACCGGGGGTGGGGGTGCAAGAGGGCCGGGGGTGGGGGTGTTGGGGTGGGCGGGGGTGGGGCTAGCAGGGGGTAAGGGGGCGCGGGAGGTGGGGGCCGGGGGCCGGCGGGGTGGTGCGGGAGGGGTGGGGAGGCGGGGTGGGCAGGGGGTGTCTGGGCCGGGCGTGGGCGAGGGGGTGGGGTGCCGGGCGGGCGTGGGGGTGGGGGGGGCGGGGGTGGGGTCTTGGGGGGCAGCGGGGGGTGGGGGTGCGGGGGGGGTGGTGGGGTTGGCGGGGGTGGGGGTCTTGGGGGTGGCAGGGGGTGGGGGTCCGGGGGGGCGGGGGTGGGGGTGCGGGGGGGGTGGGGGTGGGGGGCGGAAGATTGAATTTATTTTTTTTTTTTAAAAAAATTGAATGTGAAGGGTCAAGGATTGAAAGCCTAAACCGCAGCCCCTTCACTTAAATAGGGTCGCGGTTTAGGCTTAAAACCGCAGCTCTTCATTTAAAGAAGTGGTCGGCGGTTTAAGCCGAAAACGCACCCTTCAAGCTTAGAAGGGTCGCGTTTTTGGCCGAACCGCAACCCTTCTTATCTATCAAGGGTCTGCTATGGAAAGGGCCGCCGGCCAAAAACGCGGCCCATAGGGCTGTTTTGACCGCAACCCTTCCTTATTTTTCCACTAGTGCGTAGGAAACCTCACCCTGAGGTCCGACCACTTTAAACCAAACCAAACCTACATCATTATCCATCCTTGCCAAAGACCACTTCCAAATCAATGCCTAATTCATTGCAAATGGCTTCAAAGCAAAATGCTCGCCCACCATTTAAAATATTAAGAGCTACGACTGGCCTGATTCCATCATGGATACGTAGGTAACCTCTTTTGAGGCCCGGCCATTTTAATTCAAAATATTATTTTTCTTTTTAAGGCTCGCCTAGGCCCATGAGAAAAGCGCAATCGCCCAAAAATCATCAATTTTCAATGCTCATCCCTACCCTTAGAACATGACTGGGATTTAAACCTGCATCTTTAGCCTACCTTATTGCGTGAGTCGATTCATTATGGCTCTGCCTTTTCTTATTCTTATCCATTGTCGTTTTCTCATCTACATTATCGCTTCTAAGCCAACCTTAGCATGACCTTTCAACACTCAGCGCTATGACTGCGCCTCATCTTTGAATGTTCCTCTCTTTGGCTTTTCTTGTCTTTATCACCTTAGGAACCCTATATGGAATCTTTGGTCGAAACTTCCACTACGTGTGACGAGATATCTTCAAAATCAAGCAATCAAGCTGAGTACTCATAGACTCCATCTTACTGGGGGCTTCATCACTGATCCATGCAGAAAATCATAGGCTCCAATTCTAGGTCATCTATCATAATAAGGACTTCATTACGAGTCTATACATAAAATCTTGAGTTCCAAAACCCACACTGATACAAGATTGAACCTTCTTTATGGCATACAAAACTCGAAGTATACAGCTCAAGCGCTACAAAAGCTCGTTCTATAACGTATTTCAAATCCAACAGGTCATCATTGGGGGCTTCCCATTTCGCTTCTTTCATAGGCTTCATGTGTACCTTGATCAGGATTTCCTTACGAGTCCATACAAAATATTATGGGCTCCAGACCCATACGAGATCCTAACTGTTTTATGGGATCACTTAGGCCCGTAACAACTACATCACGTTTCAAATCAAACATAACTTACGTGGATCATCCTTAGGGTCTTCCCATTTCTCCTCTTTCAAAAACAATTTTCTAAACAAAAATTTGAGCTTCTAATGGAGCGATCAAAGCATCATATCATCTGCATTAGCATCATATCTCTGCATTAGTGTCATATCATCTAAATTAGTGTCAGACCTCTGCATTGGCATTACATATCTGCATCATCCAAGCATTGTGTCAAGCATTGCATCCTTCGTCCTTAGCCATAGGATTTTAGCGTCAATCATCGAGTCGCACACACATACACACACGTATGCACAAGCTAGCACCTTTAAGCCTAGAGTACTAGAGGTCACTCTTTATAGGCCAAGTCTTTTCCAATCCATACACTAGCACCCACATCACGGGATACATGCATGTCCCCTAATTGTTTGTTTGTATATCTGTGTGTAATCTGTATTCAGAGGTACCCAACATTAAACGACTCTATACGAGTTATATTCAGCCAAGGTCTGCAGACTATTACAATTTAACAACGAAAAACAAACTGTTAGGTATGCGGACCATTTCAAATCATCAACGGAAAACAAACCGTTAGGTCTGCGGACCATTGCAAATTAACAGCGGAAAACACATTGCCAGGTCTGCGGACCATTGTCAACACCCCGGAGCGGGAACTTAATAGCTATACCCCGACGTGAGCCAGAACATAATAGCTCTACCCTGACGTGAGCCGGAACATAATAGCTCTACACAATATCAACACCCCGGAGCGGGAAAATAATAGCTCTACAAAATAAATTTTAAAAGCCCATTTTCAAAAACATTTTAAAAATAGTTTTATGGAAGCCTCATTTTATAAAACCCATTTTCTAAGCCCAATTTAATTAATAGAATTAATTAATTAGTTTTATTAATAAAAATATCGTTTATAAAAATAATCTTTCCCCAAAGTGTTTTTAAATATCTCTTACTAACTCTTTTCTAAAATCTTTTTATAATAAAAATCTTTTAAAAACCTATTGCATCTCAACTACCTAAACCACCCTAAACCTATATATAATCCTCACTCCAAAAATCTCTCAGCAGCATCTCACAACTGAAATCCTTCGACACAATTCACGACCCTAATACTCACAAATTCACTCGGCAAATCTCTCGCCTCAAAGAACAAAACCCACACCTCCCTACTTGCTGCCACATAACTTCCCTAAACCATTCATCACCTGCGCCTACTACTATACAGCCACGCTTACCTTCATCCTTCCTCTAATCTAAACCCTAAATCAAATCATCATTCATCATCATATATATTACCTACGGTGATACACTGATCAACACTCATCATCAGTACTCTTTTCGTTTTCTTGATCATCACCACACCACAATACTCCTAAGTCAACGTCTAATATAGTTGAAACAAAGTAATCTTGCGCCTAATACATATTAAGAAACAAAATATAACCTTTTTCTAAGGTTCGTTCAACAATTTAATCCAAGATCCGTACAACTCAACGACCTCGGACGGTGGTATAATTTCTGAGGGTGAACTAAATTAACAAACTTTATTTTATTTTTGTATTTATTTTTATTATTCTCTTGAAGTTACTAACACTCTATTCGTGATGTAGGTTATTAATATATTCCTGCGACTGTGAGTATTGTACATATTATACTAACTCCCTGCAATATTTTCTTTTCAATATTTTTATTATTTTTATTTCTATTTATGAACATATTATTTATTCTGCCTGATTGCAATATTTATCACCTTGTATTTATTATTAAACAAGACCTAAGGAACTATTCTAATTAATTCAGATAATCTGGACAATCTGTTAGGAACCTTGTAATATGATTGCATAATAACTTGTCACTAAAAATATAGTCTTTTATGTGTTTCTTGAACCAACCTAGACTAAATATTTTTAGGGTGTTCAAAACGTTATTTGATTATTCTTTTGCATAAAATCTATAATGAATCGATATTTAGTAAAGGCAAAGCAATGGGCAAATGTGGTTCATTATGACAATATTTGTACCCTCACCCCCGAACTCGATCTATGGTTCATTTTGACCATCTATGGAGTCAGGACGGGGAAATCTACATTGGATAAGTCCCTAAGATGTCCCTACAATTCAATATCCAATTAGGTTTATAAGTTTTCCTCTAAAAATTTGTTGGCGACTTCAAAAACATATTTTTAATAAAACCTTAACAATGGGGTAGTGAAATAAATGCGCTCACACCGCGTGTAGGCATAAAGGAATAAAATTCACGCCTACACTTTGACATGAGGTTTGTTCCTCCCAAAAGCTTTAGGACTGAGATTGAAGAACTAAAGAGGGAATTGAAAATAACAAAAATCTGATAAAGGAACTTGATTGCATTAGGAACAATAGAAATCCATTGGTTATTCCAAACTGGATAACTAATCCTCAAACAAAAAGAATTGAAGGACTTGGATTTGCGTACAAAAAGAAAAAGGAGAAACCGAAGAAAAGAGTAAATCTACCCAGTGATAAGTTTTGCATGTTCTGTGGTAAAACTGGACACCAACGGAGGAACTGTCCCCTAAGACTTAAATTTGCAGAAAAGAATGTTGAGAATAGCAATCTAAAATGGAAAGAAAAATAGTATGTTTCTGAAAAACAAGAACCTAAACAGCGTTGGGTTCCTAAAACTAATCATTGATTGATTTTGCATGCTAGAGTGACAGGGGAGCAACACATGGTACCTAGATAACGGTTGTTCCAAACACATGACGGGAAATAAAACTTGATTTCCCTCACTCATAGCCTTTGAAGGTGGAAGTGTGACATTTGGTGATAATAAGAAAGGTAACATTGTGGCAATTGGAAAAGTAGGAAAATCACCAACACACTCCATTGCTAATGTATTTCTAGTAGAAGGACTGAAACACATTCTACTGAGTATCTCTCAATTATGTGACAAAGGTAATTTAGTTAAGTTTAACAACAATAAGTGCTTAATCATCAACAATGACACAAAGAATGTTATTTTGGAAGGAACAAGAAAAGGGAACACTTATATAGTTGATCTTGATCTTGTTCCTAAAGACAATCTAACATGTCTCAAGGGTGATTGATAATGATTCACTACTATTGCACAAACGCTTAGACCATGCTAGCTTTTTCTCGCTTGCCAAACTTAGATCCAAGGAACTTATCTTAGGGGTACCTTCGATAAAGTTCTAACTAGATCAAGTTTGTGAAGCATGTGTGAAAGGAAAGCAGGTCCGGTCTTCTTTATGTGGGCCAATTTAGAACTCATTCACATGGAATTATGTGGGCCAATGAGAATTCAAAGTTGAAGTAGAAAAAGGTACGTTCTTGTATTGTAGATGACTATTCGATATTTACTTGGGTATTGTTCCTCTCTAGTAAAGATGAAACTTTCAATGAGTTCCTAGTTTTTGCTAAGAGGACTCAAAATTTAAGTGGACATAAACTAATGCCTTTAAGATCTGATCATGGTAGAGAATTTAAAAATGACAAGTTTGATGAACTTTGCATGGAACAAGGTTTGGATCATAATTTTTCAGCTCCAAGAATGCCACAACAAAACAGTGTGGTAGAAAGGAAAAATCATACACTAGAAGACATGGCAAGAACAATGCTAATAGCTAGTGGACTACTAAAGAAGTTTTGGGTTGAAGCAGTGAATACGACGTGGTACATCATCAATAGAGCCATGATTAGACCTCTAATTAACAAGACACCTTATGAATTATTTTTTGGCAAACGCCCTAATATTACTTACTTGAGAACTTTTGGATGTAAATGATTTATTCATAATAATGGAAAATATAACTTGAGAAAATTTGATGCTAGGAGTGATGCAGCACTATTCTTAGGATATGTCACCAATAGCAAAGCTTATCGTAACTACAATAAAAAAATTATGTGTGTAGAAGAAAGTGTACACATTGTATTCGATGAAACTGACCAAGTTACTCCTAATGAACATGAAGAAGATTTCGAGATTGGACTAACTAGATACACAAGTGACACAGCCAACCTAGAAGATGAGGAACCCAAGATCAAAGAAAAGCCAACTGACCAAGCCCAAGTTCCTAATGAAGAAGAACCAGATACAACAGATCAGAACAATGTTTCTACCTGAGGTTCCCAAACAGAAGAAGAGCAAAATTTGGGAACAACATAAGAAACAACAATTCCAATTCACGAGTTCCACCAAAGCCATGGAAACATCACAAATCTCATCATGTGGAGTTAATCATTAGTGACATATCCAAAGGAACTCAAACAAGAGCTCAGTTAAGGAATTTTTGTGCTTTCCAAGCCTTCCTATCAATGATGGAACCAGAGAATCATGAAGAAGCCCTAACTGACTCAGATTGGATAGTGGCCATGCAAGATGAGCTAAATCAGTATGAAAGAAACAAGGTATGGCATTTTGAACCACATTTCAAAGATCAAAAAGTGATAGGACTTAAATAGGTGTTTAGGAACAAATTGGATGAGTATGGAACCATAGTAAGGAACAAAGCTCATCTAATAGTAAAAGGTACAACCAACAGGAAGGTATTGATTATGAGGAAACTTTTGCACCTATTGCAAGGTTAGATGTTATTCAAATTTTAATTGCCTTTGCTGCTTTCATGGGTTTTAGGTTGTACCAAATGGACGTCAAGTTTTATTTTACCGATACGACCGATTTTGTATGATTATATATCTGATTTTAATCAATTGCAATTCTATGAATGATTCAATTCGTTTAGCCCAAGTTAGATAGTAGAATCGTGCGATTTTATGATTTAAATCACGATTTTGAAAACCATGTGTCTGACCCTCCTATCTCCTCTCTTGATACTGAGATGATTGATGCTCCCTCCTCCCTACTGATTGAAGTTCCTCCCTCCCTTCCTCAAGCACCACATCACCTCCCCGGCCCCCCTTTCCCTTGCTCAAACCACTGCTCCCATCACCACTACAATTGAAACAGCCTCCCTACTTCCCTCTACCACAATTCCAAAACATTTTCCTACTACCACAATACCAGAACAAGTTCCCACCTCCACTTCAGCTAATCCTCCTACTCCTCAAGTCTCTCAAACCACAACTTACACCTCTTCCTCAAAACCCTCCTCCTCATACTTACCACCTCTCATTGTTCCTCCTTCTAAGGAACAAGAAACCATTGTCCCTCCAATTGACCAAATTTGCACAGCCAAACATGCTGAGAGAATGGAGTGCCTATATGAGTTTGCATATGACATGGCACAAAACCAGATTGCTCTTCACCAAGGTATGGAAGGAGTTCATACTCAAGCCGGTTTTCTTCACACTCACTTGTCTACTATTTTCAAGGGAACAAACAGTGTAATTGACTCTTTCAACAAAATAAACTATGCACTGATCCAGCTATATACCAAGGTGAAGATTATAGAAAATGGGCTAAAGGGACGCGTTTAACAAGTGGCTTCTAATCATGTTGTAGTCTCGGAAAATTTGGATGAAGTGGTTGTTGAATAAACCATATATGAGGATGTTCCTACTTCATCACCCCCACCTGCTCCATAGTCTATTTGCTTCTGTTCCTTCTGTTCATCTCTTTAGGACTTATCTTTTTTTTTTTGCTTTCTTTTATTTCTCTTTTGTACGCATCTACAGTAATGAATGAAAATTGACTTGTTTTGCCTTAAGTTGTGTTTCTATTTTCCTAAACTTTCACTTAGATGGCTCATATTATACTATTGTAGTTTGAGCAAGTATCATTCCCCACTCTTGCTAAACAATAGTTCCCGTACTTTGGTACTGTGCTTGTGTTCCTACTTAGACTTCTAACTGATTCTTACTTACTGTGTCTTTTTGAAGATGACAAAGGGGAAACATATATAAAGCAAATTACATTCTCTAATTTTTTCTAGATCATGGGTTTCTCTTCTTATTTGTTTTAGTAAATTTCGAATATGCCTTAATTAATCATAAACTCTTAAGTTTTATTTTTATTTAAAGTTTGTCTTTGGTGTCATCCTCAAAAAGGAGAAAATTATTGACCCTAAGTTTTGAAGATATCATATAACAAAGACAAACTTATTTGGACTAATATTTCTACAAGTGTTTCTGATAGTGAAACAGGTTTGTCAAGGACAACGAAGGATTCAAGAAGCATTGAACTTCAGAAGACTTGATGAAGCTGCTAGAAGCAAAGTTCCAAAAGTCATCAGTTGATATTAGGAACATCTGTAAAGAACAAGCAACAAGCTGGAATAAAGAGTTTTCCTAAGATTAGGAACAAAGTAGTTTCTTATATGAGGAATCAATGTTAGTATAAGAGTAGTTAGTTGGCAATGTGAAGTAAGGAATATGCTTAGAATAAAATCAGTTATTTAGATTTATCATTTGGTTTGTGATAAAAGCTAAAGATTTTATTTTTAGAACGTTCTAATCTTTTGTATTAAATAAAATCTTATCTTTATCTATTTTATGATTTATCTAAAGTAATTTGTTATGAAAATAATTTCTATTTTTTTTGACCCGATTTTAATATATATTACTCGAGTTTGTTAAAACCGAATTTTTTCTAAAGATATTTAAATAAAAATCTGATTTTGAACTTTGAAAAGAGATTACTTTATTCTAGGAAAAAAGATAAGTAATGAGTTACTTAGAATAAGTAGGGTTTACTCGTGTAAACTTACTCATCTATAAATAACTCATTGACATATCATTCTAAGCATCACCGAATACAAAACTTTAGAGAGCAAGCGTTTTCATAGTGTCAGTGCCATTGACCATTCTCATACTTCTTAATGTTCGTAAGTTTTGTTGTGAGTTTCTCTTAGTGTTTATTCATAGATTGTAATGGAGTTTCGGGTTGGGATTTTGAGTGAAATTCTGCATTAAAGAAAGGACTTTCAGTGAAGTCAAGAGAGAGAGAGAGTATAAACAGTTTAGGGATTGTTGTGGGATTAGTGTTCCTAGTGGAACGAGAGAATGAACTCTAGAGAAATAGGTTGTACTAAGTTGTTGACCTATTATTAGTGAATGAGTGTTGCTTAAAATCCCTTGGGGTCGAGGTTTTTACTTCCTATAAAGTCTATGAAGGTTTTCCTCGTTAAACCTCTTGTCTCTTTACTTTGGTTTTATCGTTGTTCTTTAAATTCTGCGAAAATTCCTCATTGTTCCCAACAATACAATTCACCTACCCTCTTGTATTGTTCCTTCTTAAATAACAATATTTGATTTGCTAAAAGGGTAGGGATTGTCCTTTTGCACTATATGCATAGGATAGAAAAACCCATTCAATAAATGCATATCAAGTGAAACCAAATCTCTTCACCAAAACTATGTTCATTATAGATAAGATGTGACACTTCAACATATTGTATATCATACCGATGATATCATATTAATACATATTCGACTGAATGGATCCATCAATTTATATATTGTAGTTATGAGGTTGGATTTGATCATATTCAACTCATTGTTGAAGCATCGTGAAACCGTATTGATCTTAATCAACAAACTAATCTATAGTAGTATAAACAAACACATAAATCTAAATTAACCCTAACTAGGAGAGTGAAATAATTGATAAATGGGTAAAAAAAAATTCTTCTAGAGAGATGAAGAATATCTATTTCGAATATTAAATTAAGAGAAATAATTATAGTAATAATAACGATGATGATGACGACGTCGACGACGCACGATAACAACAACAACAACAACAACAACAACAATAACAACAACAACAACAACAACAACAACAACAACAACAACAACAACAACAACAACAACAACAACAACAACAAAAACAATGGCGGCCTCCAAACCTTGTGGGAGAAAAAGTAAGGTTTGAGGGTGAGGAAAGAGAAATGATTGGGAAAGGAGGAAATCGCTTTTCTAAAATATGTATTCAACTATAAATGTTGTTTATTGAATATGTATTTAATCACAAATTTTGAAATGTTGTATATTGAATCACAAAATATCGAAGTATAACTTACCAACTATATTAGGACAACTTTTGTGATGGTGATGCAATATTTTGGTTTCAATATACAACCTTAGTTATTAGATGTACAGCATTGTTGAGTATTAATTTCATCGGTCAATTCACAAATCTGTTTTGGGTCGGATCAAAATTTATCATATGTAATCTAGTTAGATTCATTTTAAAATATAATTGCAAAATGTCAATTCAATTTCATAATTGTTGCTAATGGCATAATATTATAGGTAAAAAACGTGCATTAAAAATTATGAAAAATAATTGTTAAGTACAAATAGGAATGGAGTTTATAATGCTCTTTGCTTGCCGAAAAAAAAAGGCTAACCCGTCGGGTTGTTATGACTGGAAAGAAGAAGTAGGTTATTTCGGTCTTGCTTGTGCCCTTTCGTCCTTCTTACGTATACCCTTACGTCGCAAATAACATAGCCAAATTCAATAGTATAAGTAATCAAGGTCTAAAAAATTAACAAAAATCATATTAAACATATTGAATATTGTTACTAAGAGCTTTAGGTTTTTCTATTTTGCGAGATAATCCCCATGTAGACACATAATCGTGTCTCCCTATTTAAGGGCCCAAGGATGAAACATACCGCGGTCTTAATTGGTCCGACCCAAAGGCAGAAGTCCGAAGAGCCAAAACTATTTTAAAAGTGTTAAAGCGTATTTTAATTATCCAAAATCATATTGTATTTCGAGCCCAACTCTGTGAATAGCCCATTTAATTATTCTTTGATAATTAATTATTTTATTTAAATAAAATAAATATTTTCAAAGATTTTTTAATAATTAAAATCAGGTTTTATCCTCGTAAAATCGATTTCCTGAGTCAAAAGATAAAAAGAAAATCATCAAAACGCGTTTTTAAAAAAAAACTGTCAAAACGTGTCAAAAGCAAGGCGGTGCGCCGAGCGCACATGTCTCGCCACGTATCAAAAAAATGTGCGTCGAGCGCACGAGCGTGGTGTGTCACACGTAGTCGTGCACCGAGCGCACTTCTCTCGTGCGATGCATAGGCCTGTCAATTTTATCTTTTTTAAAGTGTGTGCCACGTGTGCACTAATGATTGGTCATGCCGTGTCAGGCGCACCAATGTGCGTCTGATACGCGTGTTTGTGCATCACACAGCCTTATGCGCCTGGCGCAGCTGGCATGTGAAGTGCAGTTTCCTTTTCCCTATAAATAGGCTTCGATTTTCCGAATTAGAATACGGTTTTTCCACACTTAATACTCAACTTTTACATAATTCGAAGACATACTTTACGAATCTCTCAGCAAAACTTCTCTACAAAACTCATACATTCTAACACAAATACACATTCAAGAACTATTCTAATATTAATCACATAATTTGGACAACCTGCTAGGTTCCCTGTAATTTGATTGCATAATAACATATCACTAAAAAATAGTCTTTTATGTGTTTCCTGAACCAACCTAGACTAAATTATTTTTAGAGTGCATGAAAATATTCTTTGGTTATTCTATTGTATAAAAATTGACATGAATCGATATTTAGTAGAGGCCAACAATGGGCGAAAGTGGTTCATTATGACCGTGTTCGTACCCTCACCCCCGAATTCAATCTGTGGTTCATTGACCATCTATGGAGTCAGGACGGGGAAATCTACATTGGATAAGTCCCTAATTTGTCCCTACAGTTTCCCAATATCTAATTAGGTTTATGAGTCTTCCTTTAAAGACTTGTTGGCGACTTCGAAAACGTATTTTAATAAAACCTTAACAATGGGGTAGTCAAATACGCGCTCACACCGTAGTAGGCGAAATAAAAACACGCGTACGATTTAGTGACTCCACTGGGGATGATTTAAAAAAAAAATATTTTAAATGAGTGGGTGAAACTCGAAAAATATGATTCATACTCTTTTTATGCTATAGAATGACATTACAGTTTTGCATATGCGTGGCTATTGTTTAAGCCACCATAAGGACAATCTACCTTGCCTCAATAGCGCATGTTCTATGCGTGAGGCCAACCCCGGGGAGTTTGCGCTTTGTCCTTCCAAATAGCTTCCAGAGCGATAGTGTTGGATCTTAGTCATAAGCAAACCTTCCCAACCATGGCATTGTTTTCTTATTTTTGACTTGAGAACTGGAGTGTGTCTTACACGTGGCCACCTCTTTAAGCAGAGGTACGAAGCGTCGGATCGATCTCTTAGTCATGGACCCTTTCAGACTTAACCTAAACCTGACCATAGTTTGAAACATAGAACTGGACTTTAGGTTGGAACTTTTGCATCCATGTTACATGACATTTGCTTGTGATTGCAATTTTTGCTTGCTATTATCTCCTCAAATTTTCGTTATTATGCGTCGTACGTAAAAATCACGTCTAAATAACAAATAAAAGATCGTCAATTGGCTAAAACCCCGCCTAAATCCCCGAAATACATGTCGGGGAAGCAAGGCACCAAGCGCATTAAGTTGCCCCCTAGCGCACCGCTCCCGCGCGACGCACCGATGTGCACCGCGCGCAAAGAATGCCGCGTCGCCCGCAGCCGTTGTATCGCATGATTTTCGTCGATTTAGTCATCGTGGTGGTCGATCCTATGTTTGGTCCGTCTCGCATTCGCGTAAAAACATGGTCATTCTAGGGGTTTCACCTAATTCAAACATAAAAATCAGTCTTTTCATGCAAGGTCCTGTGTGTCCTAAAAAGTGCATCTAGAAAAATGGTCATGGTAGAGTTAGAATTGTCATGCATGCATACCTTTTCCTACTGTCCAACTAATCTTCCCTATCAATTCTACCTAATCATATTCAATTAATTTCAAAAACTTACATCCTTCAAAATTAATCCTACACCCATGTCTATCCTACCTTTTTCAAAAAGCATTTACTAATCATCATCGTACAAGACATTTAGAAAAATATTTTCAAAATTAATCCATCATCTTTTCCTAAAAAATGATAAAAAACACAAGGGGTTCCTTTCACAAACGAATCTCGAAAATTATAAGCCCATTCCAAACACCTTCATTCAATTCAATCCAATCAATCCAATCCCCTTGCATTCATTTTTAGGCCCATATGCATTAGAGTCTATTTTGCGTTCATCCTAGGCCCGTCTAAATTTGAGTCCATGCATTCACTAGCATTAGAGTTGATCTTAGGCCCATATAAGTCTAGTTCATCTAGGCCCATTTGCATCTTTATGTAAAGTCTAGTCCAAGTCTATTCCTGATCCACTCCAATCTAAGTCTAAGTCTAATCAAGTCTAAATCTTAGGTCCATTTAGGTCCAGTTCATTCCCTAGGTCTAGTTTGCATTATATGTAAACCCTAGTCAAGTCTTCGGACTATAAAAGTTGAGTCTTAGGACTATAAAAGTTCCCTAGGTCTAGTTTGCATCTCTATGTAAACCCTAGTCAAGTCTTCGGACTATCACCTTCCTTAACCGATGGAGGGGAAAGGCCGCATAAATGACTAACATGCCATCTAAAGAGGACCAAGTCCGAATGGTGATCCGTAATCTGCAGTCCAAGTACAAAGAATACATCAAATTCCAACCCATAGAGTCTTTCACGAATCTCTATAAAGTAGGCCTACTGATCGAAGAACAGGTGCAAGCCAATAAGAGCAAGGGTTCCGATAAAATAACTCTTTCAAGAAAAATAACAATAACCCCTCTAGCTCCAAAAACAACGACGTCAATGCCCTAACTACCAAAAGAGAGGTTATCGAAGCCTCAAAGAACCTTCACTCCCTTGGGCATGAGTTTAGAAGAAGCCTTCAATAGGCTTAATAAAAACGGAGCAATTTACCCTATTGGTCCTACTCCAGACCCTGCACCTGAGAATAGGCCCAAGAAGTGGAACCCTGATGCTTACTGCAAATATCACCAATGGAATGGACATCCAACATCTGTGTGTTGGGCCTTAAAGAATGCTCTTTAGGATATGGTTGAAGATGGCAGACTTGCACTTCCGCCTACAGCAAAAGTTAACAACAACAACAACGCCTTAGGCAGTGCTTAAATAGTGCATGGGGCTTAGTCATTTAACGCTAGTTTTCTAGGTTGAGTCGAAGAGTCCCTCCCCTAGCTCATTCACTTCCTTTTCCGTCGAGTCTATGTCATTTAGGACTTTATTTCTAATAAGTCTTGTTCTATTTATTTCTAATTAATAAAAATTGCATTTTCATTTTCATTGGCCATCGATCATTTTATTTATGCTTCTAATTCAATGATGAAACTAAAATCACCTAATGATCTTGACTAATAATAAAAAATCTGATAATGAAAAAAGAGAGAAAATTAAAAAAGGACATACTTTGGATCAGGAGTTATTCCCCTCTTCCCTCCATCATCCATAAACCATCATCTCCATTAACCAAAGCTCCACAAATAACCTTCGAAACCTTGCAATACCCATAACCATAAACTTGTGTGCAATCCTTACTACATAAAAAAAAATCAATGCTGGGCAAAAATAAAAAATAAAGTAAAAAAAAATTCAAAGTGCGAAAAAAGCAAAAGCAAAAGAAAACGCACGAGACAAAAAGAAAAAAAATGAAAAAAAAAGCCAAAGGCAATGAAATAAAAAGTCAAGCTAGGGGGCTTGCACACAAGTTCTACTTCTCGTTTCAATCCCTTCGGTCCATCAAAACTTAACCCATATAATCCAAATCCATGATCCTACATTAGCCAAACCAATTGAACCTTCATTTAAACCTCAAACCTTTCAACCTTCCATATTCAACCCTAACTCCTTTTTCAAGGTATGTCCAAGCCCGCTAGGTTGAAAACCCGAAAGGGTGACCTAGGCAAAAGTTAGAGCACAAAAAAAATCAATCAGATCGAGAACTACGAATGGTCTGATTCTGCAAGGATACATAAGAATCCTCATATCGAGGTCCGACCGCTTCATTAAATAAAATTAATCAAGGTCTAATGATTTGACTTTCTAGAATTCAGGAGCATACTCTTTCTAGATCCCGACATAGACTCGAGTCTGAACCTAGCTACATCAAAGCCTTTTCCAACCTATATTTATTTAAGTCACAAATTTAACCTTTTTATTTTTCAATCCAAGCTCTCCTTGGCCCTGAAGGACTCTCCGACAATCCCATGATTTCTGGTGATATTCGACTTTGCCTGTGTCAACTCCCACTACAAGAAAAATCACTTATAGAGGCAAGGTAGATTAGCCTCTGAAAACAATGATGTAGCCTCTAATTACTTTTTGAATCAAATTAGTGGTTGCCTCTAATAAGTCCGTCGCTAATTAATGGTTGCCTCAAAAAGCCCCTTTTGAGGCAATATAATTTGTTGCTTCTAAAAGGCTCTACATTTAGAGGCAACCATATATACTTGCCTCAAAATATAATTAGAGGTAACATTAAAAGTTGCTTCAAAAAGCAATATATATTTAGGGGCAACCATATGAATTTGCCTCGAAATATAATTAGAGGCAATATAAAAGTTGTTATTAAAAGTCACATATATTTAGGGGCAACCATAAAATTTTAACTCAAAATACTATTAGAGGCAATGCCATATTTTTCAAATAATTATATTTAGATGCAATTTGAGACTGTCATTAGAGGTGCTTAGATGCCCGAAAGTTATTTAGCTATTATTTTGAACATTTCGAAGCATGATTACATATAAGAAGTAACCACATAAAAAATTGCAAAAGTAATCCAACAAATTTCATGGAAATCGGAGATTTATTAACTCAAAGTAATATTATTAACCAAAAGTAATCAAATTGTTGTACAATCTCACCCAAATAAAATATCCTAGGCCTTGCAACAACCTTCAAGCTCCAAATTAACAAAAACCACTAAAAAAAATAGCTACCAAAGTCAAACCAAGTCAACATTGGTCAAACCAAGTTCATGTTGGTCTAAAATAACATAATAAGTTGCGCACCACACAACGACAAGTGCGTATAAGCGGGAGCACACCAATCAAGACCAACGAGCAACACCAACGAACGAGCACCGCAAACACAAAGCAAAGACAAGGGTATTATAAGACATCAGAACAATAATACATACATTAGCAGAACAGGATCAACAAATCAGCAGCAGCAAATATTACAACATTCGCCTTTATGTAGAATGGAAAGTGCATATCCCTTAGTAATACAAGGGTCCACAATTAGTGCCCTGCTAGGAGATTTAATAGCTGCACAAAGGAAAAATAAAAAGTAACTTGCCACCTTAGAGTTATAACATCATAACAACAAATTACAACAAAAACGAAATAACAGTTTCACAATGGCATCACATATGAACTTACTTTCTATGGTCATTTGGATGTAACCTATTTGCTGCCACAGGATCCAGGTCTCTAAGACGTTAATAGCTATAATCACGACTGCCTTCTTCAAAAAGTACATCCTATTTCTTATTGGCAACAGTTAGCAAAGAGAAACTTAGAATATGTTCACAACCTCGCAAAAAGGATCAAAATGTGTATGTTTGCTGCCAAGATTGGTGATATTAGCTTTGAAGAAAATAAGAAGCAATATAAAAAAGCACTTCCATTTTTCCACCGAACAATAACCTTTACGTTTATCTGAATTCTCTCTAAAACAAGAATCGTACATCTCTTCCAACGAATTATAGCTTGCATATAGCATAAAGGGAAAAAAATCATAAGTTCAGTAGTTCATAAATGAGTCATAAGAGGCAAAATTAAAAAAAGCAAAGAATATAATATTAGGGCACTTCCTAGTATCCACTCAAATGAAAAGTCAAGAAAAAAAAAAGTTAAGCAAAGATGTAATACAAGACACATACAGATCATATGATATCAAAGACAAAAAGACAAGGCAGCCTCGAAGGAGCATACACCAGTTTATAAAGTCAAATATGTTTCTCATGTGATTCTCTCTCCATATATATTCCTCAACATGCAAGTAATTGGTGTGGTGACGATCGAACTAACCTACTTGACAAGATAAACTTATTTTCGGAAAGTTCTCTAATACATACACAATGAATAAGCCTCGATAATTTCGAGAAAAAAATGGCTTCAATTACCATATACTTCATATTTTCCAAGAAGCAGAGGACACCCAGTTAACGTTATGATTGTGTGGGCCGCCAGAAGACCTTCTATATCATAATAAACTTCAAGTGATCATATTCTTCTAATGCAAATACTAATAGGATTATCCTAAAACATGTTATGATTATCTCTACAAGATATTCATCTGTAAAGATTACTTGATTCGGTGGAACAAACGATGCATTCATGTTGCTATGCATGAGCCATGATGCATGGGAATATTATAAGTTTGCAGCCTGCTAGAAAGACATGGCAGCCACGGTTCGTGAATGAGCTATCGCAGCCGAAAAGGCCTCGGGCACTAAGTGAATTAGGGAATCGGCCATTCTAAAGAAAATCAAGTGGTGCCGATGATAAAGACAGATCTAAATCTCAAATGAGGAGAAGTTCGTAACATGTACCTCCAACTAGATGTATGTCACTAGAACGGCTCAGTAAGGTGCCATAGAAGAAATCTAAAAAATCCGGACGTAGTTCTTTCAGGGGTAGCAATCTCTTCTTCCCAGATATTTCTTCATTTTAGTATTGAATCAATTAGGACTAGTATATTCTCCTAGAGAAACTTATGAGATTTTTTTTATTGTGCTTCACCATAAAAACTCTATACTATGATTGAGAAATTTCACTCTTGCTTGTAAAATTCAAAGAATTGATGAACAACAATCCTAAAAGCTCCATAACAATTGAAATTGAAGTATTGCAACTTTCAAAAATAAAATAAAATAAGTGAAATTGATGAACGACATGCCTGGTCAATTAATTGCGATTTGTGAATCTGCAAGGCTCGTAAAGCTTCAATTATAGTGGAATTTCATCCTCTAAAACCCAAATATTGAATTTATGAGATTATTCAAGCAACCAAATTTCTTCCTTCATTGCAATTAACTCGGCAAATCAACTACTCAATCAAGAAATAGGGCTCATATGATTCACTACCACATAACCCCACAAAAAGTGACAACGCATGAAAATTGAAGATATTAGAGCGGAGAGACAATTGAAAAGATGAATATAAAAAACATGAAGTTCAAAGAAGAAATTCAAACAAAATGCAAAAATATCTTAGCTTTAATTTTAACAAAATGGCATAACACATGAAATTCAGAGCAAAACAAATTGAAGAGGGAAGAAATTCTTGATTTGTCAAGGGAAGATCGATTCATTATGACCATATTTGTACCCTCACCCCCGAACTCGATCTATGGTTCATTTTGACCATCTATGGAGTCAGGACGGGGAAATCTACATTGGATAAGTCCCTAAGATGTCCCTACAATTCAATATCCAATTAGGTTTATAAGTTCCTCAAAAAAATTTTTGGCGACTTGAAAAACATATTTTTAATAAAACCTTAACAATGGGGTAGTCAAATAAATGCGCTCACACCGCGTGTAGGCATAAAGGAATAAAATCCACGCCTACAATTTGGCGGCTTCACTGGGGAGGATTTTAAAAAATTAATTTTTTTAAATGAGTTAGTGAAACTTGAAAAATTCGATTAATTCTCTTTTTATGCCTTTGAATAATATACTGTTTTGCATATGCATGGCTATTGTTTAGCCACCATAATAACAATCTACCTTGCCTCATTAGCACATGTTCTATGTGTGAGGTCACTCCCGGGGGGTTTGCGCTTTGTCCTTCCAAAAAGCTTCCTGAGCGATAGTGTTGGATCTTAGTTATAAGCAAACCTACCCAACCATGACATTGTTCTCTTGTTCCTGACTTGAGAACTGGAGTGCGTCTTATACGTGGCCACCTTTTTAAGCAATGGTACGAAGCGTGGGATCTATCTCTTAGTCATTGACCCTTTTCAATCCTTAACCTAAAACTGACCAATAGTTGAACGTAGAACTTGACTTTTAGGTTGGAACTTTGCATATTATTATCTTAATTGTGCATCTTTGTGTGTGCGTGCTTTTATTCTTTGGTATTACACGATGTTTCGAGTTCAAAACTATCGAACGAATTTTACTCGATCAAAAATGGATGAAAACGAACTTCTCCTCGTCTGTGCGTTGCGCTTCAGCCTAAGCTCCGCGCAGCAGTACCTCGGCGTCCCACGTAGCCCTCCGCGCACGGCGCGTCTCTACGCGCCAAGCGCACCTACTTTTCGCATTGTGTCAGCGTCTAGCACCTAACCTTCGCGTGTAGCGCTTAAGACCGGTGTGAAGCGCATTTTAGCGTGCGTGAAGCGCAAGCTTGTCCACTTCGAGTTTGAAAATCCATCTTCAAATATTTCAAAATATATCCCCTATCTATTTCGAAAATTCTATCCCCATCCTTTGCCAAGCTATATCTCCCGTCTTTTTAAAAAAAATTATCTCCCATCTTTTTTGAAAATTCATCCTCATCTCTTTTTTTTAAAAATCATTCTCCTATCTTTTTCAAAATTTCATCCCATCTTCAATCTCCAATCTCCAATCTACTTCCAAAATTCTATCTCCACCTTTTTATATAAAAAAAACCTCCATCTTTTTTCCTATCACATATCTTTTTTCAAAAAAATCATCCTATATCCTATCTTTTCATATATTTTATCCATCCTTAGTGTGCACATCATTTAGGATTCCTTTTAGTGTCCATCTTGTTGTAAAAGTCTCATCCGCTTAGGATTTCTAACTCCATTAGAAGTCCATCTAGCTCATATGTCTAGGTTCATCCAATTTCACTCTATTTAGAGTTCTTAACCCCGTCTAACTCTATCCATGTTAGGAGTCTTAATTCGCTTGAGTCCCATCCATCTTAGAAGACTATAATCCATAAAAAGTCCAAAAACCATTAGAATTCTGTCCAGCTTAGGAGTCTAAATCCATTAGAAGTCCGTTCATCTTTGGAGTCTCGAATCCATTACACTTTCGCCTATATTAGAAGTCTAAATCCATCAGAGTTCCGTCCATTTTAGGAGTCTAGGTCCACTAGAGTTTCATGCATAATAGAAGTCTAGCATCCATGAATGTTCTTCGAATCTAGAATTCTAACGTCATTAGAAGTCTATCAAGTTTAGGATTCTGAAGTCATTAGAATTGCATATCAATTAGGACAGCATTCATACTAGAGTCCCTCTGCATTGCATAGTCCATCATTCATACACTTCATGCAAAACTAGAGTTCATAGGCATTTAGGAGTCTCATTGCATCCATATTCGCCATTTCATTTCATGCATTCCACATTTAGTAGTCCTGAACTACAAGCGATCTGATTCCCTCTTTCGGGATATGTAGGCAGCCTTTACAGGTTCGAACGCATAGATAGAGTCATGCATACCTGCATTAGGTCTAGGTGCATCCACAAACAAAAAATCCAAAAAAATTATATCATTCATTTAGGAAATGCTATTTTGTTCCTAGAAGCTCAAATTTTAAAATAAACATACATTCTCTCATTCCATTTATTTCTCTCCACCATCGCTCCATTTCTAATCTCCAATTGGACGATCCATGCAGAAATCAAGCGACACTGAAATGGGCAGTCCATCGAATGCCGAACAACAAGTCGCGGAAATGGTTAGAGCTTTAGCCAAGCAGTCCAGTATGATGGAAGAAATAGCTATAAGGCTTGAGAAGATTGAGTCTGGTGAATCGTTTGGATTCAACAAGACAATGGAGAGTGTTGTTCATAGGGTAACCAATGCAAATTCCTATTTTGAGCCCATTGATAACACCAAACTGAAAGGGAAACTTCCTGAAGAGTTCTCTACAACTGACATCCCTAAATTTAAACCAACTAATAATCCAAAGCATCATTTAAGGAACTTCCGTGCAACCATGATCATCAAATCGGTTGACTCTGAACTTTACCCAATGGTATTTCCGATGTCGTTGGACCCAATCTGCCAAAATTGGTTCTATTCCCTAGACCCAAAGCAAACTGAAACTTGGGAAGGCATCACTATTGCTTTCATGAAACAATATGAGTCGAACGCACAACTGCAAACCTCCCGTAGAGAGCTCGAGGTTCTTAAACAAGGTGAAAACGAAGGCTTTACCACCTACCTGAACAGATGGAGGGAGAAATCAACATATGATATCAAGGCCTACAAAAAAAAGACTTGGTACGAATATTCGTTTCTAACCTCCTCCCTAAATACAAAAACCACCTCCAATACTTGGGTCTTGATAGCTTCTCAAGAGTATATGATGTAGCTATCCAGATTGAGAATGATTTGCTAAAAAATTCCCAGGACAATGACCTCAATGTCATAAAAGTAGACATATCTCCAAGCTCAATCGCTCATTAGGACATTTGGACTAGCTTATGTCCGATCAGCACAAAAAAAATACATTTCTTCTCTTTTTATTTAGAAAGAGAACTCATAAAGATCGAAGCAACGAAGTTGTCTCGTCACGTGACGTAGGAGTATAGACTTAGGATTTCATATCCTGTTTCATCTCTCTCATTTTCCAAGTCTGATATAGGATTTCCCTTTTTACTGCATGTACTCATAATTTTCAATTAATAAATGAGTATTTCTTTTCTAACCTTGCATTAATGAGCATTAATGAAAATCATGATTGTCGCCTTAAAAGAAATGAATTTCTAATTCTCATGACTATTCTAATAAAGGCAATGAACAAATTGGCATAAAAGAGGCATTCCTCATTTCACTACAACTATTCCTCCACTTCAATACATAACACCCCTCTCCCTTTAACCTACCTCACGGGAAGTACACTTGACAACTATTTAATGTAAAGGGCAAATAAAAAAAGCAACAACAAAACAAAAATCAAAGCAAAAAAAGAAGAAGGGCAAAAGCAAAAAGATGATAAAAAAAGGTGCAAAAAAAAAGAGAAGTTCTTACAAATAAGCCCATCAATAGCTTTGTCAAAGGTACATCTTTCAAAATCATTAACTTTCAACCCAAAAACCAAACATCCTTGACCTCCATAGCCAAATACCATTACAAGCCAAATCATACCTCTGATAAACCTTCTCATAAACAACCGACAACCATGCATATCGTATCCCAATAAGCCATAAAAAGACAAACCAAAGTCCGCTAGGTCGAAAACCCATAAGGGCGACTTAGGCAAAAGTCAGGGCATCTTCCCATTCACTAGCCTGAACTACGAATGATCTGATTCTGCTAAAGATACGTAGGAAACCTGACACTGAGGTCCGACCACTTTAAACCAAACCAAACCTACATCATTATCCACCCTTGCCAAAGACCTCTTCCAAATCAATGCCTAATTCATTGCAAATGGCTCCAAAGCAAAATGCTCGGCCACCATTTAAAATATTACGAGCTACGACTGGGCTGATTCCATCATGAATACGTAGGTAACCTCTTTTGAGGCCCGGTCATTTTAATTCAAAACATTATTTTTCTTTTTAAGGCTCGTCTAGGCCCATGAGAAAAGCGCAATCGCCCAAAAATCATCAATTTTCAATGCTCATCCCTACCCTTAGAACTAGACTGGGATTTGAACCTGCATCATTAGCCTACCTTATTGCGTGAGTCGATTCATTATGGCTCTGCCTTTTCTTATTTTTATCCATTGTCGTTTTCTCAGCTACATTATCGATTCTAAGCCAACCTTAGCATGACCTTTCAACACTCAGCGCTATGACTGCGCCTCATCTTTGAATGTTCCTCTCTTTGACCTTTCTTGTCTTTAACACCTTAGGAACCCTATATGGAATCTTTGGTCGAAAATTCCACTAAGCGTGACGAGATATCTTTAAAATCAAGCTGAGTACTCATAGACTCCATCTTAGTGGGGGCTTCATCACCGATCCACGCGGAAAATGATAGGCTCCAAGTCTACGTCGTCTATCATAATAAGGACTTCATTACGAGTCTATACATGAAATCTTGAGTTCCAAAACCCACATTGATACAAGATTGAACCTACTTTATGGCATACAAAACTCAAAGTATACAACTCAAGCGCTACAAAAGGTCGTTCTATAACGTATTTCAAATCCAACAGGTCATCCTTGGGGGCTTCCCATTTTGCTTCATTCATAGGCTTCATGTGTACCTTGATCAGGATTTCCTTACGAGTCCATACAAAATATTATGGGCTCCAGACCCATACGAGATCCTAACTGTTTTATGGGATCACTTAGACCCGTAACAACTACATCACGTTTCAAATCAAACATAACTTACGTGGATCATCCTTAGGGTCTTCCCATTTCTCCTCTTTCAAAAACAATTTTTTAAACGAAAATTTGAGCTTCTAATGGAACGATCAAAGCATCATATCATCTGCATTAGCATCATATCGCTGCATTAGTGTCATATCATCTACATTAGTGTCACACCTCTGCATTGGCATTACATATCTGCATCATCCAAGCATTGTGTCAAGCATTTCATCCTTCATCCTTAGCCATAGGATATTAGCGTCAATCATCGAGTCGCACACACATACACAGACGTATGCACAAGCTAGCACCTTTAAGCCTAGAGTACTAGAGGTCACTCTTTATAGGCCAAGTCTTTTCCTATCCATACACTAGCACCCACATCATGGGATACATGCATGTCCCCTAATTGTTTGTTTGTATATCTGTGTGTTATCTGTATTCAGAGGTACCCAACATTAAACGACCCTATACGAGTTATATTCAGCCAAGGTCCGCGGACTATTACAATTTAACAACGAAAAACAAACTGTTAGGTATGCGGACCATTTAAAATCATCAACGGAAAACAAACCGTTAGGTCTGCGGACCATTGCAAATTAACAGCGGAAAACACACTGCCAGGTCTGCGGACCATTGTCAACACCCCGGAGCGGGAACATAATAGCCATACCTCGACGTGTGCCGACACATAATAGCTCTACCCCGACGTGAGCCGGAACATAATAGCTCTACGCAATATCAACACCCCGGAGCGGGAACATAATAGCTCTACCCCGACGTAAGCCGGAACATAATAGCTCTACACATTATCAACACCCCGAAGCGAGAACATAATAGCTCTACCCCGACTTGAGCCGGAACATAATAGCTCTACCCCGACGTGAGCCGGAACAGAATAGATGTACACATCATCAACACCCTGGAGCGGGAACATAATAGCTCTACCCCGACATGAGCCGGACCATAATAGCTCATGATTCCTTTTTTCACAAATCATTTCATTTTTTTTTTGCATATTTATAATTATTTTGCAAATGTGTTTCACATAAGTCCGTTCCTGAAACATTGCTTATTTTGCAGGCGCTGGCGTAAAAGAGTGATTTTGGATTGCAGAGCATCTAGAATCATTCTCCGTCCCGACACGTATACTATGACTTTCGATTTTACAAACCTCAGTCAACGTGGGGGCTTTTGTAGACACATAATCGTGTCTCCCCATTTAGTACGCTATGATGACTAATACCCCGCTCCAATTGGTCCGGGTCGAGGAAAGAATAAAGAACGAGTCTAAAATAAAATGTTTTAAGCCCAAAACCATTTTATAATTAGTTTAACTAAGCCCAGTTCATAAAACATTTTAAAATAACTTTTAAAATCCCATTTTCAAAAACATTTTAAAAATATTTTTATGAAAGCCTCATTTTATAAAACCCATTTTCTAAGCCCAATTTAATTAATAGAATTAATTAATTTTATTCATTAGTTTTATTAATAAAAATATCTTTTATAAAAATAATCTTTCCCCAAAGTGTTTTTAAATATCTCTTACTAACTCTTTTCTAAAATCTTTTTATAATATAAATCTTTTAAAAACCTATTGCATCTCAACTACATAAACCATCCTAAACCTATATATAATCCTCACTCCAAAAATCTCTCAGCAGCATCTCACAACTGAAATCCTTCGACACAATTCACGGCCTTGATACTCACAAATTCACTCGGCAAATCTCTTGCCTCATAGAACAAAACCCACACCTCCCTACTTGCTGCCACATAACTTCCCTAAACCATTGATCACCTATGCGCCTAATATAGTTGAAACAAAGTAATCTTGCGCCTAATACATATTACGAAACAAAATATAACCTTTTTCTAAGGTTCGTTCAACAATTTAATCCAAGATCCGTACAAATCAACGACCCCGGACGTTTGTATAATTTCTGAGGGTGAACAAAATTAACTAACTTTATTTTATTTTTGTATTTATTTTTATTATTTTCTTGAAGTTACTAACACTCTATTCGTGATGTAGGTTATTAATATATTCCTGCGATTGTGAGTATTGTACATATTATACTAACTCCTTGCAATATTTTCTTTTTAATATTTTTATTATTTTTATTTCTATTTATGAACATATTACCTTGTATTTATTATTAAACAAGACCTAAGAAAATGTTCTAATTAATTTAGATAATCTGGACAATCTGTTAGGAACCTTGTAATATGATTGCATAATAACTTGTCACTAAAAATATAGTCTTTTATGTCTTTCTTGAACCAACCTAGACTAAATATTTTTAGGGTGTACAAAACGTTATATGATTATTCTTTTGCATAAAGTCTATAATGAATCGATACTTAGTAAAGGCCAGTAATGGGCAAATGTGGTTCATTATGACCATATTTGTACCCTCACCCCCGAACTCGATCATTGGTTCATTTTGACCATCTATGGAGTCAGGACGGGGAAATCTACATTGGATAAGTCCCTAAGATGTCCTTACAATTCAATATCCAATTAGGTTTATAAGTTTTCCTCTAAAAATTTGTTGGCGACTTCAAAAACATATTTTTAATAAAACCTTAATAATGGGGTAGTCAAATAAACGCGCTCACACCGCGTGTAGGCATAAAGGAATAAAATCCACGCCTACACTTTGACATGAGGTTTGTTCCTCCCAAAAGCTTTAGGACTGAGATTGAAGAACTAAAGAGGGAATTGAAAATAACAAAAATCTGATAAAGGAACTTAATTGCACTAGGAACAATAGAAACCATTGGCTATTCCAAACTGGATAACTAATCCTCAAACAAAAAGAACTGAAGGACTTGGATTTGCGTATAAAAAGAAAAAGGAGAAACCGAAGAAAAGAGTAAATCTACCCAGTGATAAGTTTTGCATGTTCTGTGGTAAAACTGGACACCAACGGAGGAACTGTCCCCTAAGACTTAAATTTGCAGAAAAGAATGTTGAGAATAGCAATCTAAAATGGAAAGAAAAATAGTATGTTTCTGAAAAACAAGAACCTAAACAGCGTTGGGTTCCTAAAACTAATCATTGATTGATTTTGCAGGCTAGAGTGACCGGGAGCAACACATGGTACCTAGATAACGGTTGTTCCAAACACATGACATGAAACAAAACTTAATTTCCCTCACTCATAGCTTTTGAAGGTGGAAGTGTGACATTTGGTGATAACAAGAAAGGTAACATTGTGGCTATTGGAAAAGTAGGAAAATCACCAACACGCTCCATTGCTAATGTATTTCTAGTAGAAGGACTGAAACACAATCTACTGAGTATCTCTCAATTATGTGACAAAGGTAATTTAGTTAACTTTAACAACAATAAGTGCTTAATCATCAACAATGACACAACGAGTGTTATTTTGGAAGGAACAAGAAAAGGGAACACTTATATAGTGGATCTTGATCTTGTTCCTAAAGACAATCTAACATGTCTCAGTGTGATTGATGATGATTCACTACTATGGCACAAACATTTAGGACATGCTAGCTTTTCTCTGCTTGAAAAACTTAGATCCAAGGAACTTGTCTTAGGGCTACCTTCGATAAAGTTAAAACTAGATCAAGTTTGTGAAGCATGTATGAAAGGCAAGCAGGTCCGGTCTTCCTTTTAAAAAAAAACCATAGTAAGCACTACTAAACCAGAACTCATACACATGGATTTATGTGGGCCAATGATAATTCAAATTAGAAATGGAAAAAGGTACGTTCTTGTTATTGTAGATGACTATTCGATATTTACTTGGGTATTGTTCCTCTCTAGTAAAGATGAAACTTTCAATGAGTTCCTAGTCTTTGCAAAGAGGACTCAAAATTTAAGTAGACATAAACGAATGCATTTAAGATCTGATCATGGTAGAGAATTTGAAAATGACAAGTTTGATGAACTATGCATGGAACAAGGTTTGGATCACAATTTTTCAGCTCCAAGAACGCCACAACAAAACAGTGTGGTAGAAAGGAAAAATCATACACCAGAAGACATGGCAAGAACAATGCTAATAGCTAGTGGACTACCAAAGAAGTTTTGGGTTGAAGTAGTGAATACGACATGCTACATCATTAATAGAGCCATGATTAGACCTCTAATTAACAAGACACCTTATGAATTATTTTTTGGCAAACGCCCTAATATTACTTACTTGAGAACTTTTGGATGTAAATAATTTATTCATAATAATGGAAAAGATAACTTGAGAAAATTTGATGCTAGGAGTGATGAAGCACTATTCTTAGGATATGTCACCAATAGCAAAGCTTATCGTGACTACAATAAAAGAACTATGTGTGTAGAAGAAAGTGTACACATTGTATTCGATGAAACTGACCAAGTTACTCCTAATGAACATGAAGAAGATTTCGAGATTGGACTAACTAGATACACAAGTGACACAACCAACCTAGAAGATGAGGAACCCTAGATCAAAGAAAAGCCAACTGACCAAGCCCAAGTTCCTAATGAAGAAGAACCAGATACAACAGATCAGAACGATGTTTCTACCTGAGGTTCCCAAACAGAAGAAGAGCAAAATTTAGGAACAACATAAGAAACAACAATTCCAATTCACGAGTTCCACCAAAGCCATGGAAACATCACAAATCTCATCCTGTGGAGTTAATCATTAGTGACATATCCAAAGGAACTCAAACAAGAGCTCAGTTAAGGAATTTTTGTGCGTTCCAAGCCTTCCTATCAATGATGGAACCAGAGAATCATGAAGAAGCCCTAACTGACTCAGATTGGATAGTGGCCATGCAAGATGAGCTAAATCAGTATGAAAGAAATAAGGTATGACATTTAGAACCATATTTCAAAGATCAAAAAGTGATAGGAATTAAATAGGTGTTTAGGAACAAATTGGATGAGTATGGAACCATAGTAAGGAACAAAGCTCGTCTAATAGTAAAAGGTAAAACCAACAGGAAGGTATTGATTATGAGGAAGCTTTTGCACCTGTTGCAAGGTTAGAAGCTATTCAAATTTTAATTGCCTTTGCTGCTTTCATGGGTTTTAGGTTGTACCAAATGGACGTCAAGTTTTATTTTACCGATACGACCAATTTTGTACGATTATATATCTGATTTTCTTCAATTGTGATTCTATGCATGATTCAATTCGTTTAGCCCAAGTTAGATCGTAGAATCGTGCGATTTTATTATTTAAATCACGATTTTGATAACCTTGTGTCTGACCCTCCTATCTCCTCTCTTGATACTGAGATGATTGATGCTCCCTCCTCCCTACTGATTGAAGTTCCTCCTCCCCTCCTCAAGCACCACATCACCTCCTGCCCCCCCCCCTTTCCCTTGCTCAAACTACTATTCCCATCACCACTATTATAGAAACAGTTCCCTACTTCCCTCTACCACAATTCCAAAGCCTTTTCCTACTACCACCATACCAGAACAAGTTCCCACCTCCACTTCAGCTAATCCTCCTACTCCTCAAGTCTTTCAAACCACAACTCACACCTCTTCCTCAAAACCCTCCTCCTCATACTTACCACCTCTCACTGTTCCTCCTTCTAAGGAACAAGAAACCATTGTCCCTCCAATTAACCAAATTTGCATGACCCAAACATCTTTGAGAGAATGAAGTGCCTATATGAGTTTGCATATGACATGGCACAAAACCAGATTGCTCTTCACCAAGGTATGGAAGGAGTTCATACTCAAGCCAGTTTTCTTCACTCTCACTTGTCTACTATTTTCAAGGGAACAAACGGTGTAATTGACTCTTTCAACAAAATAAACTCTGCACTGATCCAGCTATATACAAAGGTGAAGATTATAGAAAATGGGCTAAAGGGACGCGTTTAACCAGTGGCTTCTAATCATGTTGTAGTCTTGGAGAAATTAGATGAAGTGGTTGTTGAGGAAACCATATATGAGGATGTTCCTACTTCATCACCCCCACCTGTTCCATAGTCTATTTGCTTCTGTTCCTTCTGTTCATCTCTTTAGGACTTATCTTTTTTTTTCTGCAGTAATGAATGAAAATGGACTTGTTTAGCCTTAACTTGTGTTTCTATTTTCCTAAACTTACACTTAGATGGCTCATATTATACTATTGTAGTTTGAGCAAGTTTCATTCCCCACTCTCCCTAAACAATAGTTCCCGTACTTTGGTACTGTGCTTGTGTTCCTACTTAGACTTCTAACTGATTCTTACTTACGTGTCTTTTTGAAGTTGACAAAGGGGAAACATATATAAAGCAAATTACGTTCTCTAATTTTTTCTAGATCATGGGTTTCTCTTCTTATTTGTTTTAGTAAAAATCGAAGATGCCTTAATTAATCATAAACTTTTAAGATTTATTTTTATTTAAAGTTTGTCTTTGTTGTCATCCTCAAAAAGGGGAAAATTATTGACCATAAGTTTTGAAGATGGCATATAACAAAGACAAACATATTTGGACTAATATTTCTACAAGTATTTATGATAGTGAAACAGGTTTGTCAAGGACAACGAAGGATTCAAGAAGCATTGGACTTCAGAAGACTTGATGAAGCTGCTAGAAGCGGAGTTCCAAAAGTCATCAGTTGATATTAGGAACATCTGTAAAGAACAAGCAACAAGCTGGAATAAAGAGTTGTTCCTAAGATTAGGAACAGAGTAGTTTCTTATATGAGGAATCAATGTTAGTATAAGAGTAGTGAGTTGGCAATGTGAAGTAAGGAATATGCTTAGAATAAAATCAGTTATTTAGATTTATCATTTGGTTTGTGATAAAAGCTAAAGATTTTATTTTTAGAACGTTCTAATCTTTTGTGTTAAATAAAATCTTATCTTTATCTATTTTATGATTTATCTAAAGTAATTTGTTATGAAAATAATTTCTATTTTGTTTGACCCGATTTTGATATATATTACTTGAGTTTGTTAAAACCGAATTTTTTCTAAAGATATTTAAATAAAAATCTGATTTTAGGCTTTGAAAGGAAATTACTTTATTCTAGGAAAAAAGATAAGTAATGAGTTACTTAGAATAAGTAGGGTTTACTCGTGTAAACTTACTCATCTTTAAATAACTCATCAACATATCATTCTAAGCATCACTGAATACAAAACATTAGAGAGCAAGCGTTTTCATAGTGTTAGTGCCATTGACCATTCTCATACTTCTTAATGTTCGTAAGTTTTGTTGTGAGTTTCTCTTAGTGTTTATTCATAGAAAGTAATGGAGTTTCGGGTTGGGATTTTGAGTGAAATACTGCATTGAAGAAAAGACTTTCAGTGAAGTCAAGAGAGAGAGAAAGTATCAACAGTTTAGAGATTATTGTGGGATTAGTGTTCCTAGTGGAACGAGAGAATGAACTCTAGGGAAATAGGTTGTACAAAGTTGTTGACCTATTATTAGTGAATGAGTGCTGTTTAAAATCCCTTGGGGTCGACGTTTTTACTTCTCTTTACTTTGGTTTTATCGTTGTTCTTTAAATTCTGCGAAAATTCATCATTGTTCCCAACAATAGAATTAACCTACCCTCTTGTATTGTTCCTACTTAAATAACAATATTTGATTTGCTAAAAGGGTAGGGATTGTCCTTTGCACTAGATGCATAGGATAGAAAAACCCATTTAACAAATGCATATCAAGTGATACCAAATCTCTTCACCAAAACTATGTTCATTATAGATAAGATGTGACACTTCAACATATTGTATATCATACCGATGATATCATATTAATACATATTCGACGAATGGATCCATCAATTTATATATTGTAGTTTTGAGTTTGGATTTGATCATATTCAACTCATTGTTGAAGCATCGCGAAACCATATTCATCTTAATCAACAAACTAATCTATAGTAGTATAAACAAACACATAAATCTAAATTAATACTAACTAGGAGAGTGAAAAAATTGATAAATGGGTAAAAAAATTCTACTAGAGAGATGAAGAATACCTATTTCGAATATTAAATTAAGAGAAGTAATTATAGTAATAATAACGATGATGATTACAACGACGACGACAACAACAACAACAACAAAAACAATGGCGACCTCCAGCTTGTGGGAGAAAAAGTAAGGTTTGAGGGTGAGAAAAGAGAAATGATTGGGAAAGGAGGAAATCGCTTTTCTAAAATATGTATTCAACTATAAATGTTGTTTATTTAATCACAAATTTTGGAAATGTTGTATATTGAATCACAAAATATCAGAAGTATAACTTACCAACTATATTAGGACAACTTTTGTGATGGTGATGCAATATTTTGGTTTCAATATACAACCTTAGTTATTAGATGTACAACATTGTTGAGTATTAATTTCATCGGGTCATTTCACAAATCTGTTTTGGGTCGGATCAAAATTTATCATATGTAATCTTTTTAGATTCATTTTAAAATATAATTGCAAAATGTCAATTCAATTTCATAATTTTTGCTAATGGCAAAATATTATTGGTAAAAAACGTGCATTAATAATTATGAAAAATAATTGTTAAGTACAAATAGGAATGGAGTTTATAATGCTCTTTGCTTGCCGCAAACAAAGGCTAACCCGTTCGGGTTGTTATGATTGGAAAGAAGAAGTAGGTTATTTCGGTCTTGCTCGTGCCCTTTCATCCTTGCAAATAACATAGCCAAATTCAATTGTATAAGTAATTAAGGTCTAAAAAATTAACAAAAATCATATTAAACATATTGAATATAGTTACTAAGAGCTTTAGGTTTTTTCTATTTTGCAGTTAATCCCCATGAAGACACATAATCGTGTATCCCTATTTAAGGGCCCAATGATGAAACATACCGCGGTCTTAATTGGTCCGACCCAAAGGCAGAGCAGTCCGAAGAGCCAAAACTATTTTAAATGTGTTAAAGCGAATTTTAATTATACAAAATCTTATTGTATTTCGAGCCCAACTCATTGAAAAGCCCATTAAATTATGCTTTGATAATTAATTATTTTATTTAAATAAAATAAATATTTTCAAAGATATTTTAATAATTAAAATCGAGATTTTATCCTGTAAAATCGGATTTCTGAGTCAAAAGATAAATGAAAATCATCAAAATGTGTTTTTATCAAAAAACTGTCAAAACCTGTCAAAAGCAAGGCGGTGCGCTGAGCGTACCAACGTGCATCGAGCGCACGAGCCTGCATCGAGCGCACATATCTGCCACGTAGACCTGTGTGTCACACAGAGTCGTGTGCCGAGCGCACTTCTTTTTGCGATGCATAGGCTGTCAATTTTATCTTTTTTAAAGCGTGTGCCACGTGGGCACTAATGATTGGTCATGCCGCGTCAGGTGCACCAATGTGTACCTGATACGCGTGTTTGTGCGTCACACAGCCTTCTGCGCCTGGCGCAGCTGGTATGTGAAGCGCAGTTTCGTTTTCCCTATAAATAGGCTTCGATTTTCCGAATTAGAATTCAGTTTTTCCACACTTAATACTCGACTTTTACATAATTCGAAGACATACTTTACGAATCTCTCTGCAAAACTTCTCTACAAAACTCATACATTCAAACACAAAAACACATTCAAATATACGTTTAGATCTTCAGGCTTCACGATTGCTCGTCCTGAAGGTTGTCAATCTCTCAAACCCAAGCCACGGTATTATCCTGAGGGTCCTTGAATCAATTTATTATTTTTTTTATATTATTAACGATTTCCTTCATACTGTAGATCTTTTGTATATTCTAACCTTTTATTTCTCTTTTCTATTTATTTTTATATATTATTATATGGTTGCCTGATTGTTCTATGCATGATTTTTATCACTCATATGTTATTATTGCTAAACAAGACCTAAAGAACTGTTCTAATATTAATCAGATAATTTGGACAACCTGCTAGGTTCCCTGTAATTTGATTGCATAATAACATATCACTAAAAAATATTCTTTTATGTGTTTCCTGAACCAACCTAGACTAAATTATTTTTAGAGTGCATGAAAATATTCTTTGGTTATTCTATTGTATAAAAATTGACATGAATCGATATTTAGTAGAGGCCAACAATGGGCGAATGTGGTTCATTATGACCGTGTTCGTACCCTCCCCCCGAACTCAATCTGTGGTTCATTGACCATCTATGGAGTCAGGACGGGAAAATCTACATTGGATAAGCCCCTAATTTGTACCTACGGTTTCCCAATATCCAATTAGGTTTATGAGTCTTCCTTTAAAGACTTGTTGGCGACTTCGAAAATATATTTTAATAAAACCTTAACAATGGGGTAGTCAAATACGCGCTCACACAGTAGTAGGCGAAATAAAAACATGCCTACGATTTAACGACTCCACTGGGATGATTTAAAAAAAAGTTAATTTTTTAAATGAGTGGGTGAAACTCGAAAAATATGATTCATACTCTTTTTATGCTATAGAATGACATTACAGTTTTGCATATGCATGGCTATTGTTTAAGCCACCATAAGGACAATCTACCTTGCCTCATTAGCGCATGTTCTATGCGTGAGGCCACCCCCGGGAAGTTTGCGCTTTGTCCTTCCAAAACGCTTCCTGAGCGATAGTGTTGGATCTTAGTCATAAGCAAACCTACCCAACCATGGCATTGTTTTCTTGTTCCTGACTTGAGAACTGGAGTGTGTCTTATACGTGGCCACCTCTTTAAGCAGAGGTACGAAGCGTCGGATCAATCTCTTAGTCATGGACCCTTTCAGACTTAACCTAAACATGACCATAGTTTGAAACATAGAACTGGACTTTAGGTTGGAACTTTTGCATCCATGTTACATGACATTTGCTTGTGAATGCAATTTTTGCCTGCTATTATCTCGTCAAATTTTCGTTATTATGCGTCGTACCTAAAAATCGCGTCTAAATAACAAATAAAAGATCGTTAATTGGCTAAAACCCCGCCTAAATCCCCGAAAAACATGTCGGGGGAGCAGTGCGCCAAGCGCATTAAGTTGCCCCTAGCGCACCGCTCCCACGCCGGACGCACCGCTGCCGTACACCGCGCACGCAATACCGTGTCGCCTGCAGGTCGGTGCATCGCATGATTTTCGTCGATTTAGTCGTCGTGGTGGTCGATCCAATGTTTGGTCCGTCTGCATTCGCGTAAAAACATGGTCATTCTAGGGGTCTCACCTAATTCAAACATAAAAATCTGTCTTTTCATGCAAGGTCTAGTGTGTCCTAAAAAGTGCATCTAGAAAAATGGTCATGGTAGAGTTAGAATTGTCATGCATGCATACCTTCTCCGTGCTGTCCAACTAATCTTCCCTATCAATTCTACCTAATCATATTCAAATAATTTCAAAAACTTACATCCTTCAAAATCAATCCTACACCCATGTCTATCCTACCTTTTTCAAAAAGCATTTACTAATCATCATCGTACAAGACATTTACAAAAATATTTTCAAAATTAATCCATCATCTTTTCCTAACAAAAGATAAAAAACACAAGGGGTTCCTTTCAAAAACGAATCTCTAAAATTATAAGCCCAGTCCAAACACCTTCATTCAATACAATCCAATCAATCCAATCCCCTTGCATTCATTTTTAGGCCCATATGCATTAGAGTCTATTTTGCGTTCATCCTAGGCCCGTCTAAATTTGAGTCCATGCATTCACTAGCATTAGAGTCGATCTTAGGCCCATATAAGTCTAGTTCATCTAGGCCCATTTGCATCTTTATGTAAAGTCTAGTCCAAGTCTATTCCTGATCCACTCCAATCTATGTCTAAGTCTAATCCAGTCTAAATCTTAGGTCCATTTAGGTCCAGTTCATTCCCTAGGTCTAGTTTGCATTATATGTAAACCCTAGTCAAGTCTTCGGACTATAAAAGTTGAGTCTTAGGACTATAAAAGTTCCCTAGGTCTAGTTTGCATTTCTATGTAAACCCTAGTTAAGTCTTCAGACTATAAAAGTTCCCTAAGTCTAGTTTGCATTTCTATGCGAACCCTAGTTAAGTCTTCGGATTATAAAAGTTCCCTAGGTCTAGTTTGCATTTATGTGAACCCTAGTTAAGTCTCCGGATTATAAAAGTTCCCTAGGTCTAGTTTGCATTTCTATGTATACCCTAGTTAAGTCTTCAGACTATAAAAGTTCAATCCTAGGTCTAGTTTGCATCTCCATGTAATCCATAGTCAAGTCCTCGGACTATTATATGATTATTCTTGGGCATAAAATCTGTAATGAATCGATATTTAGTAGAGGCCAGCAATGGGCAATATGGTTCCTGACTGTACTGTACCCTCACCTCCGAAGTCAATCTTTGGTTCATTTTGACCATCTATGGAGTCTAGACGGGGAAATCTACATTGGATAAGTCCCTTATTTGTCCCTACTGTTTTCCCATATCCAATTAGGTTTATGATTCTTCCTAAAAAGAATTGTTGGCGACTTCTGTCAAAACAATTTTCAATAAAACCTTAACAATGAGGTAGTCAAATTAAATACGCGCTCACACCGCGTAGTCGAAATAAAAACACGCCTACAATTTGCGACTTCACTGAAGAGGATTTTTAAAAAAATTAATTTTTTAAAAAAGAATGGGTGAAACTTGAAAAATACGATTCATACTCTTTTTATGCCTTAGAATAACATTGCAGTTTTGCATATGCATGACTATTGTTTAAGCCACCATAAGGACAATCTACCTTGCCTCATTAGCACATGTTCTATGTGTGAGGTCACCCCGGGGGGTTGCGCTTTGTCCTTCCAAAAAGCTTGCTGAGCGACAGTGTTGGATCTTAGTTTGAAGCAAACCTACCCAACCATGGCATTGTTCCCTTGTTCCTGACTTGAGAACTGGAGTGCGTCTTACATGTGGCCACCTCTTTAAGTAGGGGTACGAAGCGTGGGATCAATCTCTTAGTCATGGACCCTTTTCAGACAGAACCTAAACCTAACCAATAGTTTCAAACATAGAACTGGATTTTAGGTTGGAACTTTTGCATCCATGTTATATGACATTTGCCTGTGATTGCAATTTTTGCCTGTTATTATCATGTTAAATCGTCATTATTATGCGTCGTTCCAAAAAGTCGCGTCTAAACAAAATCGTCAATCAACTAAAACATCGCTTAAATCCTCGAAAAACATGTCGGGGGAGTAGTGCACTAAGCGCATTAAGTTGCGCCTGGCGCACCGCGCCAGACACAAGACTGTGCGTCGCGCGCAGCAATGCTGCGTGGCACGCAGTTTGTACATCGCATGCTTTTCATCGATTTAGTCGTCGTGGTGGTCGATCCTATGTTCGGTTCTATGTTCGTTTGTCTGCATTTGCGTAAAAACATGGTCATGCTAAGAGTCCTTTCTTGTCTAAAATTGAAACTCACCTAATTTAAACATAAAAATCAGTCTTTTCATACAAGGTCGAGTTTGTCCTAAAAAAAGTGCATCTAAAGTGTCATTGTAGAGTTAGAGTTGTCATGCATGTCTACCTCTTCCCATTTCATCCCTGCTATCCCTGTCAATCTTACCTTACCATATTCAACAATTTCAAAAATTACATTTTTATTCAAAATCAATCCTACACCTTCCACTATTCTACCTTTTTCGAAAATATTTGCTAATCATCATCATCATACCACGACATTTCAATAAAAAAAAATATATTTTTCAAAATTAATTCATCATCTTTTCCTAACAAAAGATAAAAACAAGGGGTTCCTTTTTCAAAAACGAATTTCAAAAATTCTAAGCCCAGTCTATACACATTCAATCCAATCCAACCCAATCAACCAAATCCAATTCACTTGCATTCATTCTAGGCCCATGCGCATTAGAGTTCATTTTGCATTCATATTAGGTCCTTCAAAATTTGAGTCCATGCATGCATATTAGGCCCGCTAGCATTAGAGTTCATCTTAGGCCCATATAAGTCTAGTTCAAGTCAAAGGTAGGCCCATGTGCATCTCTATGTGAACCCTAGTCTATGTCAAGCCCAGTCCAAGTCTAATCCCAGTCTATTCCATTCTAAGTCCAATCATAGTCCATCTCCAATGTCAAGCCCATGTGCATCTCCCAGTCTAAGTCAAACCTATATATCAATTCATATCCTAGGTCTAGTTTGCATCTCCACGTAAGCCCTAGTCAGTCTTCGGACTATAAAAATTCAGTCTTAGGACTATAAAAGTTCATCCCTTAAAGTCTAGCCTGCTTGCTCACCCGTAAGTTCAAGGTCTAGCATTCCTTAAGTCTATAGGCAAATTTTGTGTCTAGCCTGCTTGCTCACCCGTAAGTTCAAGGCCTAGCATTCCTTAAGTCCGTAGACAATTTTTGTGTCTAGCCTGCTTGCTCACCCGTAAGTTCAAGGTCTAGCAATCCTTAAGTCCATAGGCAATCTTTGAGTCTAGCCTGCTTAGTTTAATGTAAGTTTCGAAGTCTAGTTGTCTAGCCTGCTTGCCCACCCGTAAGTTCAAAGTCTAGTTGCCTAGCCTGCTTGCCTTAAGTTAAGAGTTTGGTCTCTGTTGTTGTCCAGCCTTCCTTAATGGCTAGCCTACTTGCTCACCCGTAAGTTCAAATTCTAGCATTCCATAAGTCCACATAGGCAATTTTTGAGTCTAGTCTGCTTAGTCTAATGTAAGTTTCGAAGTCTAATTGTCTAGCCTGCTTGCTCACCCGTAAGTTCAAAGTCTAGTTGCCTAGCCTGCTTGCCTTAAGTTTAGAGTCTAGTCTCCCTTATTGTCCAACCTTGCTTAAACTCTAGCCTGTTTGCTCACCCGTAAGTTCAAAGTCCAGTCTCTCCTATCATCACCAAAGCCAGTCGTGGAATCCAGTCTGCTTGCGTAGTCGAGTCCAGTCCATGTCTGCATTTGCATATAGCCCATACTAGTCCAAAATCATACCCATTTATAATCATTTACCGTTTCCATTTTTCATTTTCCATTCTTCCATTTCCCATCCCCATTTCTCATTTCCATTTCTCATTTCAAAAATGATTTCTAAAAACTTATAAGCGATGTCCACTCGATTCTGTTCATGACCGGTCGAGAGATTACAACTTAGGAATGCCTAAAGAATGAACAAAATGTGAGCCTACTCTAAAGCTCATCAATCGCATTATCACCACCCGACTTCATTTATAGTCATGAAGATTACTTTTGACCGCATTCATAATAGAGGCACGATCACTTCCATAGGATCTACCGGCTTCACCTTAGAGGCGCGATCATTTCCATAGGGTCTACTCCGAACTCTGTAGGTAAAAGAAAATTCAAAAGGTGCAACCTGCATTTCCACTGTGAATTCCAATGGAATTATTCCATCTGACATCTAGTGTTGGATCCATCAATGCGCTGCGAAACATGGTCGATGACAATATACTTCTAATACTTGCTACAACGAGAATCAACATCACCTACAACCCCTGAGGCAGTGCATCAACAATTCAACATGCTTAGCCTTTTGTTTATGGTTTCCTAGGATGAGTCAGAGTGTCCTTAGCCTGAGCCATTTCTGTCCTTTCCCATCGAGTCTATGTCACTTTAGGACTTTACCTATTATAGCCTTTCCATTTTCATTTCATTTTATGTTTCATTTTCATTGGCCTTCCATCATTTTATTTATGCTTCTAATTCAATGATGAAACTTAAATCACCTAATGATCTTGACTAATTAAAAAAAAAATTTCTAAAAATTTCTAAAAATAAAGAAAAATGAAAAAAGGACATATTTTGGATCAGTAGTTATTCCTCTGCTCCCTCTATCATCCATAAACCATCATTTCCATTAGCCAAACAATCCCTTCAACATCAAAGCTCCACAAATATCCTTCAAGCCTTCCAATACCCATAACCATAAACTTGTGTGCAAGCCCTACTACATAAAAAGAAATAAATGCCAAGCAAATATAAAAAGGAAAAGTGAAAAAAATCAAAGTGAAAAAAATGCAAAAAGAAAAAGCCAAAGGCAAAGAAATAAAAGTTAAGCTAGGGGGCTTGCACACAAAGTTCTACCCCTCATTCAAATCCTTCAACCCCATCAAACCTTAACCATACAATCCAAATACATGATCCTTACTCTATTCCAAACCAATTAAACATTCATCAAGCCTTAAACCCTTCAACCTTTCATCAACCCTCACTCCTTTTTCAAGGTATGTCCAAGCCAGCTAGGTTGAAAACCCGAAAGGGAGGCCTAGGCAAAAGTTAGGACACAAAAAAAAAAGTTCAATCAGATCCAGAACTACGAATGGTCTGATTCCGCAAGGATACGTAGGAATCCTCATCTCAATGTCCGGCCGCTTCAATAAAAATAAATTAGTCAAGGTCTAATGATTTGATTTTTTAGAGTTCATGAGCATTCTCTTTCTAGATCCCGACATAGACTCGAGTCTGAACCTAGCCTCGTTTAAGCCTGTTCCCACCTATATTTATTTAAGTCACAAAAATTAAACCTTTTTATTTTTCAATCCAAGCTCTCCTTATCCCTGAAGGACTCTCCGGCAATTCCATGGTTTCTGGCGATATTTGACTTTGCCTATATCAATTTCCCAAAGAAGAATCCCAAGCGACAACTTTCAACGCTCAAGACAGATTAACTAGATTTCAATATCAGATCAAGTACATGCCTAATTCAAGGCAAGCTCACCCAAAGTGGGGGCTTCCTATATGTGGTGGTGCCTCCAAATCAAACTCCCGAAAAGTTGTAATCCGCATACCTCGTTTACGGACCCCGATCATTTAGTAAAAACGATTTTCGAAAATCATTCTATTCAATCCTGATCATTATATCATTCTACACATCTTCTAGCCTTGCAAAATCCTGACCTTGCACTGCAGTCTTGCAAAACCCTGAAGTTGCATTTCATACATCATAGTCTTTCATAACCCTGACCTTGCATGACATGTCATCTCCCTTAGCTTTGCATAACCTCAATCCTTGCATTGCATTTTGTGCATCCTTAGAGAGTTCAAGTTTGCATTATTGCATCGTTATATGCTTTATCTGAGTTGTTTGCACCTATCTGTTAACATCTTCTTTTGCAGGTAATCATATTGCTTGTAGCTATTGTCCTGCATACTAACTTTATTTTGCAGAGACCGACATATATAGATCAGTTCTAAATTGCAGAATGTTTAGAATCGTTCTCCGTCCCGACACTGTATACTTTGACTTTCGATTTCCTGAACCTATGTCAAAGTGGGGGCTACTGTAGACACATAATCGTGTCTCCCCATTTAAGGATCCAATGATGAAACATTCCGCGGTATTAGTTGGCACGACCCAATGGAACAGCAATCTAAAGAACCGATACAAAATTGTGTTTTGAAATGATATTCTAAAGCCCAATTAATTGTTCATGATGATTAATTGTATTTTAAGCCCATATAATGTTTTAAGTCCATTTTAAGAGCCCAATAAAATATTTATTATTTTAATGAATTTTTTCATGATGCTTTTATCAAAAATTAGATTTTTAATCCGTAAAGTTCAATTCCCAGATTTTAGGTATTAAAAAGTATCTTCGAAAGACACGCAGAATAAAACACGAATATGTTGGAATATGCGCCGGACGTGGCAGTTGCGCTCAGCGCGCCACGTGCGTCCAGCGCATTGGCCAAAACGCGTCAGGCGAGCCAATGAGCGCCTGACACGTGGACTTGTGACTCACACAGAGTCCTGCGTCTGACGCAAGTCCTGTGTGAGACGCAACCTTTCTTTTCTATCTTTTCAAAAACGCGTTTACACGTGCTTAAATCTGATTTGGCTGGCTGCGTCAGGCACACCAATGTGCACCTGACGCATGGCACTGCGCCTGCCACGTAGGCCTGCGCCTGGCGCAGGGCTTGCGTGAGGCGCACGCTCTCTTTTCTCTATAAATACTCGTGATTTCTCGAATTACGGACGATTTTTCATTATTATTTTACGCACGCACAAACTTACGAATACTTTCGAAATACACTTCGAATCTTCCAATACTCAAACACATTCAGTCTTTCAAATCAATTTCAACAATTGATCATACTACGTTCCTGGTTCCACGATTGCTCTGCGTAAAGATCGTTGCTTGAATAATCAATTGCATTTATTGCTTTGAAGTTACTAACAATTTATTTCATGATGTGGATCTTTAAGTAATAATCGTGCTTTTGTACATTCTAATCCCTTTTCTATTTTATTTTATTTCACCTTTTATTTATTCTTGCCTTTGTATATTATATGCATGCCTGATCATTCTATGCATATTATATGATTGTCCTGTTTTAATGTTTTTATCACCCACATGTTATTTTTGCTAATCAAAGACCTAAAGAATTGTTCTAATATTAATCAGATTAATTTGGACAACCTGCTAGGTACCTTGTAATATGATTGCTTAATAACTTGTCACTAAAAAATAGTCTTTTATGTGTTTCCTGAACCAACTTTAGACTTAATTATTTTTAGGGTGTTGAAAATATTATATGATTATTTTTGGGCATAAAATCTGTAATGAATCGATATTTAGTAGAGGACAGCAATGGGCAATATGGTTCCTGACTGTATTGTACCCTCACCTCCGAACTCAATCTTTGGTTCATTTTGACCATCTATGGAGTCTAGACGGGAAAATCTACATTGGATAAGTCCCTTATTTGTCCCTACGGTTTTCCTATATCCAATTAGGTTTATGATTCTTCCTAAAAAGAATTGTTGGCGACTTCTTTCAAAATAATTTTCAATAAAACCTTAACAATGAGGTAGTCAAATTAAATACGCGCTCACACCGCGTTGGCGAAATATTAACACGCCTACAATAAGCGACTCAGAATGATCAATCTATTATTAAAAAATAATTCAAAAAATATTTTCCGTTTTTCTACCTAGAGCCCCTGTGTTTTATTATATTCTAGGTTGTACCCGGCCATTTTGCACTTTCCACATTGTACCCCTAAACTTTCTAAACATCACACAAAATACCCTTACTAATAGAAAATCCTACCCCAAACCTCACTTAACCTTCAATTTCTCAGATCATATCCCAAACCTCAGTCAACTAACAAGGCTAAAAAATGCTACTCTATGCCGACAGGGTAAAAAAAATTCCCAAAATCTACTCTTTGATAATTTGTGTAAGGGTATTTTGAGTACTGTTTTGAAAGCTTTGGGGTACAACGTGGAAAATTTAAAAAGATCTGGTACAACATTTAGAGAGAAGCATGATTCAATTGATGCTAAAGAAAACATTTAGGGGCAATATGAATTTCATTTATACTGAAAATTACTTTTAGGGGCAACCTAGATTTCACTATTGCTAAAAAGAAGTTTTGGAGGCAACCATTAGTTCAATAATAATAAAAAGTAATTTAAGGGTCAACCTAAATTTCACTGATGTTAAAAAAAAGTTTTACAGGCAACCATTATTTCATTAATGATAAAAACTACTTTTAGGGGCAACATAAATTTCCTGATGCTAAAAAAAAATTTTAAGAGGCAACCATTATTTCATTGATGCTAAAGGAAACTTTTAACGGCAACATATATTTCCTTGATGCTAAAAAAAAGTCCTAGAGACAACCATTATTTCATTGATACTAAAAAGTACTTTTAGGGGCAACCTAAATATCACTGATGCTAAAAACAACTTTTAGAGGCAACCAAAATTCACTAATGTTAAAAAGCACTTTTAGAGGCTACAAAAAATTAGTTGCCTCAAGGTGTTGCCTCTATTGGCTAATTTTCTTGTAGTGTCCCCAAAGAAGAATCCCCAGCAAAGAACTCTGAACGCTCAAGACTGATCAAGTACATTTCAATCAAGGCCCATATTGCCTAATTCAAGACAAGCCTACACAAAGTGGGGGCTTCCTATATATGTGGTGTTTCCTCCAAATCAAATCAAACCCCCAAAAAGTTGTAATTTGCGGACCTCGTTTACGGACCCCGATTATTTACTAAAAACGGTTTTCGAAAATCTGTCTAATCATTCAATCTATGTCTGATCATTCCATCAGTCAACATATCCAGATCTCATAGCCTTGCAAAACTCTGACCTTGCATTGCATTTTATACATTCTAGTCTTGCATAACCCTGAACTTGCATGACGTGTCATCTTCCTTTGCTTTGCATAACCATAATCCTTGCATAGCGTCTCATGCATCCTTAGGGAGTCTAAGTTTGCATTTTCGCATCATTATGTGCTTTATGTGAGTTGTTTGCAGCTATCTGCTAACCTCTCTCTCTGCATGTAATCAGATTACTTGTAGTTATTGTCCTGCATACTAACTTTGTTTTGAAGAGCCAAAACAAATTTTAAAAGTGTAAAAGCGTATTTTAATGATCTAAAATCTTATTGTATTTCGAGCCCAACTCTTTGAAAAGCCCATTTAATTATTCATTGATAATTAATTGTTTTAATTAAATAAAATAAATATTTTCAAAGATATTTTTAAAATTAAAACCAGATTTTATCCCGGGAAAATCAGATTTCCTGGGTCAAAAGATAAAAGAAAATCGTCAAAACTCGTTTTTATCAAAAAGCTGTCAAAACGTGTCAAAAGCAAGGTGGTGCGCTGAGCGCACCAACCTGCGCCGAGCGCACCAGCTTGCACTAAAGCGCATGGTCGTGCGCCAAGGGCACATGTCTGCCACGTAGACCTGTGTGTCACACATAGTCGTGCGCCGAGCGCACTTCTCTGTGCGATGCACAGGCTGATAATTTTATATTTTTTAAAGCGTGTGCCACGTGGGCACTGATGATTTGTTATGCCGCGTCAGGCGCACCAATGTGCGCCTGACACGTGTGTTTGTGCGTCACACAGCCTTCTGCGCGTGGCGCAGCCTTCTACGCGTGGCGCAGCTCGCGCGTGAAGTGCAGTTCTGCTTTCCCTATAAATAGTCTTCGATTTTCCGAATTAAAATTCGATTTTTCCACACTTAATACTCGACTTTTACATACTTTACGATTCTCCCTACAAAAAAACCTCTCTACAAAACTCATGCATTCAAACACAAAAACACATTCAAATATACGTTCAGATCTTCAGGCTTCACGATTGCTCGTCCTAAAGGTTGTCAATCTCTCAGACCCAAGCCACGATATTATCAAGAGGGTCCTTGAATCAATTTATTATTTTTTATATTACTAACGATTTCCTTCATAATGTAGATCATTAATATAAAAATTGCTCTTTTGTATATTCTAAGCTTTTATTTCTCTTTTCTATTTATTTTCATATATTATTAAATGCTTGCCTGATTGTTATATGCATGATTTTTATTACCCATATGTTATTATTGCTAAACAAGACCTAAAGAACTGTTCTAATATTAATCAGATAATTTGGACAACCTGCTAGGTTCCCTGTAATTTTATTGCATAATAACATATCACTAAAAAATAGTCTTTTATGTGTTTCCTGAACCAACCTAGACTAAATTATTTTTAGGGTGCATCAAAATATTCTTTGATTATTCTATTGCATAAAAATTGACATGAATCAATATTTAGTAGAGGCCAACAATGGGCGAATGTTGTTCATTATGAGCTCCAGGCTATTCCATTATTGTTTACTCTCTTGCTTTGTTGTCATTTGTGGTTGCCGCCTGGTCGCTGCCTCGTCACGCTCTCCTCTTTCTCTGTTCTTAAGCTATGGTTACTTAATGTAATTAAGGTTGCATATGTTTTTTGTAATTAGATACGAATAATATATCTTCTTATTAGCTTCAATTGTACCACGAATACTTTATTATTAGTTGACTATAGATCCATGATAATATAAAGAGTGTGTTTGGCTAATGAGGTATGTTTGTCAAAATTCATTTGTTAGTTCGGAGTAATGTGGGAGGAGACTCCTAATGGTTAATTAATTTGTAAAAAATAATAAAATGTCTTTTGTGTCGCCTTTTATTATAATAAGTATAGACACATAATCGTGTCTCCCCATTTAAGGATCCAATGATGAAATATGTCGCAGTATTAGTTGGCGCGACCCAACGGAAGAGCAATCTAAAGAACCGATCCAAAATTGTGTTTTGAAATGATATTCTAAAGCCCAATTAATTGTTCATGATGACTAATTGTATTTTAAGCCCATAAAATGTTTTAAGTCCATTTTAAGAGCCCAATTAAATATTTATTATTTTAATGAATATTTTTATAATGCTTTTATCAAAAATCAGATTTTTAATCCGTAAAGTTCAATTCCCGGAATTTAGGGTTAAAAAGGTATCTTCGAAAGACGCACAGAATAAAAAACGAATATGCTGGAATATGCGCCGGATTCGGTTGTTGTGCTCAGCGCGCCACGTGCGTCCAGCACATTGGCCAGAACGCTTCAGGTGAGCCAATGAGCGCCTGACACGTGGACTTGTGACTCACACAGAGTCCTGCGTCTGACACAAGTCCTGTGTGAGACGCAACCTTTGTTTTCTATGTTTTCAAAAACGAGTTTACACGTGCTTAAATCTGATTGGGCTGGCTGCGTCAGGCACACCAATGTGCGCCTGCCATGTAGGCCTGCGCCTGTCGCAGGGCTTGCCTGAGGCGCACGCTCTCTTTTCTCTATAAATACTCGTGGTTTCTCGAATTACAGACGATTTTTCATTATTATTTTATGCACGCACAAACTTACGAATACTTCCGAAATACACTTCGAATCTCCAAATACTCAAACACTTTCAATCTTTCAAATCAATTTCAACTACTGATCGTACTACGTTCCTGGTTCTACGATTGCTACGCCTAAAGATCGTTGCGCTCATCAATCTAAGCCGCATAGGTATAATTCCTAAGGATCCTTGAATAATCAATTACATTTATTGCTTTGAAGTTACTAACAATTTATTTCATGAAGTAGATCTTTAAATAATAATCGTGCCTTTGTACATTCAAATCCCTTTTCTATTTTATTTTATTTCACATTATATTTATTCTTGCCTTTGTATATTATATGCTTGCCTGATCATTCTATGCATATTATATGATTATCCTGCTTTAATGCTTTTATCACCCCACATGTTATTTTTGCTAATCAAAGACCTAAATAGTTATTCTAATATTAATCAGATTAATTTGGACAACCTGCTAGGTACCTTGTAGTATGATTGCTTAATAACTTGTCACTAAAAATTAGTCTTTTTATGTGTTTCCTGAACTAACTTTAGACTTAATTATTTTTAGGGTGTTGAAAATATTATATGATTATTCTTGGGCATAAAAATCTGTAATGAATCGATATTTAGTAGAGGCCAACAATGTGCAATATGGTTCCTGACTGTATTGTACCCTCACCTCCGAACTCAATCTTTGGTTCATTTTGACCATCTATGGAGTCTAGACGGGGAAATCTACATTGGATAAGTCCCTTATTTGTCCCTACGATTTTTCCATATCCAATTACGTTTATGATTCTTCCTAAAAAGAATTATTGGCGACTTCTTTCAAAACAAATTTCAATAAAACCTTAACAATTAGGTAGTCAAATTAAATACGCGTTCACACCGCGTAGGCGAAATAAAAACACGCCTACAATAAGCGACTCAGATTGATTAATCTATTATTAAATAATAATTCAAAAAATATTTTACGTTTTTCTACCTAGAGCCCCTGTGTTTTACTATATTCTAACTTGTACCCGGCCATTTTGCACTTTACACATTGTACCCCTAAACTTTCTAAACATCACACAAAATAACCTTACTAATAGAAAATCCTACCCCAAACCTCACTTAACCTTCAATTTCTCAGATCATATCCCAAACCTCAGTCAACTAACAAGGCTAAAAAATCCTACTCTATGCCCACAAAGTAAAAAAATTCCCAAAATCTACTGTTTGATAATTTGTGTAAGGGTATTTTGCGTACTGTTTTGAAATATTTGAGGTACAACGTGGAAAATTTAAAAAGATCTGGTACAACATAGAATTTCGTAAAACACATGGGCACTACGTAGAAAAACCCAAATATTTTTTGTGTCCTCTATAACTTTTAGAAGCAACTTGTAAAGGTTACTTTTTTTATGAGGGGAAATAAAAGAAATATCCTTCGTGTTGCCTCCTAGTATATAGGCCACTTGGTATAATTAATAATTTTTTATAAATAATATGAAAAACCATTTTAGTGTCGCCTACAAATTTCAGAGGTGACTCGTAATGGTTTATTAATTAGTTTATTTTTAAATATATCTTACCTGTAGCCTCTGAGATAATAAGCAACTTCCATAGTAGCATACATGTCGCCTCAAAGGGGTGGCTCTAAAACTCCAAATAGTTTTAGAGTCAGTAGCTTTAGAGTCACCTCTTAGGCGACACTAAAGACAATTTTGAGGAACCTCACAAAGGTGCTTTGTAGTAATGAATGAGCTTTTAGGGGAAGCGTAAATTTAAATAATGCTTAAAAGAACATTTAGAGAGAAGCATGATTCAATTAATGCTAAAGAAAACATTTAGGGGAAATATAAATTTCATTTATACTGAAAATTACTTTTAGGAGCAACCTAGATTTCACTATTGCTAAAAAGAAGTTTTGGAGGAAACCACTAGTTGAATAATAATAAAAAGTACTTTTAGGGTCAACCTAAATTTCACTGATGTTAAAAAAAAGTTTTACAGGCAATCATTATTTCATTAATGCTAAAAACTACTTTTAGGGGCAACATAAATTTCCTGATGCTAAAATAAACGTTTTAGAGGCAACAATTATTTCATTGATGCTAAAGAATACTTTTAGGGGCAAAATATATTTCCTTGATACTAAAAAAAAGTTTTAGAGACAACCATTATTTCATTGATACTAAAAAGTACTTTTAGGGGCAACCTAAATATCACTGATGCTAAAAACAACTTTTAGAGGCAACCAAAATTAACTAATGCTAAAAAGCACTTTTAGAGGCTACAAAAAATTGATTGCCTCAAGATGTTGCATCTATAGGCTAATTTTCTTGTAGTGTCCCCAAAGAAGAATCCCCAGCAAAGAACTCTGAACGCTCAAGACAGATCAAGTACATTTCAATCAAGGCTCATATTGCCTAATTCAAGACAAGCCTACACAAAGTGGGGGCTTCCTATATATGTGGTGGTTCCTCCAAATCAAATCAAACCCCCAAATTGTTTTAATCTGCGGACCTCGTTTACGGACCCCGATTATTTACTACAAACGGTTTTCGAAAATCTTTCTAATCATTCAATCTATGTCTGATCATTCCATCATTCTACATATCCAGATCTCCTAGCCTTGCAAAACCCTGACCTTGCATTGCATTTCATACATTCTAGTCTTGCATAACCCTGAACTTTCATGACATGTCATCTTCCTTAGCTTTGCATAACCTTAATCCTTGTATAGTGTCGCATGCATCCTTATAGAGTCTAAGTTTGCATTTTTGCATCATTATGTGCTTTATGTGAGTTGTTTGCAGCTATCTGCTAACCACTTTCTCTGCAGGTAATCAGATTACTTGTAGTTATTGTCCTGCATACTAACTTTGTTTTGCAGAGACCGACGTATGTAGATCAGTTCTAAACTGCAGAGCGTTTAGAATTGTTCTCCGTCCCGACACCGTGTACTTTGACTATCGGTTTCCATAACCTCAGTCAAAGTGGGGGCTTCTGTAGACACATAATCGTGTCTCCCCATTCAAGGATCCAATGATGAAACATACCGCGGTCTTAATGGGTCCGAGCCAAGGGCAGAGCAGTCCGAAGAGCCAAAACTATTTTAAAAGTGTTAAAGCGTATTTTAATAATCCAAAATCTTATTGTATTTCGAGCCCAACTCTTTGAAAAGCCCATTTAATTATTCATTGATAATTAATTATTTTATTTAAATAAAATAAATATTTTCAAAGATATTTTTAAAATGAAAATCAGATTTTATCCTGTAAAATCAGATTTCCTTATTCAAAAGATAAAAGAAAATCGTCACAACTCGTTTTTTATCAAAAAGCTGTCAAAACATGTCAAAAGCAAGGCGGTGCGCCGAGCGCACCAGCCTGCACCGAGCGCATGGTCGTGCGCCAAGCGCACATGTCTGCCACGTAGACCAGTGTGTCACATAGAGTCGTGCGCCGAGCGCACTTCTCTGTGCGATGCACATGCTGTCAATTTTATCTTTTTTAAAATGTGTGCCACGTGGGCAGCTCGCGCGTGACGCGCAGTTCTGTTTTCCCTATAAATAGGCTTCAGTTTTCCGAATTAAAATACGGTTTTTCCACACTTAATACTCGACTTTTACATACTTTACTAAACCCTCTACAAAAAAAACCTCTCTACAAAACTCATACATTCAAACACAAAAACACATTCAAATATACGTTCAGATCTTCAGGCTTCACAATTGCTCGTCCTAAAGGTTGTCAATCTCTCAGACCCAAGCCACGGTATTATCTAGAGGGTCCTTGAATCAATTTATTATTTTTTGATATTACTAACGATTTCCTTCATAATGTAGATCTTTAATATAAAAATTGCTCTTTTGTATATTCTAACCTTTTATTTCTCTTTTCAATTTATTTTCATATATTATTAAATGCTTGCATGATTGTTATATGCATTATTTTTATCAGCCATATGTTATTATTGCTAAACAAGACCTCAATTACTGTTCTAATAATAATTAGATAATTTGGACAACCTGCTAGGTTCCTTGTAATTTGATTGCATAATAACAAATAACTAAAAAATAGTCTTTTATGTGTTTCCTGAACCATCCGATACTTAATTATTTTTAGGGTGCATGAAAATATTCTTTGGTTATTCTATTACATAAAAATTGACAGGAATCGATATTAAGTAGAGGCCAACAATGGGCGAATGTTGTTCATTATGATCGTGGTCGTACCCTCACCCTCGAACTCAATCTATGGTTCATTGACCATCTATGGAGTCAGAACGGGGAAATCTACATTGAATAAGTCCCTAATTTGTCCCTACGGTTTCCCAATATCTAATTAGGTTTATGAGTCTTCCTTTAAAGACTTGTTGGCGACTTCGAAAACGTATTTTAATAAAACCTTAACAATGGGGTAGTCCAATACGCGCTCACACCGCGGTAGGCGAAAATAAAATCACGCCTACACCCCATAATTCATTTTCGGGCTTTACATTAATTGCTTTTCGAGTACAGTAGATAGAAACAACAAATCAAGAAAAGTCAAGCCAACAAGATCTCAAGGCCAAGCCCAATTAGGCTGGGTCGAATATAAAACTTGATACCCAGGGTTCTAATACGAATTACCCCATCATAATTAGGTTGGGTAGTTTCTTTCACCAATGTTATAAACCAAAAGTTTGACAAAATATTGTTCACACCTTATCTCGAAACAATCCAATCCAGACTAATATCTTCATGGGTGGTGCTTGTTGATTAATTTTTCCCTGTGTATTTGAGCATTGTTGAAGGGAAGAATCGTGGCAAATTCAAGAGCTAGATTTTATGGAAAAAAACGGGTCTCCTGATGACCACCCTGTAGGGAGAGTTCTACCCCTGCAGGTGGGGCAATATTACTTAGCCAAATTTTGATGTTTTGAAGAATAATTGAAAGGAAAGAAGAATATGCTTGGGGGCCCGGCCCGACGGATCTCGCCCAGTCGGTTGAGTCGAAGTTTTAATGAACGAAAAAGGCAGCTGAAGACCGCCTGGTCGGGCCATGGACCGCCTATTTGGGAGAGACGAGGATTTTATTATACTTGACAACCGCCTGGTCGCTGGGGAATCTGCCTCGGCTGCCCGGGCGGGTCGATTTTTATACGGTTTAAAGCGCTTGTTATTAAATTCAAAATTAAGTGAGCAAAAATTGTAGAGTATCCAACACAACAGCAATCACATCATCTCCAATAACTGACCATGCATCTCTATGGAAGAATGAGCCAAAACCATCTGTGCCTGGGGCATTGCATCCTGGGATGGAAAATAATGCCTTCTTAACCTCTTCCACTGTATATGGAGCATTTAAAATTTATCTATGCTATGCAGTAATGACTAGACCTTCCTGAATCAATTGATGCACAACCTGTTTCCTTGTTGTGACACTTTCACCAAGAAGTTTATGATAATAAGCTAAGAAAGCTTGAGAAACTAGTATATGGAGTGTCATGCCAGACACAAGCATCATCATCAATGCTATATATTTGATTTTGAATTTTCCTAGCTTTGATGCTCTGATGGAACAAGGATGTATCTCATCTTCATCCTTGATCCAATTAGCTTTTGCTTTTTATGACAGAAATTCCACATAAGCTTGATGTTTCTCTCTGTATGATTGAATTACTGCCAATTCTTCCTCTGCATACTGCAGATTCCCTGGATCATCATGCATCCTCTTTTTAGCACTCATCATTTTATTATATGCGTGCACATCTGCTGCTTGTATCTCTGAATAACCTTCCTTATTCAGAATTCTCAGCTCAGCTTTAATTGCCCTCAATTTCTTCATGATTTGAAACATTCTTGTACCTTGTATTTCCATACTCCAAACTCTTGTAACAATGTCTATAAATTTAGGAGAGTTTCTCTACATAGTGAAATACATAAATGGTTTTTTCCCACCATTATCCACTGGATATATAGTCAGTAATGCTGGTGTATGATCAAAATCACCTTCATTCTGAAAAAAAGACTTCAGTAGAAGGCAAACCATCAATCCAAGCCTGATTTGCAACCATTCTATCAAGCTTTGAGAACACCCTGTGACTACCCTCCTGTTTATTGTTCCATGTATCGAAATTACCAGAGCATTTAATATCTTACAGACCACAAAACAACATGCATTCTGTATATCTACTACCTCAACTTCTCTAACAGGAGCTCCAATTCTTTCCTCAGTACTCATTACATAATTAAAGTCACCACATGACAGCCATGGTGCATCAGTATTGAGCTGCTTTAATTCCTCCCATGATTCTATTCTTCTGGTTCTTTCATTAAAAGCATAAATGAAAGTAACATAAAATCCATCATCACCATTTACTGGTTTCATATAGCAATGAATTAGTTCTTTTGAGCATTTACAAATACTCAAATAAAAACTGTCAGGTTTCCAGGCTATTAAAATTCTACCTTTATCAACCATGCTTGAATTAGATGTAAATCACCAACCACTAAACATTCTTTGATATAATTTTCCAAGGTTCTGAGCCTTAACCTTGGTCTCTAAGAGGCCAATAACACCTGCATTAGTGTTGTGAATAAATTGTTTCACACCCATCTGCTTTCTTGTGCTATTTAGTCCTCTTACATTCGAGTATAAGACTTTATCCATCATTGGTGGGAGGTTCTCCCCCTCCCTTCTGTTTCTCTACATATGTAACATTAATGGTTGAAGTCCTTCCATCTTCTGAGATCAAAGCTTTAAATGTTTTCTGAATATTGGTGGAAGTAGCTCTTGAATTCCTCACTCTAATGGGCTTTAGAGCTTTTTGAAATCCATCTGGATCCTCTTCAACCTGATTTACATTAGCTGTTGTGAAAGTTGTTACCACAACACCATTATCAGCTGTAACATGATTTCCATTCTCAACATGTACCACCTTCTTAGGCACCCACACTTGTTTACTCTTCTTCATTCTACAATTAATTGATGCATGCCCAAAACCTTTACAATGAGAACATTGCATATGCTTCCATTCAAAAGTTACAGGAACAACAGTGAGCTCCCCTTTTTCATTCCAAAACTGCACATATTCCGGAAGGTTCTGAACCATCTTCGCTTCCATCAATATTCGAGCATATTATAACTTTTCTCTATTTTTTGTTGCTTCATCTCCTTTGATTGGATCACCAATCTGAGCAGAAATTTTATGCAATACTTCAAATTCAGCTTCAACTGTACCCATACTGGTAGAATTTTAAGGTCTTTTTTCTCAAATCCATTTCAGGATTCCACTATTTCATGATCAATGGTTTCCTGTCAAAAAAATAATGTCCAGCCAGAACATGATCCCTTGCATCCATCGCTTTGAATCTAACTACAAACATGCCCCGCTTCACCACTGCTACCTTGTCTACATTCTGGTTCTTCCATACTCTACACAGATATCCCTCCATAACCTGAATAGGAGAATTTTCTCCTACTACATAGCAAATAAATGACGAACTCCAATACTCTATTTCTTCCTGGATATCATCTAGTTCTATATGAACTGGTCCAGGTTGATGACTATGATCAACATGTATATCAGCAGGTTTCTCAATTTCAGTCTCAGCAGCAATGGGATCATCATGTATATCATTAACAATATACGTTTCATCTTCAAATTATTGCAAAATAGGAACAAAAAAGTTACCTCTCTCAGAAGACTTTCCTCGAACAGGTTGTGATCTATCAATTTCAGCACTCCTATGAATGGATTGAAGCCATTCATTGAAGGTGTGACGTATTCCAGATTGTTCTCTCAATTCATTCAAATATGATTCAGGTGTCAGCTGTTGACCAATCCCTAAACCAAAATCTAATGCCTCAATACCTAAAATCTCCTCCCTTGATTTAATTCTCAGAGCTTGTGAATCTGATGTAGGTCCTTTAGCCTTCTCTTTCCCTTTTCCATGCTTACTACCTTGAGAATTTCCACCAGATTTCCTTTCCATAGCAACGATGCATAGGAAACCTCATGCACCGAGAGGAAACTTAGAGAGAAAGTTTCAATGTTAAAGTGGCAGACTCCTAAAGGAGGTAAACACCACTCTTATTACCTTAATTCTAAAAACTAAATGCCCTAAAAATGTTACTGAATATAGACCAATTTCATGCTGTAATACAATTTATAAATGTATTACAAAGGTTTTATGTGGTAGATTAAGACATGTTTTACCTGACTTAATAATGGAGAATCAGGGTGGTTTTGTACATGGAAGGTTTATAATCCATAATATTATGGTGATTCGAGATTTAGTTAAACACTATGATAGGAAGCATGTTCAACCTAGTTGTTTACTAAAGATTGATTTACAAAAGGCATATGACACTGTGAACTGGGATTTTCTTAAGGAAATACTTGATGCTTTAGCCTTTCCTTTACGGTTTATAGTGTTGATCATGGAATGTGTTACAACACCAAAAAATTTCATTGATGATTAATGGTGTTATGAAGGGGTTTTTCAGATCATCTAGAGGTTTGAGACAGGGTGACCCCATCTCACCTCTACTTTTTGTGCTTTGTATGGAATATCTTTCCAGAGTTTGAAAAAACTTGGGGAGTTAGAACGATTTCAATATCACCCAAGGTGTAAGGAGGTGAAGCTCACACACATGTGCTTTGCTGATGATTTGATCATGTGTTGTAAAGGAGATTTTGCATCTTCTTACCTGATGTTGAGAGCCTTCAAATTATTTTTTGAGACTATTGGTTTGCAAGCAAATGTGGGAAAATATGCAATATACACAAGTGGTATGGGTAGTAGAGAAAGATAAAGAATTGTAGATGCTTCTGGATTTACACATCAAGCTCTACCATTAAAATATCTGAGGGTGCCAATATGTGCCAAAAGGATTACTGCAGCACAATGTGAAGCATTGATAGAAAAAATGACAGCAAAGATCAGAGTGTGGAGTTCTAGGAACCTGTCCTATACAGCCTGGACACAACTCATTAATTCAGTTTTGCTGAGTTTACAGCAATACTGGGTTCAGGTTTTCATTCTACCACAAAAGGTGTTGAGAGAGATCACAAAAATTTGCAGATCCTTTTTATGGAGTGGTCAATATTTCACTCTGAAACCAGATGATGTTGCTTAGGAGAGGCTATGTTCTCCTAAAATTATGGGAGGATTGGGATTTAGGGATGTATTCAAATGGAATATAGCATGTCTTGGCAAGTATATATGGGCTTTTTCAACTAAGCAAGATAGTCTTTGGTTGAAATTGGTACATGCAGTATACCTTAAAGGGGCAGTTTGGTGGGGTTATGTACCAAATTCAGGCTCTAGTTGGTATTGGAGGAAACTATGTCATGTTAAGGAGCAGCTTAAACAAGTATTTACCCAGGTTGAGTTTAACGATATGTCTGATTATACTATAAAGATTGTATATGATAGGCTGATTCGTGAGCAAGTGAGAATTACTTTGGACAAGGTTGTGTGGAATAGACAGAATCTACCTAAGCATAGATTCATTACTTGGTTAGCTATGTAGGAAAAATTGCAAACTACAGCAAAACTTGCTATAATTAGAGTTAGTAACAGTGATTTACGTCTGTTATGTGCTCAACATAAGGAAGATCATCATCATCATCATCTATTTTTTAGATGTCACTTCAGCTTTACTTGTTTAGTGCATCTTAAGGCTTTGTTTGACTTTTCAGCACATACTGAGGATTTGCAGCAACTCACTAGATGGATTCAGAGTAGCAGGAAGTCAAAATTCCAAAAACAAGTCATGCTAGTAGGAGTAGCAGCACTGGTCTACTTAATTTGGCAGAGTAGAAATAAGGTGTGTTGGGACCATTGTGTTCCTAACATTAATGTAGTATGTAAACAGATCAAAAGTATTGTAAAAGCTAAAGTGTGTGTTTTAATGCCTCAAAAGATTTCTAGGAATGATTTTAACTGGTGTAGTAGCTTATAAGGTGTATGCCTATTTCAGTAGTGTGTGAGAAGCGTTCTTCTTTGTGCTGGTCTAAGGGTTGAGGGGGTCCAACCTAGTTGGTTTGCCTCCCCCTTAGATTGGTTTAAGTTGTAAATTGGTGTTTCATCTATCTACTTAATTACTTGCTTAGCCAAAAAAAAAAAGCGCTTGTTGCGCAGTTTATGAGTTTTAATATAAACACTTCTCCTATTAGTGGATAAAAAACTACGTTTTATATTGTTGTTCAATTATTAGTTTTGAAAGTGATTTTATTCTTTCAAAAACCCTAGTTTTAGTTTTTAGATTATTATCATTCTCAAATACAGTGAAGATCTTAATAGAATTAATTGGTTTCAAGATTTGTTCTTCCGTTGTTATTTTTCTCTTTTCTTATCTATTATTCATTATTAGTTCATGATGCTTGCTTATTTAATTATGATTATGCTGTCCTGAATTATGAGTGAGTAGTTTACTTTCTAGGGATTTAGGAATTACTTGAATGATTATTTGCTTTGTTGATTTATTTGATTCTTGTTATTAATTTATTTGTGTGAATCTGCAAGTTTTGTTAATTATTATTGCAATACAAAGTTATAGACTGAGAGGAAGGATTTTGTATAAGCTCTCAATAGTAGGCTTACTGATCTATGACCATGCGAGAGCGGCTTAATGGGCTTCGAGGTTGGCAATGTTCGAGAAAAATTACATGTGTCCTAGTTAGATTGATTTATTGAGTTTCTTCAGTCATTCTTATATCTTGAATTGCATACATAGTAAACTATTTCCCTAGTCTTTTCCTTATTTGTTATTTCTTGATTTGATTATTTGCAATTAGTTTAGTAAACCGGCTTCCTTTTTATCTGATTTAGTTAGTATAATATTAGATTTTAGACATTATAGTATACCTATTTCCCATGTGGATTCGGTCATGACTTCCCTGACTATCAGTTAGTGGACCTTAGGTTTTACTTTCGATTAGGTCAGGGACTTTAGTTTGTCATTATTATTATTACTTGTAGCCTGTAAGAGAAGAATACTCCTTGAGTGATTTATAGTGCATAAAGGTGGCACAAAGAATAGTTAGTTTACACAAGATACATGCACTAGTAGAATTTTTGCTTATTGCTGCGGTTTTACCCATACGTAGCAATAAACCACGTCAAAAGAAAAGGTAAAATATAAAATAAACCTATTGTTGCGGTTTCGACCGGAAACCGCAGCAATAGATTCCAACCGGACAATTTTCAAACTTAAGTTGACTTTTTGACCAGATCTATTGATGCGGTTTCCAGGAGGAACTGCAGCAATAGATTAAAATATTATTTTTTATTAATATTTTAATCTATTGCTGCGGTTTCTTATAGGAACCACAACAATATCCCTTACAAGTTCATTACAACTTAGGGCTTTTAGCGCTCATCCTCACGCCTCTCTCCTCATTCAAACTCTCTCTCACGCCTCTCATCCTCTTTCACTTTCAGACTCTCTCTCACCCTCTCTCCTCTTTCAGACTCTCATCCTTCGACCTCTCTCATCCTTCGACCTCTCTCATCCGTCGACCTCTCTCATTATGTCATCTCTTTCGTCCTCACCACCATGGTGAAGCAACGCGCTCCATCTTCGTTCAACGAGAAACACTCCATCTTCCTTCAACGAGAAGCGCTCCATCTTCGTTCAACGAGAAACGCGCTGACATCCACGGTGAAGCAAAATACCTGAAGACGAATTCGGCCCTTGTTCGTCGCCTCCAACGAGTTTGGCGGTGGTCATCCATGGCGAACTTCGCTGACATCCATGGCGAAGCAAAATACGAATTGTTAGGGTTTTTATTTCAATTTTTTCTCAATTTTCTTAAGAATAATAAATCTTCAACTAATTTCGTTTCGTCGTTATCATATTTGTGAATTGCATCAGTTTAGTGCTCATCTTGAATTAGGATTTTGATTTTATTTTTTTTATCTTTTCTCGTTTCAGCAATTTCAGTAATGTGCTCGAGTATGAATAGCGGTGGTCCGTGGTCATGTTTGTAGATCTGTTTTTTTTTTTTGGGTGAAGGTAGATCTGATTTTTTTTAGGTTAGTGTTATAGGTAGATGTCGTCGATATGTTAGTTAAATTTTTTTTAGGTTAGTGTTATAGGTATATCTGTTAGTCAAATTTTGTTATAAGTTCTGTAAGAATATGGTTCTATATAATATATGAGTGTAATGATGTAAGTTAAGTGTTTTTTAGTTTTTTTTTTTTTTTTGCACTCTCTCTCATTGTATATGAATATCGAAATATTTTTTTTTGAGCTGTAATACCTATTGCTGCGTTTTTTACCCAAAACCGCAGCAATTGGCTATAATTTTTTTAATAAAAAATAAACCTATTGCTGCGCTTTTGGCTAGGAATCGCAGCAATAGCTTGGCCTATTGCTGCTGTCGAAAACCGCAGCAATAGGTTAATTACCTATTGTTGTGCCCTTAATTGTTGCGCGGTCAAAACGGCTGCAAAATGCCACTTAATGACCGCAACAATAAGCAATTATTCTACTAGTGATGTATGTCTAAGTGTTTTGGACATAGTATCATGTACTCCCTTTGTACTTTTTAGTTTGCATGTTTCAATTGTGTGCGTTTGCCAATGCACTTTTATGACCCTATATATCTTTTATCACATATTAGTAAAAATTATAACGATGGGTTATTATAAAGTACTAATTGAGACGAATCAAACAAGACCCCATATGACTGTAATTTTTCTTTATACTATATTGAGAATAAGAATTTAAAAGATTCCCTCTAATAGAGAATAGTGTCAAGATTTCAAGTGACCAAACTTAAAAAATATAGAGGACTACTATGATTTGTTTGGAACTTAGTATCATGCTTAGGAAACTATGATAATTCTTAGGCAAGATTATTTGCAGTGAAATATCAAGTTTATGTGACTATTGTATTGAAGCATGTGATTATCTATTTATTATGTGTTTGTATAGATTGTTGATACAAGCACGTAAAGGGAGTTTTATTATTTATTAATCATGTTTTATTTATTACCTATGATTGGTAAATATGGTTATGGGATTTAATCATGTACTAATCCATGTTTAATATTATTTCCTACGGAAAGATAAAGGCTGGTTATTGGAATTAATCGTCGTATTATTTCATACTTTATTTTTTATTCTTTCAAGATTGTGGATCTCATTGAGTAAGTGGAAGGTATGTCTTAATGACATTGGTATAATATTGATTTTATTCAACAGTTCGGTTAAAAGGATTAATGGTTAGTGTAGACACATAATCGTGTCTCCCCATTTAAGGATTCGATGATGAAACATACCGTGGTCTTAATTGGTCCGACCCAAGGGCATAGCAGTCTGAAAAGCCAGTCAAAACCATTTCGAAAAGTGTTAAAGTCCTATTTTAAAGCCCAATTAATTATTCATGATAATTAATTGTATTTTGAGCCTAATTCTTTGAAAAGCCCAATTAATTGATTTATTTTAATAAATAAATATTTTCAAAAGATATTTTTTATAAGTTAAAATCAGATTTTATCTCGTAAAATCAGATATCCGTAATTAGAGGATAAAAGAAATTTTTTAAAACGCGTTTTAAATCAAGCTGGCAAAGGCACGGCAGGAGCAAAATATAATAAAAATAATACACACATTAGCACGCCATATAATAAAAATAATAGTTCGACTCCCAATAATTATAAAAATAAAAATCATTGATTTAGAGAACATAATAGTTTTAGGGAAAACTTTTATGAAAAACTAGGAGCAAAATTATGGGTTGTTACAAAAACAGTTTGTATTAACTGATCTGGTTCAGCAAAAAATCGGATCAGTTAATTTACCCTTTCATTTGCGCGCAAAAATAATGATTGAACTGATCTGGTTTAGGACCCAACCGGATTAGTACTTTTGAATCATTTAGCATTTTTTCCACTAGTGGTCGTGGTCGGGGAGGTGCTCCATTTGCCCTTGGTCTGCCTCTTAGTCTTTTTGGCTGAGGTTATGCTAGTGTAGTTGTGTCTTTGTTGGGACACATGCTCTTATTATGTCTTTTGTTGTTGCCCACACGACAAGTGATTTCCAAACCATGCTTGATTAGATTTCCAGGCCTTTTTGGATCCTCAAATGGGTCTTTTCTTATGTTCTTTCGAGGCTTTCCAGTACCTATTTTTGATTGGTGGTGGATCCACAACTACGCTGCTTTGTGGCCAGTGTCATCTCTCACCAGCTAAGGGTGGGATTGAGTTTGCATAGGCTTTCATGTAGGTGACCTGCTTGTAGCAGTCATGAATGTAATCCTCGGGCCTCCTGTAAATGAAGAATATAACTGCACAAGCATGGCAACATGGTATCCCACTCATGTCCCACTTTCTACATGTACATGTTCTTGCTTCCAAGTTCATTTTCAAGCTTTCCAAGTAATGATTCACTTGGAACAAAATGTCAGAGGAGGGCATAACTTCACAATGGGCAGCCTCTGCTTTCTCCTTCTCCAACATCTGTTGAATTCTTAAGCATATGTTAGAGGTACACTTTTCAATTTCTTGTCTCTTTTTCACAAGTCTTTACATCAAGGTTGCTCTTATATCCTCCATCATGTACAACAAATGCTTTTCTCTAGCATGTATTATGTACCCATTAAAGGTCTTTGCCATGTTCCTGGTGATCACATATGCTTTCACAGTTGTCTTCATGAATGCTCTACAAAAGACCTCTGGATTGTATACTGTAGGCCTTTGCAATTGTCCAAAACTTCAACTTCATATCATCCCCTTTGCAGTTCTTGTTCCATAGAGCAAAAATATGCCGAGCACAGTGCTTGTGCACAGCCATGGGGAGCACAGTTGCAACACTACTAAGGATGGACTATCTTATCAAAACAACCATGAAAAGGTTAGTTAGTCATTACAATCATGAAAAGGAGGAAGAGTTAACAAGAAAAGGAGGAAGTGTTATACCCGATGTTCATTTGATAATATCATAATGTTTGTCCCATCCCCAAATTCCAAGCTTCTTTGCAAGTTCAGTAAGAACCACTCCTGTGAATTGTTGTTTTCACCCTCATCCACAGCCTATGCTACTGGATACATCTGATCATTTCCATCCCTTGCTACTGCCACACCATCAACTGCCCCCCCAAAAAAGTTTTCAAAAAGAAGGCATCTATGAAGATCACTTTCCTACCCCCTTATGTCCACCCCTTTTGGACACCCTCAAAACAAACATACAACCTCTGGCGAATTAGAGGTGGAGCTTCATCCTTCATGAAGGTCACAAGGTCCAAATGTGTGTCTTCACTGAACTGTTTCGGAGCCTCTAAATACTTTCCCACCTTACTGTAATGTTCCTTCATGCTCCCATGAAGTTTCCTATGAGCATAGTTGTAGGCATGTTTTTATTCGCCTATGCGGGATAGGCGCGTATTTGACTAACTCATTGTAAAGGTTTTATTGAAAAATGTTTTGAAGTCGCCAACAATTATTTCAAGGAAGACTCATAAACCGAATTGGATATTGGAAAATCGTATAATAACTTAGGGACTTATCCAATGTAGAATTCCCTGTCATGACTCCATTAATGGTCAAAGAACCATAGATTGAGTTCAGGGGTGAGGGTACGAATAAGATCAAGAATCAAATTCGTCCATTGATGGCCTCTACTTAATATTGATTCATGTTAAGTTTTATGCAATTAAATAAGCAAGCAATATGTTAATGCAATCTATAAATAATCAATGGCAGTTCATTAAACAAACAAAAGACTAATTTTTTTGGGACATGTTATTATGCAATCAAATTACAAGGAACCTATCATGTTGTCCAAATTATTTTAATTTAATATTAGAACAGTTCTTTAGATCTTTGATTGGCAATAATAATCATGTGAAGTGATGAAAGCATTAAAGCATATAATCATGCATATGAATATATAGTATAATATAAAATAAATATAAAAAAGACAAGATTTTGGGAAGAATGTACAAGAGAGTGTTAGTTCCTTCAGGATCTACATTATGACAAGTAAATTGTTAGTAAAAAAAGGAATTAAATTGGAATTGACCCTCGAGAATTATACCTTTGTCGCTTGGGTTTATGCAACGATCTTCAGGATGAGCAATCTTGAAGCTTGAAAAAGGAAATTCGAAGGGATGAAGGTGTTTCAATGTGTTTGAGTGTATTTTAATATGATTTTGAGTGTCTGAATATGAGTTTGAATGTTTGAATATGAGTTTGAGTATAGGAGAGTATATGTAGAAGTCGTAGGAAAGCCTTATAAAAAGTCGTTCGAAGAAACAAGGTGTATATAGGCAAAGGAAACCGAAACGAATTGAAAAGATAAAATAAAATTGTGCGCCCGGCACACCACTTTGCGCTTGACACACAGCCCGTGCGCTAGACGCACAGCTTCGCGCCACACACACTTGCTTTCTAGCCGGTTTTTTTATTGTTTTATGATTTTTTTAGCCTATGATAAAATATATTTTTGAAATCTGAAATCAGCAATATTTAGGAATAAAAACCTGGTTTTCGAAATACTAATTATCAAGAATAATTAATATTAAAATATTAAAAATGCAATTAATTATCAGGAATAATTAATTGGGCTTTAAAATTGGACTTGGATTGTTTTAAACCAATAAATAGACTTTATATTTTCGAAATGCTTTTGGGCTTAGCTTGTTCGATTGCTCTTCCTTGATTTTTGTGTCTACGTAAGCCCCCACTTTAAAAATTGATTAAGGTTCAAGAAACCGATAGTCAAAGTGTACGGTGTCGGGACGAAGAACGATTCTAAGCGCCCTGTAGTTTAGAACTGATCTGTATATCGTCGGTTTCCTGCAAAACAAAGTTAGTCTGCAAGACGATAAATATAAGTAACCTGAGTACCTGCAGGAGAAGATGTTAGCATATCGGTGTAAACAACTCAGATAATAATGCACATAATGATGCAATAATGCAAACTTAGACTCTTTAAGGATGCATGAGACGCTATGCATGGATTAAGGTTATGCAAAGCTAAGAAAGATGAAACTCATGCAAGGTCAAGGTTATGCAAGGCTAGGAAAGATGAAATGTAATGCAAGGTCATGGTTTTGCAAGGTTAGGAGATCTGGATAGGTACGCAAGTGAGATCCACATATTACAACTACTCGGGGTACGCAAGTGAGATCCGCAGATTATAACTACTCGGGAGTTTGATTTGGAGGAACCACTACATATATAGGAAGCCCCCACTTAAGGTAAACTTGTCTTGAATTAGGCGTTTCGATCCTAGATTGGAATGTACTTGATCTGTATTGAGCATTCAGAGTTCTTCACTTAGGGTTTTCTCTGGGGAGTTGATACAGGCAAAGTCAGATATAGCCAGAGACCATGGAATTATCGGAGCGTCCTTTAGGGAGAAGGAGAGCTTGGATTGAAAAATATAATGTTGAAATTTGTGACTCAAATAGATGTAGGTGAGAAAAAGCTTTGACGTGGCTAGGTTCAGACTCGAGTCTATGTCGGTATCTAGAAACAGCATACTTTTGAATTCAAGAAAGTCAAATCATTAGACCTTGATTAATTTTATTATATTAAAGCGGTCGGACCTTGATTAATCATTAGACCTATGTATCCTTGTGGAATCAGACCATTCGTAGTTATGGATTTGATTTCTTTTTTATCTTTTTTATTTTGTGCTCTAACTTTTGCCTAGGTCGCCCTTTCGGGTTTTAAACCTAGCGGGCTTGGACGGACCTTGAAGAAGGAGTTAGGAAAGGTTGAAAGGTTAGAGGTTTGAAGTTTTGATGAAGGTTCAATTGGTTGGGCTAAGGTAAGATCATGTATTTCGATTAAATGGGTAAGGTTTTTCTTTTTGCTTTTACATTTTCTTTTACATTTGCTTTGTGCGTTTTCTTTTGCTTTTGCTTTGCTTTCTTTTTTTCCACACTTTAAATATTTCACTTTTTTTTATTGTTGCCTGGCATTGACTTTTTATGTACTGAGACTTCCACACAAGTTTTTTTGTGGTTTTGGGTATTGGAAGGCTTTGAAGGTTATTTGTGGAGCTTTGATTTGAAAGACTATTTGGCTAAGGATAATGGAGATGATGGTTTATCAGGATGATGGCTTTTTGGAATGATGGAGGGAAGAGGGATATAACTTTTAATCCAAAGTATGTCTATTTTATACTCCCTCCGTCCCAAAAAGATCTGAACACTTGTTGGGACACGTAGTTTAAGGTGATAAGTTGTAGTGTGATTATCAAATGTTATTTTATTTAAAAAGCAGATGTGATAGAAGTTGGTGGGGTATTTTTTATTAGAGGAGAGAGAAAGTTGGGTAACTTTTTATTGATAAAAGGTAGAGTGTGGGCCAAATATGTGTAAAAGAAATAATATATTAATGGTGGGACCATGCCAAAAATAGAAGTGTTCAAACTAATTTGGGACAAACATAAAAGGAAAGTGTTCAGACTATTCTGGGACGGAGGTAGTATTTTTCTATTTTTCTATTTTTTTATTAATCAAGGTCTTTTAGAGACAATCTGATTCGAGTTTCATCATCGAATTTGAAGCATCAATGATGGAAGGCCAATGAAAATAAAAAATAAAATAAAATGAAACAATGGAAAGGCTATAATAAATGATGTCCTAGAGTGACATAGACTTGGTGGGAAAGGACAAAAATGGCTTAGGGTAAGGACTCTCTGACTCAACCTAGAATTCCGAAAATAAATAACAAAGCATGTTGAATTGTTGATGCACTCTGCAAAAGGGTTGTTGGTGATGTTGATTCTCGTTATAGCAAATATCAGAAGTCTGTTGTCATCGACCATATTTTGCAATGCATTTGTAGGATCCAACACTAGATGTCGATGTTCATTATTCCGTCGGAACTCGCAAGTAGATTTACATGTTGCACCTTTTGAATTTTCTTTTAGGTGTAGGGTTCGGAGTAGACCCTATAGAAGTGATCACGCGTCTATTGTGAAGGCGGTCAAAAGTAATCTCATGACTCTAAATGAAGTCGGGGTGGTGATAGTGTGATTGATGAGCTTTAAAGTAGGATCACATTTTGTTCCTCCATTAGGTGTTCCAAAGTTGTAATCTCGATTGGTCATGAACATAATCGAGTGGACCTCGCTTGTAAGTTTGTAGTAATAAAATTTGAAATGTGGAATGGAAATGAGACGGACGGTTTGGAAATGATAAATGAGAATGGAAATGGAAAATGATAATGGAAATGGGTTTTGGAATGGTATGGGACTAATTGTATGGAAATACAGACATGGACTGGACTGGACTATGCAAGAAGATTGGACTCGATGGCTGGGCTTTCTATGGCGATAAGAAAAGCATTCACTAGACATAATGGGTTACCCTTATGGACTTAGGGGTGATTCGCTTCGCCAGACTCGATGATTTTGGGTTGTTATGGATCTAAGATGGACTAGCTTCTCTAGACTCAAAGGTTTTGGGCCATTATGGACTTAGGGTAAACTAGCTTCGCTAGACTGGAGGATTTGGGATGCTATAGATGTAAGATAGGAGTAGCTTCGCTAAACTCGGAGGGTGCCTTTATGGTCTTAGGGGTGACTAGCTTCGCTAGGTCTAATGGGTGCCATTATGGTCTTAAAGGGTCAGTAGCCTCGCTAAACTCAAAGGGTGTCGTTATGGTCTTAGGGATGACTAGCTTCGCTAGGTCTAAAGGGTGTCATTATGGTCTTAAAGGGTGAGTAGCTTCGCTAGACTCAAATATAATGGTGCCTTTATGGTCTTAAGGATAACTAGCTTCGCTAGGTTCAAAGGGTGTCGTTATGGTCTGAAAGGGTGAGTAGCTTCACTAAACTCTAAGGGTGCCTTGATGGTCTTAAGAATAACTAGCTTTGCTAGGTTCAAAGGGTGCCATTATGGTCTTAAAGGGTGAGTATTTTCGCTAAACTCTAAGGGTGCCATTATGGTCTTAAGGGTGAGTAGCTTTGCTAACTCAAAGGGTGTCATTATGGTCCTAAGGGTGAGTAGCTTCGCTAACTCTAAGGTTGCCTATGTGATCTTTAAGGAATGCTAGCTTCGCTAGACTAAATGGTTTGGACTTCGTCCTATATGGGTTTGGAATTGGACTTGGCCTTTATGGACTTAAGTTTTGGACTAGTTTTTATATTGGTTTGGAATTAGACTTGACTAGGGCTTACATTGAGATGCAAACTAGACCTATGATTTGAATTGGGCCTTATATGGACCTAACTTTGGAGTTAGACTTGGCAATGCACATGGGCTTGACATAGGAAATGGACTAGGTTTAGACTCAGATTAGAATAGACTAGGATTAGACTTCGACTAGGCTTGACATAGATGATTAGGGATCACATAAAGATGCAAATGGGCCCAGATTTTAATATGGGCTAGACTTAAATGGGCCTAAGATGGACACTAATGCTAGTGAGCCTAATATGAGTGTAGGGACTCGAATTTAGATGGACCTAGGATGAATGCAAATAGACTCTAATGCACATGGGCTTAAAATGAATGTAAATGGATTGGAATTGGATTGATGGTATTAGATTGGAGATGTTTGGACTAGGCTTAAAATTTTCGAAATTCGTTTTTGAAAGGGACCCCTTGTTTTTATCTTTTATTTGGAAAAGATGATGGATTAATTTTGAAAATTTTCTTTTTAAAAAGATTGGAGATTTTTTTTGAAGTCGCCAAATTGTAGGCGTTTTTTATTTGCCTACACGGGATGAGCGTGTATTTGACTACCTCATTTTAAAGGTTTTATTGAAAAATGTTTTGAAGTCGCCAACAAGTCTAAAGCACTTATAAATCTAATTGGATATGGAAAAACCGTAGGGATAACTTAGGGGCTTATCCAATGTAGATTTCCCCGTCATGACTCAATTAATGGTCAATGAACCATAGATTGAGTTCGGGGGCGAGGGTACGAATAAGATCAGGAATCAAATTCGTCCATTGATGGGCTCTACTTAATATTGATTCATGTCAAGTTTTATGTAATTAAATAACCAAGCAATATGTTGATACAATCTGTAATCAATTAATCTATGTCAGTTCATTAAACAAACAAAAGAATAATTTTTGTTGACATGTTATTATGCAATTAAATTACAGGGAACCTAATAGGTTGTCCAAATAATCTGAATTTAATGTTAGAACAGTTCTTTAAATCTTTGATTTGCAATAATAATCATGTGATGTGATGAAAGCATCAAAACATACAATCATGCATATGAATATATAATATAGCATAAAAGAAATATAAAAAAGAGAGATTTAGGGAAGAATGTACAAGAGAGCGTTAATTCCTTCAAAATCTACATCATGACAAGTAAATTGTTAGTAAAGAAGGAATTAAATTGGAATTGACCCGCAGGAATTATACCTTTGTCGCCTGGTCTATGCAACGATCTTCAGGATGAGCAATCTTGAAGCTTGAAATAAGAAATTCGAAGGTATGAATGTTTTTCAATGTGTTTGAATGTATTTAATATGAGTTTGAGTGTTTGAATATGAGTTTGAGTAGAGAGTATATGTAGAAGTCGTAGGAAAGCCTTATAAAATGTCGTTGGAAGAAACGAGGTATTTATAGGCAAAGGAAACCGAAAACGAATAGAAAAGATAAAATATAACTGTGCGCCTGGCGCACCGCTTTGCGCGTGACACACAGCCTGTGCGCCAGACGCACATCTTTGCGCCACACGCACGTGTTTTCTGGCTGGTTTTTTTTATCTTTTTAAGATTTTTTTATCCTTTGATAGAATATATCCTTTAAAATCCCAAATCATCTATCTTTAGGACTAAAAATCTTATTTTGAAAATACTAATTATTAAGAATAATTAATATTAAAATATTTAAAATGCAATTAATTATCAAGAATATTTAATTGGGCTTTAAAATTGGACTTGGATTGTTTTAAACCAATAAATAGACTTTATATCTTCGAAATGCTTTTGGGCTTAGCTTGTTCAATTGCTTTTCCTTTGGAGCAAACTAATGAGGACGACGGTATGTTTCATCATTGGGTACTCAATGGGGAGACACGATTTTGTGTCTACAATAGTACTTCACCTTGTATACAAAATCTCTTTATGATCACCCTGTAACCTCTTCTAACTGTCTCCATAATCTCCTTTGTAAGCCAATGTGGCCTAGTCTTGAAAACTTCCAACAATTGGTCTGCTAGCCAAGTGGACATCAGTTACTTGTTTTTGTTCATGTTTCTTGTGCAAGTGTGTTCACTAACCACTATTTTCACAACAAATGACCCTCTTCTGGAATCCTAAGATGCATACAACTTGAATGGACAAGCTTCAATACACCTCACACCTACCCTTTGCTGTCTTCACTTGTTACTTACAACAATACCCGAGTTCTTTATTCACAACTTATTTGAAGTCTTCCCTTGTTCCACACTTCTGACCAACCTTCCACTGGAACACTGTAAAGTCAGTGTCCTTGCCAACTAGAAGGCTTTTTCTTGTTCTCCTCAGGTGCACTGTTTCCTCTTCATCAATGGCAGGAGGAGCGTGGATTGCTTCATCAAACTCCTCATAGTCATACACAAGTTCTTCTATTGTTGTAATCACCCTGTTAGCCCCGGGAATTGTGTCTTTTACTTGAGAAGCAAGCTTCCCTTCAAGAGCATTAGCCTGAAGTTGTTGAGCAAATTCAAGAAGCTTGTGGTTGAATCCTCTGATGATTTCCCTTGTTGTCTTCAACTCATCATCACTGGAGTCTAAATTATCATTCAACTCAGGGTCCTTTAAGTGCTCCAAATCATCTTCAGGTTCATAGTCTAGGTCATCTTCCTCATCTTCATACTCAAAATCATCCTCACCATCATCTCCTAAATCATCCTCCCCATCAGGTGCATATTCATAGTCAAGCTCATCTTCCTCATCCTCATTAGGTGCATAATCATAGTTTATGGGACTTGGTGGTCTTGGATCCTCCCACTCATAACCATCAAGAACTTCTGACATGGATAAGGTTGTTGTTGTGTTTTTTTCGGTGTTATGTTTGTGTTTCAGATCTAGGATTTGCAAATGTTTCAAGTGAGAAGGTAGGTGTGAATGGTGTTGAGTTTTTGGCATGTGACTTTTGTGCTTTCAAGAATTATGACTGCCCCAAAATAACCACACTTAACTTCCATATATTAGGTGGAAAGTATATGGTGTCATCATTTAGCACAATAGACTCATGGGTAAGGTGTATCCTTCTAGGACTAACTCTCACAAGAACATTTACAACCCTCTTGGGTGTCAGTTTTTTAGGTCTTGTTGGTTTAGTTTGCTGTGTCAATTGAGCTGCTAAGTTGTTATCAACTTGTGACAAAGTCTCATCATTAAGGAAGTCAAGCTCCACATTACTATGAACTACATACAAGTCAATGCACCCAATTTCCCCCCATTTCCCTAACATGATCAACATCATCAAATACCTTCTTCAAACCAGTTTCTAAGCTCCTCCTAGGTATCAAGTAGTACATTAACTGTATATTCTCATAATTACCACACCTCTTGGCCAAATCTCTTAAATCCCAAAAACAAAGTTCATCCGGGGTCGACCATAAATGTCCTAATCTTCCGTCCCACATATGCATGACCATTTTTCAACTTCTTAAACACACCACCATGAATAGATTTCAATATAGCACCTTCTATCACTAGATCAACCAACAATCACAACAAATAAAACAAAAGCATAAATTAGGGTAAAATTCAAACAATATAAACAGCAAAAAGAAGAGGGGAAAAAAGGAAAAACATAGGCGTGTTAAAGGAACAAAATTAAAGTATCAAATAATTGAGCGTTTTTTGGCAACCAATTGCAGGAAAATAAAACCATAATTCAGAACGGTTAAAGGCATGAAATTTATATGCTTACCTGAAGACCCAATTTCGAACGAATTGAAAAACTTTGTGGTTCGAGAAACCCTCAATTGCGAACCTTTGTGCAGTAAAATTGGCGAACTCAAATCACTCCTCATGGATGTTACTTCATGGTTGACTTAAACAAGGGCTTTTCCTTCGTGTTTGGAAGAAAAACAGTTCTATAGGAAGGGTTGTTTATTAGGCAGTGGGTTTTGGAGGGAAAAAGGGTTTAATTGACCTGATTAACTGGTTTCCAGTGAATAATACCATTTTAAGCAGATTAGGTGCAAAGTTGGGAATATTCTAAAATTAAGTGAATTTGGGATTAAGGCCCTGTTCTTTTGAACTTATTTTGGCTGAAATTAAATTAAATTAAATTAACTAAACTGAAATTAAATTAACCGAACTGAAATTAAATTAAATTAACTGAAATTAAAGTAATTGAAATTAAATTAATTGAACTGAAATTAAATTAACTGAACTGAAACCAAATTTATTATTATTATTATTATTAATTATTTATTATTTATTATTTATTTTTAATTATTTATTATTAATTATTTATTATTTATTATTTATTATTTATTATTTACTATTTATTATTTATTATTAATTATTAATTATTAATTATTAATTATTAATTATTTATTATTTATTATTTATTATTTATTATTTATTATTTATTATTTATTATTTATTATTTATTATTTATTATTTATTATTTATTATTTATTATTTATTATTTATTATTTATTATTTATTATTTATTATTTATTATTTATTATTTATTATTTATTATTTATTATTTATTATTTATTATTTATTATTTATTATTTATTATTTATTATTTATTATTTATTATTTATTATTTATTATTTATTATTTATTATTTATTATTTATTATTTATTATTTATTATTTATTATTTATTATTTATTATTTATTATTTATTATTTATTATTTATTATTTATTATTTATTATTTATTATTTATTATTTATTATTTATTATTTATTATTTATTATTTATTATTTATTATTTATTATTTATTATTTATTATTTATTATTTATTATTTATTATTTATTATTTATTATTTATTATTTATTATTATTATTTATTATTATTATTGTTATTATTATGATTATTATTTATTTATTATTATTATTATTATTATTATTATTGTTATTATATTTAAAATTATTATTATTATTTATTATTATGTATTTATTTATTTATTTATTATTTGTTATTTATTATTTATTATTTATTATTTATTATTTATTATTATTATTATTATTTATTATTTATTATTTATTATTTATTATTTATTATTTATTATTTATTATTTATTATTTATTATTTATTATTTATTATTTATTATTTATTATTTATTATTTATTATTTATTATTTATTATTTATTATTTATTATTTATTATTTATTATTTATTATTTATTATTTATTATTTATTATTTATTATTTATTATTTATTATTTATTATTTATTATTTATTATTTATTATTTATTATTTATTATTTATTATTTATTATTTATTATTTATTATTTATTATTTATTATTTATTATTTATTATTTATTATTTATTATTTATTATTTATTATTTATTATTTATTATTTATTATTTATTATTTATTATTTATTATTTATTATTTATTATTTATTATTTATTATTTATTATTTATTATTTATTATTTATTATTTATTATTTATTATTTATTATTTATTATTTATTATTTATTATTTATTATTTATTATTTATTATTTATTATTTATTATTTATTATTTATTATTTATTATTTATTATTTATTATTATTATTATTATTATTATTATTATTTATTATTTATTATTATTTATTATTATTATTATTTATTTATTATTATTATTATTCTTTATTATTATTGTTTTTATTATTATTATTATTATTATTATTATTATTATTATTATTATTATTATTATTATTATTATTAAGTTGAACTTAACTGAACTTAAATTAAATTAACTGAAATTAAATTAACTGAACTGAAATTAAATTAACTGAACTGAAATTAAATTAAATTAATTGAAATTAAATGAACTGGACTGAAATTAAATTAACTGACTTAAATTAAATTAACTGAACTGAAATTGACTGAAAATAAGTCCAAAAGAACAGGGCCTAATATGAGAAGACCATCAAAAGGTGGGATGATTATTTTCCATTTTTCCTATTATTTATTGTAAAATGTATTTTTAGAAAGATAGAATAATAAGGGTGTTACAATTGTTCTCCAAGATAAATCTAATTTTTTATTTATATTAGGAAGAAAAGAAAACACACATATTTGAGAGAAAAGTATACTCCCAATTTTATTCCCGTTCGTCGGGGTTCCTACTGATAAGTGTATTTCTAATGCACTTTGTGGACTCCTTTTAGCTCAATTTGATCCTCTTTCTCCCCTTTCTTCCCTCTTTCTTCTCCCTTTCCCCTTCTATTTCATGCACTTGATCATTCTTGATCATAGTGATATTTTGCTAGATTTTCAGTCATTTTTGACCAAATTACTAGTACATTTGCTTTCACCCTGTTTTGCCATATTCTTAATATAGGTGGATCTACCTAAGATGGCTATGAGTTGTAGAGTTGGCAAAAGAAAGCAATGAAAATAGAGCACACGTTGAGAAATGGTGTGCTTGCACCATGCCCCATGTCCACTCGCACAAAAGAGCATATAGTGCCATAAAATCTTGTATTGGGAACTTCAAATGAACATAACTTTCAAATCACAAGTCGGATGAAGGTAATTCTAGGTGGAGGTGAAAGCTCGTTTCGATAGCTTTCCAAAAACTGGTCATAAGCTTGATTTGGATAAAAAACGAAGAAGTTATGCTCGTTTAAAGTTGAACTGTCCGACCAGATCAGAAAGAATGGTGCGCCCGCACCTGATTTTGGTGCGCCCGCACCATTTAAATCTGCGAAGAAAGCAATGCGTGTTTTAATAACAAGAGTTGATTAGTTTTTGCGACTTATGCTTTATTCTAGAGTTTTAGAGAGTTTATTAGGGTTCCATATTAGAGAGAAAACTTTTTGCTTATTCTAAGATTTGAGATTCGTAGATTATAGTTTGTGATTTCTACACATTGAAGGTACATTTAATTCAATTAGTTTAAACGTTTTCAGTTTTTATTCTCTCTTTTTGTTGTTATTCTTTGTTCTTCCATATTATTAGATCTCCTTTATTATAGTTTCGTAATTGTTATTTTCTTCAGATTAATTATCTCTTAATCATGTTTAGCCCTAGATTAGTTATAAATTTCATGTTTTTATGCTTAGAATCCATGATTAGTGAGTAGTTTCCTATCTAGGATTTGGGTGAAAGTATGGATTAGGGTTTAAATGTATTGTTAATGTGATTGTGTTGATCTATAGATGTTTATGCATTGATCTTGGTGTTTTGAGGCCTTAGGATAGATATTGATCACATTTATACTATGGTATTTTGAATTCAAATGTTCTTAAATCGAATTTTGAACTCTTTTATCATCCCCATGAATCAACTTAGTTTCTAGGCCAAGATCATTCGAGAGAGGATTTAGTTGATTGATTAAGCGATTATTCTTGAGGACCATTCGAGAGAGGACTCGAGTATTTTAGAGGAAAACTAAACCTTGCATAATCGTCACCTTTGATTCACAATTGCATTAATGATTGTTGTTCCGCTTTATTCCATACTAGTAACCTTAACTCTAGTGTCTTCCTTATTCATATTTTCATCTCATATTATTTGCTAGTTCTTTGATAATAGTTAGTTTTAGTTGTTACAAAAATCATTCAAAACCCCAAAAACCCTTCAATTAGGTAATTTAGACTAAATAGACTTTGATTAATCCCAATTTCCCTATGGATCGACCCTTGACTTGCCTTTACTACGTTCTTAGTAATTGCTTGTTAGGAGTTATAAATATTGTTTAAAAAGCGATTTTTGGTGCCATAACGACACACTAAAATCCATTTATCAAAATGGCGTCGTTGCCGGGGAAGTTTTTATTTTATGTGGTAAGTGTTGTTTATATGAGTCTAGGATTTTGTATTTAATTATTTTTTGTTTTTTTTATCTTTTTTTAAAGACAATTCCAAAAAATGGTAAACTTCTTTTTTCCTCAATACGAGGATGAACCATTATGGAATTATTATCAGAGATTTGAGAACACTCTTCGAACTAAGTATAGACTTGAGATTTGGGAGATGTGTGAGGTGATGTATGAGGGTTTGAATATGCATACAAGAGAAATAGTGGAGTCTATGTTTAATGGTGAATTTCGATCCCAACACTTTGATGAAGCATGGAGTTTCTTTGGGTGGTTGTCTAGAGACACTTATGAGTGGGACCATAGAAATACTACTTTCTCAAATTTAGAAGATGTCTCTAGCTGTGAACTACATGTTTATTCTGAAATTCTTGATTCACTCAAAGAAAATATGGCATTGTTAAAGAGATGTGATTCTATGATGGACAACATTGTCGAATCTAGCAAAATATCAATCGAAACATTGGGTCGAATTATCAATAGTCAAAATCACTCTTGCATGACTATAACCGATGAATATGATGATTGGGATATGGATGAGAACGCCATAGTAGAGGAATCATTTGTTGAGAAAGCTTACAGTATAGAGTCTAATAATGTTGAAGAAGTGGTTGATGAGACTTTTGTTTCTACTCGTCCTCTTCATATTCCTTTTTTAAGGAAACTCGACTTAGTTCCTTCCTTCCCCATCTTATTCCCTCTCCTGAAAGTTTCACCATTGGAAGAGCCTTTTGCCTCTATAAACCTACACAAGACTCAAATGGAAGTCATTGAGGACATGATCGATCTTAAATTTTGCAAGGACCAACAAAAGGAGAACTCGCAGTTTTCTTCTATTCATTTGAATTTTGATGTTTGTTTTTCATACTTTCTAGGATTCTTTCGCAAATTTCATTATTTTCGACACTCATCTCTTGGTAAGCATATAGACGCATTAAAATTTGTGCATGCTCTTTGTTTATTTCTTTCCTATTTGATCCATTGTGAAATGTGTGCTAACGCTTATGACAAATTATTGAGATCTTTGTCAAATTATTTAGTGGTAAAGTCTAGATATTTATCCTAAAAGAGCACTTTCCGAGAGGTATTATGAGACATTTCTCCTGATCTTATTTGGTTTGGATTTTTGCTTGATTTTGTGCCCTTACTTCCTCCCTTACTTTCTCTTTACTTGTTAACTCCGAGGACGGAGTTTGTATTAAGCTTGGGGGAGTTATAGCATGTGTTCTCTCATTCTCAAAATTTTCTTCCCCCTCTTTATAATTAGGTTCATATTAGTGTATTTGCATGTTAGGTTTGCATAAGAAAAAAAACAAACAAAAAGATTTTATTTTCTTATTTTTTTGTTTCTTCTTTTTGGCATTTAGATTAGTTTGGTTGGAAGCATGATTTGTGGCTAAGAGTGTTCATAACTTGATTGGAAGACCTTCCCTGCATTCGACTTGTTGGTTTTGGAAGCCTTGGTGTGACTTTAGGTGATCTTTGAGAACGATAACTTTTGGTAGAGTCTTTTTGAAACTAGGCGAGTTGGTTGATTGGATTGCCTTGTCCCTTGTGCGGTGAACCCCGAAGGAGGGCCAAGAACCTCGTAAGACTCATTTACAACCCTCACCATTGATCGCCTAACTTGTGACTTGCATTTTAGCTCCCCAAGATTGCATAAGATCGAGCCTATAGAAGGATGATTTAGGGTGTTTCTTTTTGCTAGAAATATGAGCTTAAAAGCCAAAAAGCTTTTATCCCGGCATAATTATCAACTTCTCAACCCATCTGAGCCTTTCTATCCTATTTTTGCTTTACCCTCATAATAAGTCATGGCCAAACTTTCCCCAAAGTGGAGTACATGTCTAGTTTGTGTTGAGTTGAGTTGTTTTGATACTAAGTCTTTGGTTGAAAGTAAATTAATGTACGTGTATAATTGCAAAAGTTGTAGAAAATTGTGAGAAAGGAAAGGCAAAAGAAAAGAAAGAATGAAAGCTATTATTATTTCAATTGGATTTCTATTGAAAAGAAAAGAAAGAGAGAGAGAGAGAGCAAATTGTTGAGAAAAATGAAAAATGTATTCAAAAAGTGAAAATCAATGTTCAAAAAGTGAAAATCAAACTGAGAATCAAAGATGTGAGTGAGATTTCGATTTGAGTTGGTGTTAGGGCAAGCTTGGGGGAGTTTTTACCCCCTAGTTTGTACTCCGCTTTACCCTTTTTGCACCACATTCCTAAATTGTTATCCACACCTTTAACCAAACCTCGTTACAACCTTAATAAAATACCTTTTGACTTCTAGATAGGACTTGGTCAATTTAGTAGTGGCGGGTGAGATTTTGTGCAAGTCATGATGAGGGTCATCAAAATGTGGTAGAGGCGAGCTATTATGGTTGAGCATCCCTTGGGGGGAATCAAACTCGAGACTTGGAAGTGGAGAGGAGTGAGAAATCACTCTTAGAAAGCCTATTTTTCAAGAAGACTCGGTTGATCGGTGGATTGGATCTCTTGAGTCACTCTTGTGCTTCCTAGTCATCTTCCCTCGTGTGTTTGGTGGGTCTCCTAAATATTGGTATGAACTCATTTACCTTGCATGTCTTGTTTGTAGCTTTGCATATAGAGCATTTAGGCTAGTGTGTTGCATGGTTTTTCTTTAACATCTTTTTCTCCTCTTTTCTTTCTTCTTTCTCATTCTTGGATTACTTGAGGACAAGTAAAATGCTAAGTTTGGGGGAGTTTGATAAGTGCATTTCTATTGCACTCTGTGGACTCCTTTTAGCTCATTTTGATCCTCTTTCTCCCCTTTCTTCCCTCTTTCTTCTCCCTTTCCCCTTCTATTTCATTCACTTGATCATTCTTGATCATAGTGATATTTTACTAGATTTTCAGTCATTTTTGACCAAATTTCTAGTACATTTGCTTTCACCCTGTTTTGCCATATTCTTAATATAGGTGGATCTACCTAAGATGGCTATGAGTTGTAGAGTTGGCAAAAGGAAGCAATGAAAATAGAGCACACGTTGAGAAATGGTGTGCTTGCACCATGCCCCATGTCCGCTCGCACAAAGGAGCATATAGTGCCATAAAATCTTGTATGGGAAACTTCAAATGAACATAAATTTCAAATAGCAAATCAGATGAATGTAATTCCAGTTGGAGGTGAAATCTCGTTTCGATAGCTTTCCAACGACTGGTCATAAGCTTGATTTGGATAAAAAACAAAGAAGTTATGCTCGTTTTAAGTTGAACTGTCCGACCAGATCAGAAAGAATGGTGCGCCCGCACCTGATTTTGGTGCGCCCGCACCATTTAAATCTGCGAAGAAAGCAATGCGTGTTTTAATAACAAGAGTTGATTAGTTTTTGCGACTTATGCTTTATTCTAGAGTTTTAGAGTGTTTATTAGGGTTCCATATTAGAAAGAAAACTTTTTGCTTATTCTAAGACTTGAGATTCGTAGATTATAGTTTGTGATTTCTACACATTGAAGGTACATTTAATTCAATTAGTTTAAAAGTTTTCAGTTTCTATTCTCTCTTTTCGTTGTTATTCTTTTTTCTTCCATATTATTAGATCTCATTTATTATAGTTTCGTAATTGTTATTTTCTTCAGATTAATTATCTCTTAATCATGTTTAGCCTTAGATTAGATATAAATTTCATGTTTTTATGCTTAGAATCCATGATTAGTGAGTAGTTTCCTATCTAGGGTTATGGTGAAAGTATGGATTAGGGTTTAAATGTATTGTTAATGTGATTGTGTTGATCTAAAGATGTTTATGCATTGATCTTGGTGTTTTGAGGCCTTAGGATATATATTGATCACATTTATACTTTGGTATTTTGAATTCAAATGTTCTTAAATCGAATTTTGAACTCTTTTATCATCCCCATGAATCAACTTAGTTTCTAGGCCACGATATTGGGTAGAAATTAAGGGGATCCTTTATTAGGGGTTTTCCGAATTTATTGAATCTCTTAATCAATTGACTAAAGACCATTCGAGAGAGGATTTAGTTGATTGATTAAGTGATTATTCTTGAGGACCATTCGAGAGAGGACTCGAGTATTTTAGAGGAAAACTAAACCTTGCATAATCGTCGCCTTTGATGCACAATTGAATTATTGATTGTTGTTACGCTTTGATCCATACTAGTAACCTTAACTCTAGTGTCTTCCTTATTCATATTTTCATCTCATATTATTTGCTAGTTCTTTGATAATAGTTAGTTTTAGTTGTTACAAAAATCATTCAAAACCCCCAAAAACCCTTCAATTAGGTAATTTAGACTAAATAGACTTTGATTAATCCCAATTTCCCTGTGGATCGACCCTTGACTTGCCGTTACTACGTTCTTAGTAATTGCTTGTTAGGAGATATAAATATTGTTTGAAAAGCGATTTTTGGTGCCTTAACAACACAGTAAAAACCTTTTATCAAAATGGTGCCGTTGCTGGGGAAGTTGTGCTATTGATTGAAGTTTTATTATGTTTGAAATTACTTAATTGATTCTTTTTTTTTTTACTTTTTTATTGGTTTATTTTTTTTATCTTGTTTTTATTTTATGTGGTAAGTGTTGTTTATATGAGTCTAGGATTTTGTATTTAATTATTTTTTGTTTTTTTTATCTTTTTTATAAGAGAATTCCAAAAAATGGCAAACTTCTTTTTTCCTCAATATGAGGATGAACCATTTTGGAATTATTATTAGAGATTTGAGAACACTCTTCGAACTAAGTATAGACTTGAGATTTGGGAGATGTGTGAGGTGATGTATGAGGGTTTGAATATGCATACAAGAGAAATAGTGGAGTCTATGTTTAATGGTGAATTACGATCCCAACACTTTGATGAAGCATGGAGTTTCTTTGGGTGGCTGTCTAGAGACACTTATGAGTGGGACCATAGAAATACTACTTTCTCAAATTTAGAAGATGTCTCTAGCTGTGAACTACATGTTTATTCTGAAATTCTTAATTCACTCAAAGAAAATATGGCATTGTTAAAGAGATGTGATTCTATGATGGACAACATTGTCGAATCTAGCAAAATATCAATCGAAACATTAGATCGAATTATCAATAGTCAAAATCACTCATGCATGACTATAACCGATGAATATGATGATTGGGATATGGGTGAGAACCCCATAGTAGAGGAATCATTTGTTGAGAAAACTTACAATATAGAGTCTAATAATGTTGAAGAAGTGGTTGATGAGACTTTTGTTTCTACTCGTCCTCTTCATATTCCTTTTTTAAGGAAACTCGACTTAGTTCCTTCCTTCCCCATCTTATTCCCTCTCCTGAAAGTTTCACCATTGGAAGAGCCTTTTGCCTCTATAAACCTTCAGAAGACTCAAATGGAAGTCATCGAGGACATGATCGAGCTTAAATTTTGCAAGGACCATCAAAAGGAGAACTCGCAGTTTTCTTGTATTTATTTGAATTTTGATGTTTGTTTTTCATACTTTCCAGGATTCTCTCACAAATTTCATTATTTTCGACACTCATCTCTTGGTAAGCATAAAGACGCATTAAAATTTATGCATGCTCTTTGTTTATTTCTTACCTATTTGATCCATTGTGAAATGTGTGCTAATGCTTATGACAAATTATTGAGATCTTTGTTAAATTATTTAGTGGTAAAGTCTAGCTAATGATCCTTAAAGAGCACTTTTCGAGAGGTATTATGAGACATTTCTCCTGATCTTATTTGGTTTGGATTTTTGCTTGATTTTGTGCCCTTACTTCCTCCCTTACTTTCTCTTTGCTTGTCAACTCCGAGGACGGAGTTTGTATTAAGCTTGGGGGAGTTATATCATGTGTTCTCTCTATCTCAACATTTTCTTCCCCCTCTTTATAATTAGGTTCATATTAGTGTATTTGCAAGTTAGGTTTGCATAAGAAAAAAAAACTAACAAAAAGATTTTCTTTTTCTTTTCTTATTTTTTTATTTCTTCTTTTTGGCATTTAGATTAGTTTGGTTGCAAGCATGATTTGTGGCTAAGAGTGTTCATAACTTGATTGGAAGACCTTCCCTGCATTCGACTTGATGGTTTTGGAAGCCTTGGTGTGACTTTAGGTGATCTTTGAGAACGATAACATTTGGTAGAGTCTTTTTGAAACTAGGCGAGTTGGTTGATTGGATTGCCTTGTCCCTTGTGCGGTGAACCCCGAAGGAGGGCCAAGAACCTCGTAAGACTCATTTACAACCCTCACCATTGATCGCCTAACTTGTGACTTGCATTTTAGCTCCCCAAGATTGCATAAGATCGAGCCTATAGAAGGATGATTTAGGGCGTTTCTTTTTGCTAGAAATATGAGCTCAAAAGCCAAAAAGCTTTTATACCGGCATGATTATCAACTTCTCAACCCATCTGAGCCTTTCTATCCTTTTTTTGCTTTACCCTCATAATAAGTCATGGCCAAACTTTCCCCAAAGTGGAGTACATGTTTAGTTTTTGTTGAGTTGAGTTGTTTTGATACTAAGTCTTTGGTTGAAAGTAAATTAATGTACGTGTATAATTGCAAAAAGTTGTAGAAAATCGTGAGAAAGGAAAGGCAAAAGAAATGAAAGAATGAAAGCTCTTATTATTTTAGTTGGATTTCTATTGAAAAGAAAAGAAAGAGAGAGAGAGCAATTTGTTGAGAAAAATGAAAAATGTATTCAAAAAGTGAAAATCAATGTTCAAAAATTGAAAATCAAACTGAGAATCAAAGATGTGAGTGAGATTTCGATTTGAGTTGGTGTTAGGACAAGCTTGGGGGAGTTTTTACCCCCTAGTTTGTACTCCGCTTTACCCTTTTTGCACCACATTCCTAAATTGTTATCCACACCTTTAACCAAGCCTCGTTACAACCTTAATAAAATCCCTTTTGACTTCTAGATTGGACTTGGTCAATTTAGTAGTGGCGGGTGAGATTTTGTGCAAGTCATGATGAGGGTCATCAAAATGTGGTAGAGGCGAGCTATTATGGTTGAGCATCCCTAGGGGGGAGTCAAACTCGAGACTTGGAAGTGGAGAAGAGTGAGAAATCACTCTTAGAAAGCCTATTTTTCAAGAAGACTCGGTTGATCGGTGGATTGGATCTCTTGAGTCACTCTTGTGCTTCCTAGTCATCTTCCCTCGTGTGTTTGGTGGGTCTCCTAAATCTTGGTATGAACTCATTTACCTTGCATGTCATGTTTGTAGCTTTGCATATAGAGCATTTAGGCAAGTGTGTTGCATGGTTTTTCTTTAACATCTTTTTCTCCTCTTTTCTTTCTTCTTTCTCATTCTTGGATTACTTGAGGACAAGTAAAATGCTAAGCTTGGGGGAGTTTGATAAGTGCATTTCTAATGCACTTTGTGGACTCCTTTTTAGCTCATTTTGATCCTCTTTCTCCCCTTTCTTCCCTCTTTCTTCTCCCTTTCCCCTTCTATTTCATTTACTTGATCATTCTTGATCATAGTGATATTTTGCTAGATTTTCAGTCATTTTTGACCAAATTTCTAGTACATTTGCTTTCACCCTGTTTTGCCATATTCTTTATACAGGTGGATCTACCTAAGATGGCTATGAGTTGTAGAGTTGGAAAACGGAAGCAATGAAAATAGAGCACACGTTGAGAAATGGTGTGCTTGCACCATGCCCCATGTCCGCTCGCACAATGGAGCATACAGTGCCATAAAATCTTGTATGGGGAACTTCAAATGAACATAACTTTCAAATAACAAATCAGATAAATGTAATTCCAGTTGGAGGTGCTCGTTTCGATAGCTTTCCAACGACTGGTCATAAGCTTGATTTGGATAAAAAAACAAAGAAGTTATGCTCGTTTTAAGTTGAACTGTCCGACCAGATCAGAAAGAATGTTGCGCCCGCACCATTTAAATCTGCGACGAAAGCAATGCGTGTTTTAATAACAAGAGTTGATTAGTTTTTGCGACTTATGCTTTATTCTAGAGTTTTAGAGAGTTTTATTAGGGTTCCATATTAGAGAGAAAACTTTTTGCTTATTCTAAGATTTGAGATTCGTAGATTATAGTTTGTGATTTCTACACATTGAAGGTACATTTAATTCAATTAGTTTAAAAGTTTCCAGTTTTTATTCTCTCTTTTCGTTGTTATTCTTTTTTCTTCCATATTATTAGATCTGCTTTATTATAGTTTCGTAATTGTTATTTTCTTCAGATTAATTATCTCTTAATCATGTTTAGCCCTAGATTAGTTATAAATTTCATGTTTTTATGCTTAGAATCCATGATTAGTGAGTAGTTTCCTATCAAGGATTAGGGTGAAAGTATGGATTAGGGTTTAAATGTATTGTTAATGTGATTGTGTTGATCTAAAGATGTTTATGCAATGATCTTGGTGTTTTGATGAGGCCTTAGGATAGATATTGATCACATTTATACTTTGGTATTCTTGAGGACCATTCGAGAGAGGACTCGAGTATTTTAGAGGAAAACTAAACCTTGCATAATCGTCACCTTTGATTCACAATTGCATTAATGATTGTTGTTCCGCTTTGTTCCATACTAGTAACCTTAACTCTAGTGTCTTCCTTATTCATATTTTCATCTCATATTATTTGCTAGTTCTTTGATAATAGTTAGTTTTAGTTGTTACAAAAATCATTCAAAACCCCCAAAAACCCTTCAATTAGGTAATTTAGACTAAATAGACTTTGATTAATCCCAATTTCCCTGTGTATCGACCCTTGACTTGCCTTTACTACGTTCTTAGCAATTGCTTGTTAGGAGTTATAAATATTGTTTGAAAAGTGATTTTTGGTGCCTTAACAACACACTAAAAACCTTTTATCAAAATGGTGCCGTTTCTGGGGAAGTTGTGCTATTGATTGAAGTTTTATTATGTTTGAAATTACTTAGTTGATTTTTTTTTTTTTCTTTTTTTTATTGGTTTTTTATTTTTTTATCTTGATTTTATTTTATGTGGTAAGTGTTGTTTATATGAGTCTAGGATTTTGTATTTAATTATTTTTTGTTTTTTTTTATCTTTTTTTTAAGAGAATTCCAAAAAATGGCAAACTTCTTTTTTCCTTAATATGAGGATGAACCATTTTGGAATTATTATTAGAGATTTGAGAACAATCTTCGAACTAAGTATAGACTTGAGATTTGGGAGATGTGTGAGGTGATGTATGAGGGTTTGAATATGCATACAAGAGAAATAGTGGAGTCTATGTTTAATGGTGAATTTCGATCCCAACACTTTGATGAAGCATGGAGTTTCTTTGGGTGGCTATCTAGAGACACTTATGAGTGGGACCATAGAAATACTACTTTATCAAATTTAGAAGATGTCTCTAGCTGTGAACTACATGTTTATTCTGAAATTCTTAATTCACTCAAAGAAAATATGGCATTGTTAAAGAGATGTGATTCTATGATGGACAACATTGTCGAATCTAGCAAAATATCAATCGAAACATGGATCGAATTATCAATAGTCAAAATCACTCATGCATGACTATAACCGATGAATATGATGATTGGGATATGGATGAGAACCCCATAGTAAAGGAATCATTTGTTGAGAAAGCTTACAATATAGAGTCTAATAATGTTGAAGAAGTGGTTGATGAGACTTTTGTTTCTACTCGTCCTCTTCATATTCCTTTTTTAAGGAAACTCGACTTAGTTCATTCCTTCCCCATCTTATTCCCTCTCCTGAAAGTTTCACCATTGGAAGAGCCTTTTGCCTCTATAAACCTTCACAAGACTCAAATGGAAGTCATCGAGGACATGATCGAGCTTAAATTTTGCAAGGACCATCAAAAGGAGAACTCGCAGTTTTCTTCTATTTATTTGAATTTTGATGTTTGTTTTTCATACTTTCCAGGATTCTCTCGCAAATTTCATTATTTTCGACACTCATCTCTTGGTAACCATAAAGACGCATTAAAATTTGTGCATGCTCTTTGTTTATTTCTTACCTATTTGATCCATTGTGAAATGTGTGCTAATGCTTATGACAAATTATTGAGATCTTTGTTTAATTATTTAGTGGTAAAGTCTAGCTAATGATCCTTAAAGAGCACTTTTCGAGAGGTATTATGAGACATTTCTCCTGATCTTATTTGGTTTGGATTTTTGCTTGATTTTGTGCCCTTACTTCCTCCCTTACTTTCTCTTTGCTTGTCAACTCCGAGGACGGAGTTTGTATTAAGCTTGGGGGAGTTATAGCATGTGTTCTCTCTATCTCAACATTTTCTTCCCCCTCTTTATAATTAGGTTCATATTAGTGTATTTGCATGTTAGGTTTGCATAAGAAAAAAACTAACAAAAAAGATTTTCTTTTTCTTTTCTTTTTTTTTTATTTCTTCTTTTTGGCATTTAGATTAGTTTGGTTGCAAGCATGATTTGTGGCTAAGAGTGTTCATAACTTGATTGGAAGACCTTCCCCGCATTCGACTTGATGGTTTTGGAAGCCTTGGTGTGACTTTAGGTGATCTTTGAGAACGATAACTTTTGGTAGAGTCCACTAGTGGAAAAAGCCCATCCGATGCGGTCAAAACGGGCTTACTGCAAGTTTGAGTTTTGGGCCGCATCAGGTGGGCTCGTAGCCGATGTCAATCATTTATCGATCCGGTCCTAAACCGGATCGGTAAGAAATGTTTCGATCCGGTTTTCTAGGAAAACCGGATCAGATAGTTATATAATCCGATCCGGTTTTCTAAGAAACCGGATCGGAGGAAAATTGCCTCGCGCCATCTTGGTGTATGCAAAGCACACAATCCGATCCGGTTATTTAAAAAAACCTGGGGATCGTATTGTTATATATATATATTTAAATATTATATATATATTTATATATATATATAATATTTATATATATTATTATATTTATATGAAGCTTATATTTAAACCCGTTATAATTGGCAAAAGTATCACGCACGCGTCGTGTACAAGTCAAAATGATATTATATATATAATATTTTGAGAATTATAAATGTACTACAAATAAAGTTGAAATAAGTACTAAAATCAAAAATAAATATTTAGACCTATATAAGTAGCTAGTAACATAATAAGAACATAAAAAACTCAAAGCCGCGACATCATCTTCACATGCAAAAGTCGGCAGGGTAGCGGCTTAGCAAATCTCGAACCTCGTCTATCTCCGGCTACGTGGTGAAACAAACCCATCCCTTGGTTTGCCATCGAGGAATACCTTATAAAACAAACATAAGGAAATACACATATATGACTTTAGTTGACTCAAAGAGATTGAGGAAATAACATAATGTAAGAAATTAAGGAAATCGAGCTTAAAATGTAAACATTGGCAAAAAATGACAATCATTTACCCATAATGGGTTTTAGAGCATGTGAGTGGACTTTTGTCGACTTTAATACTTACATATATACTTATTAGAACTATATATGAGCTTTAAATGAGAGTAAGTGCGGGAGATTAATTAAGGAAAGTTGAGCTAAGAAGGCCAAAATCGGGCCAAAATGACAATCATTTACCCAAAATGGGTTTCAAAAAGCATATGAGTGGAATTTACTTGAATCTAATGGTTATAAATGTTGTTATTAGAACTATACATGTCCTAACATGTGGCTACAAGTAAGAAAATAAGAAAAATGAGCTTAAAAAAGGCCAAAATCGTCCCATACTTGGCATTCATTTACCCAAATGAGTTTCAAAGCATGTGAATGGATTTTACTTAACTCTTATGGTTGTATATGTTGTTATTAGAACTATACATGTCCTAACATGTGGCTAAATGTAAGGAAATAAGCAAAATGAGCAAGCAAAATGAGCTTAAAAGGCTAAATGTAAGGAAATAAGCATGAAAAATTATTTTTGCTCGACTCTAATGGTTATATATGTTGCTATTAGAACTATATATGTCCTAAAATGTGGCTAAATGTAAGAAAATAAGAATTACAATGAACTTGGAAAGGCCATAGGCTCGAAATGGCATTCATTTACCCAAATGGGTTTCAAAGCATGTGAATGTAGTTTACTTGACTCTAATTGTTCTATATGTACTTGTTATAAGTATATATGACCTAAAATGTGGCTAAATGCGGGAAAGTTAAAAAAAAAATTGAGCTTACGAGGCCAAAATTGGCCGTATATTGAGCTACTTATTATTTATGTATAATAATACCTTCTCAAGATCCTCGGCTTCCTTGCAACTTGAAAATATATCGAACATGAACCTCAACACACCAGTAGCCACATTCCGGTTCCCCCGGGTTGTTGAGCACACTAATTATAAAATTACATAAAAAAAAAAATCATGCAAGAAACGTATATGTTTGTTTTTTATAAAAGAAAAGTAAGTAGCTTAAGTAATATCTATTACCTTCATTGCTTTCCCACTTAGAACCCGTCCCGTTCTCTCAACTTTCTTCAACTATCGTAGTTATGTTAATTTCAGGTGAGAAGTGGGCAAAGGATGAAATTAGTGAAACATGTTATGCCAATAAGCATTTTAAGTAACAAAAATACCTATTTATGCATGATTTGAGGAGTAAGGATCGTGGTGGATCTTGAGCCGCGTAATCAAACCGATATACTGTGTTGTTTGAAGGACAAATCACAAGGAGCCACCAATGGAGACTAAAATCCCAAAAAAGCTAAGTTAGGAATCAATCATGTGAGTACTTGTATTATATAATAATAAAGTGACAAAAAAAATGGATTCAAAGTTAAGAACTATACTCTTCAAAACAAGGGGCAAATATGAACTTATGTTGTGCACGTTTAGTTAAGCTGAGACATAGCCAAATATACTCCTTAACCTCACTTGTGTTTTGCAAACAATTGTCGGCCGAACAAAATTTGGACATAACCACCCAAACCGATCGCGTCCACGAGGATCATCTTGGAGTAATCTTCAAAGCACAACCACGTACATAACATATATATATTATTAGATATTGCAAAGAAAGTTCATATATTTGATAAGTACAACTATTATACCCGATGAAGGTTTGAATCAAGGAAACATTCAACATCTCTCCGCAAAGGAACTCCTTCACATCAACCTTAGACACCCATGTCCATGTTTCCTCGTGGTAGTTGAATTCCGTGGTACTCCTACTTCACCTCCACAGGTGTATCATCCGGCACATATCACGCACATTTGCATGTAGCCATAAGCATGACTTAGTGAGACACCGAAGCGTTGGTTTCTCAATCCAAGTATATGTAGACGGGTTTAGTTCGCAACTTAAACCTTGGAGTCTTGCGTTCCTTTTGCCGAAATGGCCTTCTTTGGCTTGCTTGTCACCCTCCCCTTCTCCTTCGCCTTTTCGAGAGGGAGGTGAGTCCGCCTTGCTTTCCTTGGCCTTGCTTTCCTTGGGCTTGCTTATTCTCTCCAAAACCTATTAATTTCAAATGAAAAAACATTACCAACTTAGTTAGTTTATATTTAATAGGTATGAAATATATCAATATGAATATGGATTTTCGTTTCTCATTTTACCTCGTCCCGAAACCTCCCACCCATGCCGATGGCCACAACACATAACCACCACGAGCGTCGATCAAGACATTTATATCAATCGCGACTCAGTTTAGGCAACGGAAGAGCAAAGTCTTCGCTTCGGGAGTGATGGTGACTATACTAACCGCCAAGTGCTCATTGTCCACACACTCGTGATGGACTATTGGGCGTTCACTGCGTGGGTCATGCATTTCCTTCAGCCACCACAATCAAACCCTCATCTTTTACATCTAGTAAAAGGCGGCAAGGCGTTTCTTCCTTCCAAAAAGTAAATGGATTGAGGTTAGTTTATATTACTTAGTTTTTAAAAAATTATAAGAAGGATAGTAGTTACCTCTAGCTCAAGTATGGGATAGTGCTGATTTTTATGTGTTAGGATGGCTAGCTTCTATCCTCCAAAGGACCAGTCCAAAGGACGTATCGCCCGGTTATACCAAGCGTGAAAGGACCGCGTTGAAACTTTCCCGTGATTTTAGTCGTCACTTTCTCGGTACTCCTTCCTCCTAAGCTTCTCCGCATAACTTGTGACATAGATTCGTTAGAGCGTGATCTTCTACCCACGGAGGAATCTTTAGCATAAGCTTTTTCACACCGAGGCGAATACCACCAAACCCCTCAAACGTCCATTGTGGTCCTTTCCAAAAGTCTCATAAAGAGCATCTTTGTTGCTCTTCTGGGAGTGGGAACCTCGCCGCTAACCTCTTTTGCTTGATCCCCATCTACATAGATTATAGAAGTAGTAAGTATAAAAAAATTACAAATTAACAAGGGGGTTGTGCAATGGGGGGATTAGGGAGGAGGGGGGCAAACAGGGTCGTGGAAGGGGGTCGGTGCCGGGGGAGGGGGAGCAGGGAGGTGGGCTCATGGGGGCGGTAAGGAGGGGGCCAACAGGGAGGGCATAGGGGGAAGGGCGGCACAGGCAAGGGGTCTCATAGGGAGTGGGTCGGGGAGTGGGGGCAACAGGGGGAAGGGGGGCTGCGAGTGGGGGGCGAGGGGAGGGGGGCGGCACAGGGAGGGGATGGGGGAGGGGGCCGCCAGGGGAGGGAGGGCCGACAGGGAGGAGGCGACCGGGGGAGGGGGTCGTGAGGGGCGCCGGGGAGGGGGCCAACAGGGAGGGAGGCAACAGGGAGGGGGCGGTAGAGGGGAAGGGCGGGAAGCAGACTGGTCTCCAGGGGGAGGGGGCAGCGGTGGGGGAAGGGGGTCTGCACGGGAGCGGTAGAGGAGGGGGGGCCGAGTGAGGGGCCAACGAGGGAGGAGGCAAGCAGGGTGGGGGGCAAGAGGGGAAGGGGGGCCAAGGTGGGGGCAGCGAGGGAAAGGGGGCGGGGGCCCGGCACGAAGTGGGGTGTCCCACAGGGAGGCGGCAAGGGGACGCGGTTCAAGTAGCAAGGGGACGGTGGCAAAGCGGGGGAAAAACATGTGAATTCAATTACTTACAACGGCATTTGCTATCTTCAAGGTCCCCCGTATCTGAAATGGTCATTTTATTGTTTGAATCACGCCCATGCATGGAGCACCACCAATCGCCGACACGGTCAACTTTGACAAGATGGGGCATTGAGGTAGAAGATGTCGTTGTTGATGCATCGATGAAGAGTAAAAATTTATGCGTCAATCCACACTTTTTGTCTCGCCCTCGCATAAGTGTGGAACCCCATATGATGGCAAGGGTTCCTCTTTTTTGAACTGTGTGCATGTTTCTCACGCTTAATCTATATAATCACATGGTTAGTTTGAAAACACATCTAATTGTATTAAAAAGTAAATATACAAAAAGTCGAATATGCGATAAATAAGACAACACTTACCACCATCTCCGGGCGTAGTATTTTGGGCAACAAATGCCTCCCGATCCTCTCGTTTTATATCGCCCCAAATCTCATAAAGCATGTTATCCGATTGTCGTGGCTCTTCCTCCTCCCCCGTCATTTTCTGTTTTCTATAGTCTCATTTTGCTTTGATTTGACAATTTTCCTCCCTCTTTACATTCTTCTTTTCATTCCTCTTTTCTCCGTTTTGTGATCTCACCCTACTAACTAGTTTCCGTTTGAAAGCTCTAAATCTTTCGGCCACCGCGGATAGGAACAACGCCTTTTGGCGTCATTAGGAGTAATATGGAACAAATTCTATAGAACAAGAAACCAACAAATAGTTATTTCCATATAGATATATATCAATGAAAAAATATGTTGTTATTCGAGATATATATGTCCTAACATGTTTCTAAATGCAAGAAACTAAGTACTTTGAACATGAAAAGCAAAAAAACGACCCGAAATGCCTTCATTTACCCAAAATGGGTTTCCAAAGCATGCAATGATTTTTCTTGGCTCTAATGGCTATTTGTATATGTTGTTATTACAACTATATATGTCCTAACATGTGGCTAAATGCGAGAAACTAAGTACATTCAACATGAAAAGCATAATCGGCCCGAAATGGCCTTCATTTACCCAAAATCGGTTTCATCTACCCAGAAATGGGTTTCAAAGCATAAGTAGGATTTTACTTAACTCTAATAGTTGTATATATTGTTATTACAACTATATATGTCCCCTAACATGTGGCTAAATGCGAGAAACCAAGTACTTTGAACATGAAAAAGCAAAAACCGACCCGAAATAGCCCTCTCTCTCATTTACCCAAAATGGGTTTCCAAAGCATAAGAAGTGATTTTTGGCTCTAATGGTTGTATATGTTGTTATTACAACTATATATGTCCTAATATGTGGCTAAATGCGAGAAAGGAAGTACTTTGAACATGAAAAGCAAAAAAACCGACCCGAAATAGCCTTCATTTACCCAAAATGGGTTTCAAAGCATGAAGTGATTGTCTTGGCTCTAATGGTTGAGAAACTAAGTATGGATATTTCATTTACCAAAATCAGTTCATCTACCCAAAATGCGTATAAACTAAACTAATTTAGTTGAAAAATAAACTTACACAAGTGTCTTCCCATAATGATTTCTTCAGTCCTGGGCACATCTTTCCATTTGACCAAAATGTTGAGTTTGCGCATACAAAACCCAATATGCTGCCCATACTTTGCACGCCACGGTTGACCCAAATCATCATACTCGAGGGTCATATGGATATTTCTATCGACATTCAAACCCTTAGTCGCACCCCTTCCTTTCCGTTTTCTTTGTTGCAACGATGCTTCGGAGTTTTGGTGGTCCTATGCAATTCTTTCCCCGCATTAATAGTATGACAACGATGGATGAAATAAATGGATAATCTTCCCTATCATTGGTCAATAGGGGGAGCATTATCTGGCCATAGCACCTCATTTATCTCCACCAGCGTTTCCCTTTCACGCAAGCGCTTCTCCTCATCATCCGCTATGTCTTGGGATCACTTTTATCCTCCTCCTTGTCATATTATACTCATCATCATCATCCAAATGACTTATCATAATCATCATCGGTTCCTTCCTCCACAATCACATCATCTCGGGTCCATGTTTGAAAGTCTGAAATAATGTAAAAAAATTAATTAGAGACGCGCAAGAGTTAACAAAAAAAACAATGGTATCAAACAAACAAAAAAATTTATCCTCCTCCTGCTTGCCCCCCCTTCTTTGCTCCCCACCCTGCCGCCCCCTGCTCCCCCGGCCCTGGCTGCCCCCACCCTACTACCCCCACCCACCAGCTGCCCCCCTGCTCCCCCCGCCTGCGCCCCACTGCTCCCCACCCTGCTGCCCCGCTCCCCCCTGCTCCCCACCCCTGCTGCCCCCGCTCCCCCCGCTCCCCCCGCCCTGCTTTGCCCAGCTCCCCCGGCCGGTTGCCCCCACCCCTAGCGCTTGCTCCCAAACTGTTGCCCCCACCCTGTTGCCCCCATCCCTGCTTTGCCCTCCCTGCTCCCCCACCCCACTGCTGCCCCCCACCCTGCTCGCCCCCTGCTCCCCACCTGCTTTGCCCCCACTGCTCCCCCCACCTGCGCCCCAGGGCTCCCCCGGCCCTACGCCCCCACCTATTTGTCCCCCTTCTTTTGCTCCCCCCGCCCCCTGCTTTGACTCCCCACTCCTGCTGCCCCCTGGCTCCCCCCCCAACCCTGCTGCCCCCCTTCTTTGCTCCCCCCACCCCTGCTGCCCCCCTGCTCCCCCCCTGCTCCTGACCCACTGTTGCCCCCGCGCCTGCTCCCCCCCACCCCTGCTGCCCCCTGCTCCCCCCGCGCCCTAGCGCCCCCTGCTCCCCCACCATGTCTTGCCCCTACCCCCGACCTCTTGCCCACCCCCTTAGCTGGCCCCGTGTAAAGCCTCCCACCCGCACAAGCCATAATTCGATCGGAAATATCTTCCAAATCATGCGACCCAAATTTAAGTGACTCTAATGGTGATACATATACCAATAAAATTTATACATCACCTAAAATGAGGTTAAAAGCGATAAATTAAAGAAATTGAGCTCGCCAAGCCGAAATCGTCCGGAAATGACATTCACTTACCCAAAATGGGTTTCAAAACATGTGAAGCTAGTTTAGTTGATTGTAATACATATATATACCAATAAGAACTTGCATGACTTAAAATGAGGCTAAAAGCGATAAATTAAAGAAATTGAGCTCCTCGAGCCGAAATCGGTCCGAAATGACATTCACTTACCCAAAAATGGGTTTCAAAACATGTGAAGCGAGTTTAGTTGATTGTAATACATATGTATATACCAATAAGAACTATACATGACTTAAAATGAGGCTAAAAGCGATAAATTAAAGAAATTGAGCTCGAAAAGCCGAAATCGGTCAGAAATGACATTCACTTACCCAAAATGGGTTTCAAAACATGTGAAGCGAGTTTAGTTGATTGTAATACATATATATATACCAATAAGAACTATACATGACTTAAAATGAGGCTAAAAGCGATAAATTAAAAAGAAATTGAGCTCGCAAAGCCGAAATCGCCCCAAAATGACATTCACTTACCCAAAATGGGTTTCAAAACATGTGAAGCTGAGTTTAGTTGATTGTAATACATATATACATACCAAATTAAACTATTCATGACATTACAAACGACAAAAAGTGAGAAATTCAATCAAATGACCTTGAAAAGCCGAAGCCTAGAATTTGAACTCGAGGTAGTCGAGCCTTTTGTTTACTTTTGCCACCTTCCTCATGAAGTTTCAACCATTATCCCTTCTTTTTCGTGATCGTACGCATGTAATTTGTCACTGACTTCGACATCCGTGACATCGGACTTGGGAATGGTGAAGGCGGGGTGTCTTCAAACGCATCATACTCCTCCTCATCCTCAACATCACCAACTCCAAGTATACTTCTTTTTTTCAAAGGGACAACAATTGACCACTTTCTATCGATGGTCGGTTACGTAGAATACTTGCTTAACTTGTTGATGCAGCACGAATGGCTCTTCACTATAACGCAACCGACCCAAGTCTACAAGAGTAAATCCACAGGGTCATCTTTTTCTTATGTAACGCCGGTTAGAATCAACCCACTTGCAGACGAAATAAACGGCACCGTGAAACCTGAGTAGTCAAGCTCCCCATATATCTTCAACCCGCCCATAGTATAACAATTTAGCATCATTAGGAGACTTGTCTTTGGCACTTGCATACTGTGTAGATGATGCCTCTACTGAAACGCCACTATTACTGCCGCAGAGATCTCGACTTTTGATCTAATGACGTCTTGTCCAAAATGTAAATCCGTTAACATCTTAACCCTCATAGGAGTGCACGGCTTCTCGAGACCAAATGCTAGCCACTTCGAGTTTTAGAAACATTCGAATCTACTTCACGCATTATTCGGTTATGGAACCAATCAATAAACGTCTTATTATGCAACTGCATCAATGCTCTAGTCCCTTTACTCGGATTCTCGATCGCGTAACTCCTCCATATGCTCATCCCAAGTGAGGATCGACTCGTACCATATCTTTGCCAGTACAAATAAGTGTTGCTTGTATGCACCTTTCCACGGTGAGGCACGATCATTTTGGAGCCAAGTGTACCTTTACCTCGAGTCTGCCCCCTCGTGTCGAGATGTAGGAACTCCAATAGGATCAACATTAGGTAAGAATTTCGGCCACAAAATTACGGCCTCTTCACTCACAATCCTCGAATTATACTTCCTTTCGGTTGACGTGATTCTTACCTTATCTTTCAAAGAGCCCTTATGTCTCTCAAAGGGATAGCACCACCTCAAAAACCCGGACCACATAGCTTAATTTCTCGAACGAGATGTACAACCAAATGGACCACCATGTCGACGAAAGCAAAGTGGGAAATACATCTCAAAACTTGCACAAAGTCTCTATTACACCAGTACGGAGAAAGCATCCAAGCTTCGACGATTGTGAACTTTGCTACATATAAGATTTAAAAACGAACATAGCTCTGTTATAGTGTATCTCACGTGTTTCGGCAATATCCCTCGAATTTAATTCCAGTATGAATATTGGATCATTACATGACAATCGTGAGACTTCATATACTCGATAATTTCAACTCACCGTCTATGGTAACAAATCTTTTCATGTTCGATGAGTACCCCGATGGGAACCTTAATGCCGTACAAAGAAGACTGCCCCAAAAAGTCGCTTCTCCGCTAGATAGAGTGCTAGTGTAGCAAGCCTGAGGCAAATAGTTCCTATCATCATCCTTCACCGTTTCTTTCCTTTTCCTTCAATTCTCTGGAGCGCCCGTCTTCTTTTCCCTTATCTTTTCCCTTTTCTTTTCCTTTACTAGGCACTTTTTTTTTTTTCTTTCTTTTCTTAGTTCCCTCTTTTTTGAGCCCATAGCTGCGGCCTAAGTCCCTCACTTTCCAGATACAATCGCACCCCTTTGCTATCCTTTGTCTTATGTGGAATTTTCATGTTGTCTTTGGAATGGCGTCACATACATTTTTTCTCTATGTGCATGACGTCGAGACAATGTCTAACCTCTAGGTCTCTCCAATATGGAAGTTTCCACTTCACGTACTCTCTTTTTCCAAAGTCCCTTATCACCAACACTCCGCTCCTTTTTCCGAATATCGTTTCAATACCCTTGACTTGATCATAAACCTCGATTACCACCGAATCAATGGTCTACGAGCACCCCTTCCTCCAACTCTGTTCCATCGAATGCCTTCTTCTTATTACGATAATGATGGTCGCGTCGAAGGAAACCCTTCGGTGCTGCATATAAACATCTTTGTGACAAGTACTAATGTATTTAGATGATGTGTCGTCCACGCAAATCGGGCATGCTTTCTTCCCTTTGTTCTTGTACTCGGATAAGTTCCCATAAGTAGGATAGTCATTAAGAGTGAATAAAAGCATGGCACGCAATGTGAATACCTCATCAGCATGTGCGTCATGCTACGAAAACCCTTCATCCCACATTTTTCTCAAATCATCAACAAGTGGGTCGAGAGTAGACATCTATGTCATTTCCAAAGTCATTTCGCTCTCGAATAAGAATCGACAACATGATGTCTTTCCGTTTCATGCACAACCAAGGAGGCAAGTTGTATACAACTAGAAGAATGGGTCATGTACTATGTTGAGAACAATAAGAGTGCCAAATGGGTTCATCCCATCCGTGCATAAGCCAAGCCTCAAATTTCTGGCTCGGCACCAAAGGGCTTATGCACTCGATCGATACCTTTCCACTCGGGAGAATCAATGCCGGGATGTTTGATAAAACCGTCCTTCTTCCTTCGATTGCATGCCACTCAAGTTCTTAGCATCTTTTTTAATTGAAAACATGCGCTTGAATCATGGTATAATCGCAAGATACCACATCACCTTTCTTGAGGCCCTTTCTTATCTCTAACTCCCCTGTGGCCTTCGCTACCGCTACTTCCCACATCGGGGACACTCATCCATATTTTCATATTCATTTCGATATAAAGACACAATCGTTTGGACAAGCATGTATCCTTTGGTACTCTAAACCGGAGGACACATCAGTTTCTTAGCATAATAGTTCGACTTCGGTAGTTCATGGTCGTCAGCAACATATCACCAAGGCTTGCAACAATGAAGTGAAACAAGAGTCACTTATACGAGCTTTCGTCTTGATATTATGTATGTTATCACGGCCGTCGCCTTCGTGTACCTCGTTCATCCGGATACAACGGTTTTCGAGATGCCTGGTCATGCACTCAAAAACACGAGGCCGTTTGCCAAAGATAATCATCCACCCTCCATCATCTCCTCTATATAGTCCCCTTCATCATCATCATCCTCTACTTCATGATCTCATATTCGTCCTCGATGTTCTTGTCATTCTCAGCTGACATCAAACTCTCACCTCCTTCACGCACATCGTTAACAATGGCATTCCCACCATCATATATACCCTCCTCACCGTGCCAAACCCATACATGGTAGTCTTGCCTAAACCCGCGCGACTCTAAAGATATGCTCCTCAAGCGACCCAATGCTACTAACCCATGCCCACATTACAACAATCAACACAAGGACAATAAAACCCCTCGGTTCTCGTTGCAGCTGATGACTTAATGCAGCATCATAAAATTCATAAGGGCCCATCCGAGAATTCACACGTGTCGCGACTACAGTACATCCATGCACGATTCATTTCAATCGGACCTCTAATTAAACACAACCAACAAAAGTACCTCATGTCAATGACGAACTGTACATGATTAGAGTTTATGAACCATATATATTTAATGAAGTAGGCATGCTTTCCAAGGGTCCTTATCACTCAACCTAACCGGAGTCCTTAGATGTCTAATCTCACTAGTGAATGTATGCCTTCTTTTCGATTCTACGGAAAATCGACAGCATTTCCCTACGGTTCTCCAAGTACACGATGTAGATATATAGTTACTTATGTCTACATATGTACCCCAAAGAACAAAAGTAGAGGGGAAGCAGCGAACAAGATTTTCCTCTAGAATCGAA